>JAQHUG010000064.1:7646670-7658353 GCA_028555095.1 Dicrostonyx torquatus
AGGAAGGAAGGGGAGCAGAGAAAAATATATAGCTCAATAAAAACAATAAAAAGAAATTATTTGTTTATTTTGTGTATATGTGTGGGGCAGGTGCATACAACAGTGGGCATGGGGCAGCCAGAAGAAACATGAGGGAACTGTTCTCTCCTTCTATCATGTGGGTCCTGGGGATTGAACTTTGGTCATCAAGCTTAGCAGCAAGCACCCTTACCTAATGAGCCATCATTAGGTATGCCGGCCCATAACATTTATTGATAAAAATAAAATCAGTGTGTGATCATCACAGATTCTTTCTTGTGTTCCTTGACAAAGCCTGATTTCCAGCAGGATTGTAGGAGGAAGTGGGACCAATGTGGGCCGAGTAGGTTTCAAGGACCAAACCAGAGAGCTGCCTGGCCCTTCCTCAGAGCTAGGGCACAGAGGGAAGGCACTCTCACCGAGGGAGGAACCAGACCCTCCCAGAGGCTGGACCTGCTAGCATCTGGACTGTGGGCTTTCCTCCTTCCAGGACAGTGGGAGGCATGTTCCTGTTGCTTAGGCATGTTCAGTGTCTGGCATTGGTTAAAACGTTCCTAGCAGAGGAACACAAGAATCTGTGGCCAGAGAACTACTGAAACCAACACCTGCAAAGTGGATGCCATATCTGTTCCGGGAATGGACAGCACACACTGTCTCCAGGGGTTTCCAGGGACTGGCCAGAGAAAGCTTGCATTTCTGGGGAGGTGGCGAATTGGGGGGGGGGTGGCTGCTGACAGGCAGGTGAGGAGAGAGCCACACCAGAAGAGAATATCAGAAGGGAACCAGTCAAGAGCCTCAGGTGGACACTCAGAGCACATTACTGGAGAGCTGGAGAGAGGGCAGCCTGGTCAGAGTGGCAAGAATCATGGCTGAGTTGTGCTGGCATTTGGGGGCTCGAGATGTGTGGAAGGCAGAGCTGGGGAGGATGAAATGGTGCCCTGGGAGAGATTCTCGGGAATGTCTCGAGGTGCAGCTTGGTGACTCTCAAGTGCTCACAGTGAAAACTGAAAAACAGTAAACAACTCAAAGGCAGGATTTTCAACAAAATGGAGACAAAACCTAAAAATCTGTGAAACTGGAGTTGGTGTGGAGCCCGTGCCTGTCATTCCAGCACTCAGAGATTAAGAGAGCATGACTCTGTCTCAAATACCACACACACACACACACACACACACACACACACACCCCTGAAGTGGGGAGGGGTTGATTTGGCCATCCACAGCAGGAGCTCTTAAATAAGGCAACGGAGTGACCCCAAAGTAATTTCAGAGGCTATCAGTTCACCCTTCCCAGCAGAAGCCCAGAGAGCCTTGGAAACAAAGCAAACTAAACATAGGCATGTGGCCTGCTCACACTCCCTGCCCACTGCCACCCCAGCTCACACTCCCCGCCCACTGCCACCCCAGCTCACATTCCCCGCCCACTGCCACCCCACGCTCTGCAAACTCTGCTCCCTGCCCACTGGCACCCCAGCTCACACTCCCCACCCACTGTCACCCCAGCTCACACTCTCCGCCCACTGCCACCCCAGCTCACACTCCCTGCGCACTGCCACCCCATGCTCTGCAAACTCTGCTCCCTGCCTCCAGAACAACACCACATCAGGATCCAGGGAGCCACAGTGAGTTCTAGTCAGGGCTGCAGCCTTGGTTATGCTATATGCTGGACCATCTCTTACATCTTAAGCCAGGGGTGTGGGGTGTGTGTGAATGCCTCCCCATGGAATTTCAAGATGGCAGATACCTGGAGTGTCAGGTGAAGTGCAGGACTACCTCAAGGACAGACTCACCAATGAGTCCCCTCTAGGGTGAGGTCTGGTAGAGCTGTGTCATAGGGCTGGCGCCTCCATCCAGGAGCAGCAGCCACAGCTCCTGCAGGCTGCTTCCTCTTTGAAGCTGGAGGCTAGTCAGTGACTCTTGGCCTCTCACCTCAAGGCATTCTGTGGCAGCTTGTGGGGTGGAGGATGCTTTCCTTAGAGCTGTGAGGTGAAATGACACTTTGCCCTGCCAGGTTTTAGGTTTGCTGGGGACCATTGACTCCTCCTGCCTCCCTTCCCACCCTCTCTCCTACTAGCAATGGGGGCGTCTGCCCGTGCCTGTCCAACTCTTGTATTTTGGAAGCCCAGAACATGTTTGATTTCCCAGGTTTACAGCTGGAGGGAAAGTTGCCTGGGGATGAATCATGCCCATAGTTGCAGCCACATCTGATTTAGTAAAAAGAAGAAAAAATTGAACAAGCTTTGAGAATCATGTGGCCACAGACAGGGAAGATGCCCGAGCTGTCATCCACAGTGAGAAAGCTGAGCTCCCAAACAGTGGGGAGATGTGTGGGGCCCACTGGGTCCACATTACAGCATGGCCAGACTCACGCAGGACCCAGAGAAAAAGAGAAGAGGGGTAGGGGAGGGAGAGAGAAAAAGGGAGGGAAGGAGGGAGGGAGGGAGGGAGGGAGGGAGGAAGGGAAGGAGGGAGGGAGAGAGTGAGGGAGAACTTGAGAGGAAAACTCAGGTTGAGCAGAACTGGCATGAATGGGATTTCAGCCCAGAAAGAACTCACTCCAGATCACAACTCCAGGAGGCAGCCTGGCTGGGGCACTGGGACAGCCTTCCTCCTGAACTTGAGGCATCTGAATGAGGAGCAGGAAAGGTCCTGACATCTGGAAGGTTCCGCAAGCCTTGGAGTGCCATGCTGCTTCCCTTCCTCCCTTCTTTATTTAGCGTCTCCTAAGTTCCAGGTCTCTGCTTGTGAAAATAAAAACGAAGCTGACAGGAGCTGGAGAAATGACTCGGGCCAAGAGCGGATTGCTCTTCCAGAACCCTGGGGTTTGGTTCTTAACCTCTATATTATGGCTCACGGGTGTCTGTGACTCCAGTCCTAGGGTGTCAGCATCTTCCTCTAAACTCTGCACACACGTGGTACACATACACACATGCAAGCAAAACACCATCTGCCAAAAATTAATTAAAAATAAATCAATAAATGAGTGGAAATGAACATGGGGGCAAAAGAGATGGCTCAGCAGCTAAAGGCACTTTCTGCCAAGTGTGATGACCTGAGTTCAATCCCTAGAAAGCATATGGTGGGAGAAAGAAAAACAATAGCAAACATTGCAAAATTGTCTTCAGATTCCCATATGCATGCTAAAGTGTGCGCATGCATGCACACATGCGCGCACGCACACACACATGTTAATTAATTAAAATTTTAAAAATAATTATAAAATGGACAGCAATAGAGGAAGACATTTTGTGTTTATCTCTGGTCTCCACATGTACACTCACACCCACGTGCACACACACACACAGATACACACACACCCTGCATACATATTCTCACATACAATGCATATGGCTCAGCATCTAACTTTGTCACCCAGGCCATCCAATCACTTGCACTTGACTGATTCACTGGTCCTCTGCACACACACTAGATTCCTGCCTTGCTCTTTTCCCCATGAGGAACCCCCCCTTCCCATCATATCCCTTGTGGTGATAGTGCCCATTGGGCCCTCCATGTTTAGAAAAGAAAGCTGGCCCATTGTGGCCTTCACAATGACGGCCTTGTTGCTTTCTGGTCACTCAGAGGCCAAAGGAACTACTGCCTTTCTTTGGCCCTTATTTCCCATCAGGCCATGCTCAACCAGGGTCATGTCCACTCCTGCCTGGTCCAGGACCATCCTGTGCCCTCGATGAAAGGCACCAGGGGGAAAAAGTACCATGAGAACTCAGACAGTAATTAACCAGACAAGAGATATTGATCTCTTTACTGCTACCACGAGAGCACAGCAGTAGCCTGTTCACAAGGGGCTGCCTTGTTCAGGAGGCTTGGCAGGGCCAGTAGGGATGCCTGGTCCGCTCTGAGCCAGCAGCAGAGGGATGTCAGGGACAAGGAAAGCCCTTGCTGCTCCTCCGTTAGTACCGGATGGTAGTGTAGCCTGGAGTTGTCCTAAGGCCCAGACTATCACAGGGTTGTCAAGCTAAGTAAATCTGAGCAACTTAATTAGAGCGCCCGTGAAGCATGGCATCTCTTGCTGTCATCGCCACTTCCTCCAGATGAGGACAGTGCTTCATGTGGGAAGAATGTGTGCTGGTTCACCCGTTTCTGCTGCAAACTGCCCCCAAGGTGGGGCTAGGACCTCTCGGAAGCGAGACAGTACCTCAGCTCTCGGGTTTCAGAAATTCCACTAGTCGGGCTGGGATCTGGGCCATGAATCATGCCCTGGGTTTGGAAAAAGTTGCAGAGTCGAAGCCAATGGAGGCTTGTGGCCCACCCAGCAGGGACATGGGCTCTTGCCCAGGATGGTGAGTTCCAGAAGCTGCTGCACTTCCATGTCCAGGCTCTGCCGTCAGGAGACTGGAGTCAGACCTCCTTCAGACCCGGGAACATGAAACATGTATGCAACTTCTTGCCAGGAGTGCAGCTACCCAAGGACCTCAGACAGCTTCCAGGGGTGC
Source organism: Dicrostonyx torquatus (assembly GCA_028555095.1). Classification (NCBI taxonomy): domain Eukaryota; kingdom Metazoa; phylum Chordata; class Mammalia; order Rodentia; family Cricetidae; genus Dicrostonyx; species Dicrostonyx torquatus. Next base: position 7,651,142 of record JAQHUG010000064.1, read on the forward strand.
CTGACACCCACAGAATAAAACTGCATGTAGAAGCCATGCAGGGGATCATTAAGCGAGACACTGCAAATGTCCAGAATCAGGAATAACAAAGGAATCCCACACCACACAGTTCCCATCACTTAGCAGCAGAATGAGGAAGCCTGGGAGAAAAAAGCCCACTCTGCAACAGGGAAACTGAGACCCAAACAGAAACAGAAAGTTTCTCAATTTAGCTATAGGAGTAAAGGCACAATGCACTCCCCCTGAATCTACTCCAGGCTCACCACAGAATCTTCCTTTGCAAGAACTCCAGGACTGGTCCGTGGCTATCTCCTCTCATCCATATATCTCCAGACCTCAGGTGCCTGTCTTACATCTGGCCTCCTCGAGCCAGAATCCACTTCTCAGAAATGTGCTTCCAGAAGGCAGCTGCCAGCAGACATTGAAATCATGTCAGAAGCCACTGTCCTGAGCATTTGGTAGAACCTTGAAGATTGGCCTGTTTTTCTGCCCTTTGTCAGTGATCCCCATCCCATGAGGTTAGAGGAAAGGGCTTTTATATGCCTTTTAGGAGACAGACAGCCACTCCACCAAGGTCTTCTGAACTCCCTGGTTCTAAGAAGTTGGAAATTTTACACTTGGATTTGGCCACATCCTGATTTTGAACTGCCATGTCCCTTCCTCCAGGAGCTCACATTGTTCCTGAATCCCTTAGCACGGGGTGGCCATGCTGGGTACCAAGCATTCACCACTTCAGTGTGCCTCATGACTGGGGATGCCTTGCTGGTCCTTCTGCAGGAGACTCTATCCCCAGGATGTGGGTGGCTACTGCCATGGCAGGGAAGTTGGGATGGTTCTGAGCAGAAGAGAAAGCACTGCATCTACCCACACATTCTCAAGGCCATTGTGACTTGGAAGGCAGTTGGATCTATACCCTCAACAGAAGATGGAAGACCATATAGCTTGCAGAGATTGTGTAGGACTGAGATGCCCTATGTAGGCCTTAGAGCCAGGGGTGGCCAGGCTGTCTCTCTATGGGAATCCATTCATCCTTGATAGTGAACCTGATGGAAAGCTGGTCAAGTCCGGAGGATGGCTGACAAGCCTTAGTCTATTCTTCATAACATTCTTAGCCTTAGTCTATTCTTCATAACATTGTGGTCCCTGCAGGCAGCTCAGGGACAGTGTTTACATCTGAGGAGAAGCTGGGTGGCAAGGCAGTGGGTTCACAGCCTATCTTGGTGGAGAAGAGCGTGAACCTTCCTCGTGTTTGGTCCCCCGTGGTCTGTGGGCCTGTCCTTCCTGCCCCTCACTAGGTATCTGCTGGGATCTATCTGACTGCCTGAGGACCAGCCGATAGATGCACTTCACAAAGGAAGAAGGCAACAAGACCGTAGCCTGGCAAGAGCAGGCTCATCTCATTCCCAAACACTCCTACCCCCAGCATGTCTGTGAAAAGACAAAATTGAGGCGGGCAGGAGAAATTCCCAGTGCTGAGCCCCTGGGACAGACATGGTGTCCTTAGCCACCACCCCTGATTCTCTGTGTGCATCTCCTCTCTGCCTCCCTTCCTCTCCCTCCCCAGATAGCAGCACAAGCTGACTTGCAGCCCAGCAGCAGCAGATCCTGGAGAAGCCTGTGTTGTGGATGCTGTAGAACAGACCCCTCCTTCTCTCTGGAAACATCAGAAGGTTTGACGCCTGGGACCCACCCTAGGCTGGAGGGTATCACTCAAACCTGTGAACGGACACCCCTTGGAGGCTGGAGACCCCCTGCTCATGGAAAATGTGTGTCATGGAGGCTTCGGTCTGCTCCATTCAGAAAGCCAGTAAACAAGCTGGCCGTGTCCCCTGGTTGGAAACCACAGGCTAATGACAATCACAGACTCTATGGAACTACCAGGCTGGGAGCCACAGACAGAGAAGTCTCACCACTTCCAAGCCTCATGTTCTCTGCTCTTTCCTTCAGTGCCTGCCCTGTGAGGACCTGCCAGAGTAGAGAGCCCATTGTGCCAGCATGCCGTCCTTCCAGTCCTGGTGGAGGGTAGGGGGTGGGACAGACGACACGGAGTATATGCATGGCCCTGGTGTAGTGTGAGGGCTGAAGACTGTCTTTGCCCCCAAGTGCAGTTTTTCCTAGCTAGCGGCATCTCTCCCTGGCACAGTTGCCTTTCCCATCTAAGCCGTGGGAAAAGACTGCTCTGCTTGCCCACAAGAAGGCAGTGTGAGGGCTGGGGCCACAGTTGAGGATGGATTGGAGGAGCTTTTGTTCCTAGGATTTCATTTGGTAAGAGCAGGTTTGGGGAAGAAACAGGTTAAGCCCCCTCCCCCTGCATTAACAGTAGAGAGAACTGGAAGACACCTGCAGAATGGGCCTCTCAGGGAGGAGGTGGGGAAGGGGAAGGACAGGCTGAGCCCATGCTCCAGGTTCGTCAGCAGGTATCAGGGAAGCTGGTCCCTTCTTGGGAAGGAAAGGTTGGCAGGTTCTACAGCCATAATCAAATCTTGGACTCCCCAAGATTGCAACATGAGCTCATTACCAGCAGAGACCCCCCCCAAGTGAGAGCCTAGCCCCTCCCCTGCCTGTAGATGGGGAAACTGAGGCATGCATGGGGAATGACACACACAAGGCTCTAGTTATGCCCAGGCAGAGCTCAGACTGATCTCAACTTAGCACCAAGATGGCCACAGATTGTCTACAGGGTTGAGAATGAACTCAGAGAGGAAGAGAGGGGGCCTCAGAAGGAAGATGGGGGGGTGCTGTGAGGCTACAGGCAGTGATGACAACAGGGTTTCCCTGCCCTCCTTCTATGGGAGATTTCCATCCCACCATCTGGCCACTCATTCTCTTCAGGAGTTGTCTTAGGAGGACAGGAGGAGGGCTGGACATGGCTTCCCCAGCCAACCATGCCTCTGTCCCCCTCCTAAGGGCAGTTACAGAGTAGCCACTGCTTTCAGAAGGGCCCTGGGCTGCAGCTGGCTGCACTGCTGACCCAGGGTGAGCTTCAGAAGGACTTCCAGGACCCCTATGGTCAGTTGGCTCAGTGTAGACCCTCTTGGTCTGTCACAGCATTGTCTGCTTGGGGCGTCTGGCCCCCATACCTGGGCCCTGAGCCCAGGCCCAGACATTGCACAAGCAAGGCCTAAGCCTGGGAAACTGGGGCCCAGGCTGGGAGGGATAGAAGCTGCCCCAGAGGATGTTTGCAGGGTGAGTCAGAGCAGATGGGGGGCTGTCATTGCACACATGGCCATAGCAGCAGCAGGGGAGGAGGCTCAGGTCCCTCCCAACTAGAAGGCAGACCAGAGAGGGAAGGCAGGGCCTGACACAAAGGCAAAGGCCTGTTTGAGTCAGAGAACATAGGAGATGAAGAAAGTTCTGTGTTGTTCTAAGAACCCAGCTCTGTTAGAACAGCCAGCAACAGTGGAGCAGCGGAGGCTTCCTGCCAGCAAGGCATCTTGCTGGGTCTGCCCCAAGGAGCCAGTAAAAATAGCCTGTTTGAGACTGTGGATTGTTCCACAGGAGAGGGCAGCCTGCGATCAAGGGGTCATGGCACAGCATCGCCTTGCCACTTGCTAAGCCAGTGACTGCCCAGGGCTATCCTGCCATTGCTATGCTCTGATGGGGGTAGGGTGGGGTAACAGAGGGCCCAGAATGCCAGAAAATTCACAAATGACTCTTCTAGCTTGATACCCCAGTAACTACACTGACATTCTGACCATTTTCTGTGGATATTTCACCCCAGAAGACACCAGAATGGACACTGCTGCTCTCCATAGGTTCCTTTAATCCTTGTTCAAAAAAAAAACCCCAAAAAAAACAAAAAAAGGAGTCTGTTGGTGCTAAGCCTGAGGTCCTCCTGCACAGTGCTGGATAGGTCCAAGGAAGGCTGTTCATAATGGATGTGAGCGGAAGGTCTCTTTATAAAGGTCTTGGCTCAGCTGGGAACTGTGAACTGTGCCTCAATAAGAACCATTGGGGGCAGGGGCAGGTGTTAAGTAGGGGAGTCCTGGGCAGAATTTCATGGCACTGAGACCTGATTCATGGAGGTTACCAGTGACACATGGTCCATGGCCCTTCCACAGAAAAGTTTATTGTTCCCAGTTCCCAGACCATACTCTGTAAGGTGCTAGGACCCTCAGGAAGCCGCAGGAGACAGGGGTGGGGAGCAGGAAGCATGCAAAGCCCAGGGCCTTCATTGTGGTTTCTGCAGGAACGGCCATGGGAGGCAGTGGGGGCGAGTTTGACCAAGCTTCCCTGTGGCTGATAGTTCTAGGGGATGCTAGGCTGTAAGAATGGTGTCCCAGAAAATATCAGCCTAGAGTGTGGTTGTTCTATGGGAAATGTAGGTGGGGTTGTGGAACCTTGGTGGTATGTATCTTAGAAGGTGTGTTCATAGGCAAGCTATTGACTGTCTTCAGGATTCAACCTCTTGGTATCAATATCCTTGGAACATCAGAGCATCATAGAGAACAGAATATGACAAATGTGACTAAAGGCAGGTCACATTTTACCCTGTACAGGTCTGGCCCCCTCAGCCTCACCACACAGCTCTTTGGATCTCTAGTAGGCTCTGAGGACTCCTCCCCATCTGAAGATCCCCTCACCCTCCTGGCGGTGCCTCTCCCCTGGGCTGCCCTCTTCAATCACTGGCACCCTCGCTGGTAATCTCCTGGTGACATGTACAGGTGACGGGATGCCACCCTCATTAGACTCACTCCTCTGCACAATTCCCGAGGGCTCACCTGCCACATCACTCACCAGCTGTAAAAGCCCATTCCTTGAGCCTGTCCTCTGCAGTCCCAGTCTGCATGGAATGACCCTCTATCTTCTCCCCTCCCGAGCTCTCAAGGAGCCAAGTTGCAATGTCACAGACTTTGTGTACCCTTAGCTTTGAGTCGAAGGAGTGGCAGCCGTTGTCTTCCTGCCATTCCCACGGGCAGGCAGGAATGTGTTCAGTCGCTCACATTCCCTTCAACTTGTTTGTCAGTCATTTCTAATTTGAACCGCGTGGGCTCATTGTGTCATCATGGCTTATTTCATTTGGTTTAAAAATGTTTACTGAGGTGAAGTTCGATCTCATAAACGATCTGTTTTAAGTGAGCTACACCACGGCAGTTAGTACATTCACTGTCTGTACAGCCCCCGCTTGTTAGTTGCTTTTTCTGTTGTTCTGATAAAATACCATGACCAGAAGCAGGTTATAAAAGAAGGGGCTTATTTTGCCTTACAGTTCCAGAGGGGTAGAGCCCATCATGGTGCCAAGAGCAGGAAGCTGGCTGCTCACATTTCATCCACATGCAGGAAGCAGAGAGACAAAAACTTCCTTTCTCCCTGAGATCAGGGTCCCATCTCTGGAATAATGCTGCCCACATTTAATTTAATTAATCTCCCCGCTTCAATTAATTTAATCTAGAAAATGCTTCCCAACCACAGACTGAGAGCATTGTCTTCTCAGCCATTGTAGATCTTGTCAAGTTGACATTCAGTGTTAAATAGCACATCCAAATAAATGGCCTTTCCTGCAGCTCTTGCTCCAGTGCCCGCTTTCCAGCTAAGGTGGGCGTGATTTGCAGTTTTGTCAGAGGTAGGACCAGTGCTCGGGATCCACGTCTGACAGGTGGACATCTGTTGTGGATGTCCCCTTCACCCCAGGCATCTCAGGTTTGTTCTCAGCGGGCCTTTTGAGGAACTGTACTTTTCAGTTATAATACAATATGGTTCGTCAGTCTTTTGCTTTCTAGAAATGTTATCTGTGTCCTGGGGAGGACACATATGCCCCTCCAACTTCATCAACATGGCCACACTGCCTACTAGAAGGTGTATTGCTGCATTTAACCATTCTTGGGTATGATGGTAGTGTCATGATTTCTCTTCTTTCTCATCATCTCTTCCCATATGAACCCCCAAGTGCTCAAATACCATTTTTATATTAAACTTAGCAGTTGCTGCTTATCACAGGCCTGAGGACCATACGTGCATGTGTCTCTTGTGTGCTGTCCTGTTGGCCAGCTCGGAGGAAACACTTTGCTCTCTTGCTGGGCTCCAGTGTTTCAGCAGACAGCAGAGCAAGTCTTAACTGCTCGCTTCTTCTTTAATATTTTTAGACAATTCTTGCCCCTTTGCACTTGCATAAAAATTTTGGAGTCAGCTTATCAATTCTGCTGGGATCTGGCTTCAGTTCTCTGAGAAGATAAAGCAGATAATGAGCCGTGGTTTTCCATAACTGAGCCTTCATCAGACATGATGTATGGGTGTGTCTTTTCTTCTGTGCTGTTTTCCCTCCCTCCCTTCATTTCTTCCTTTCTCTTTCCTTCTTTTCTCCATTTCTTTTCTTTATGATAGATTCCTTTATTTTATTTTATTTTATGTGTATGTATGTTTTGCCTGGATGCATATATTTGCACTATATGTGTGCAGGATCCAAGGCCAGAAGAAGGCATTTGATCCTCCTAAAACTGGAGTTACAGATATTTGTGAGTTGCCATGTGGATGCTGGAAATGAACTGGGGTCCTCTGGAAGAGCAGCCATTGAGTAACCATGAACCATCTCTCCAGCATCATACAATAATATTTTTTGCCTTGACATTATAGTATTGTGCTCATACCCTAAACAATTAGTTTATTTATTTGACTTCATGTGTATGAGTGCTTTACCTGCATGTATGGATGAGTATCACAAACGTACATTGCCACGGAGTCCAGAAGAGGGCATGGGATCCCCTGGAACTCCTGCTATAGATGGTTGTGAGCGGCCATGTGGTCCTCTGCAAGAGCAATGGTACACTTAACTGCTGATCCCTAAAATGTGTAGCTCAGGCTAGCCTTGAGCTCGTTAACCTCCTGTATCCACCTCTTTAGTATATCCTACTGGCATACACCTCCACAACTGGCAGGTTCACTTCCAGTTCTGACAGTTTCACAGGGTCGTCCTTCGGCTTCTGACTGCACACTGTACTGTGGGAAGTGAATGGGATGCTCTTTTTCCTTCTGATGCTGGAACCTATTTGTTCTCTCCAGGAGCGGCAGGCATGTTACTGTGGCAACATCCTTGCTCCATTGTCAGAAGGCAATTCTAGGATTTCACAATGGTTGTACGTTCTAGGATTTCACAGTGGTTGTAGGTTCTAGGATTTCACAATGGTTGTAGGTTCTAGGATTTCACAGTGGTTGTAGGTTCTAGGATTTCACAGTGGTTGTAGGTTCTAGGATTTCACAGTGGTTGTAGGTTCTAGG
>JAQHUG010000064.1:7658983-7672674 GCA_028555095.1 Dicrostonyx torquatus
TTCTGTCTACTCTGCCCACCTAAGGGCTGAACTGTCTATAAGCCAGGCAGCTCTTTATTTAACCAATCAAAGCACAGAAATACAGGTGGACCCTCCCACACTTGGCTATTTTAAACCTTAAAATAATCCTGTGTCACACGTCTTTTATTATTTCACCAAATTAAATCTGTCAATATTTTGATTGGAATCTTTATATCTATGTCCATGAGACAAATTAACTTACGCTTTTCTTTTGTGCAAAATTCTTGTCAGACTTTCTGTCAGGGAAATGGTGGCTAAGGCCAAATATCCATAATTGATAAAAAAAAAATCTCCAGGTCATGATTTGGAGCCTAGTGGTCCAAGAAAGCCTGCTACAGAGGGTAGATGGGAAGACCTGAGTGGGTCAATATTGGCCAGGTTCCAGAAGGGCGTCATGTCCTTCCTCCTCCATGAGTAGGTCTCAGCAGGCTGTGGGTGGAATTGCTGAGGCCAGGGCATGTGTGTGCTGGCAGAGACACCTACAGTTCCAAGAGCTGGAGGCTTCCAACAGGAGGGGCAGCTCTTCTCGTATGTCTGCCTTGAGTGCTCCAGATGCCCTTCGAAGGCCTTCTCTGTGGAAACCACTAGGGACTGGGAAGAAATAAAAGTAAAGTTCTACCAGAGAGTTAGAGATGCTCTCAGAGTGCCCGAGAGAGGGGGAGCTCAGGCAAATCCTCCTGGGAGAGACCTTGGGGGTCACCAGAGCCTCCCAGCATACTTTGCCCCATCTAATATCACTAGAGCAAGCATTTTGTGCCTACTGTCATGAGGAAACTAAGTCTGGGAAGGCCCTGTTTGCAGAAGACCCAGGCCTGGTCTAGTGCACACCGGGGGAGAAAAAGTTGAGTCACCTCACAGCAACAGTGTCACCTCCACACTTCCCCTGGCCTAGCCAGCCCTCTCTGAGCCAGATGCTCACCCCATCTATGGGGAACTGGAGCAGCAGGTCCCATCTCTCTGCCTTGATGTCTGTGACTCCATGGTGACCGCCGGTATCTTGCTGAAGGCCTACACACAGTAGGTACCCATAGGTACCTCTGACACTCAGCTGGGACCTGTACACTGTGAGTGCCTAATGAACAGACAGTATCACCACAGTGGAAAGTTGCTGAGCCAGGAAACAGAGGAAGATGCTAGTCTCCCAGATCAGAGGTAAAAAGATGCAGGGTCACAACTCTGTACAATGCTCAGGCAGAATTGATGAAGGGGTGGTGACTGCCTGTAGCCCCTGTCTACCTGCAGACCCAGTAGAATCAGGGGGACGCTTACTCACCCCTGAGCTCTCCTGATTCCATGTGAGAGTGACAGCCCCACATGAGATGGCTCAGTCCCTAAAGTGTTCACCACACAAGCATGAGGGCCTGAGTTTAACCCCCAGCACCCACATAAAAAGCAGGTACAGCAGTACCTGCCCATAATCCCAGTGCTTGAGCAGAGGGTGGAGGTGGGGGGGGTCCCAGACCAGCTAACATGCCTAATGAGGGAGCTCCAGGTCAATAAGAGACCATGTGTCATTAAATAAATAAATAATAGGAGAATTGCTTGAGAAATGATATTGAATATTGTCCTCTGGCCTCCATACATGCCTCCATATACACATGCACATATATATATATATATATATATATACACACACACACACACACACACACATACATACAAAGAATATGTAGATTATTCTAGAGCAACTATCCATTGGCCCAACTCTTGGGTCAGAAGACACAATCAGGCCAGTGAGATAGCTCACTTGCTGCTAGAACTGACAGCCTGAGTTCATTATCTAGGAGCCACAAGGTGGAAGGGGAAAACTGAGTCCTGCACATTGTTCTCTGACCTCTGGGTATGTGCGTGCATGTGTGTGTGTGCATGCTTGACACACATACACATACATCACATGTGTGTGCTCACTAAAAGACATACTCGCCAGGTCCCTGGCCCGGCAGCTCAGCATAGCCTCTGAGCATGGGCTGGTGCGGGTGCCCTGGTAATTGCCTCCTTCTTTTCCTCTGAGTTGCTCTGTCTAATTACACAGCCCTAACCACACAGTTGGGTTTTGTCTGTGTTTGAATGGTGTATAAATGAACTCATGAGATCAGGCTTCTTTGATGCCTGCTCTCTTGTTCTCAAAGTTATGTGCTCAGGTTTGTGTGTGCTGTCTCCTGAGTTCAGTTTACTCTTGCTTAGATGCATGTGGCTTTGTGGGGTTTGCTCTGTTGTAGTGGTTTTGGTTCACAGCACAGTGCTTCATGTCATGGGCATGCTGTCCTCTGCTGGACACTGGGCACTGGCCAAACTGCTTGGAGCCACAGCCCTCATCTCCCAGTGCACGTGTCTTTTCCAGAGGAGCAAAGTGCCAACTCCAGGGTGGGTGAGCAAGGCACTGCCTGCCCACTCCTCTTCAGGAGGAAGGGCATTTTCCAAAACGCTGATTCTTGCCAGGTATGCTTATTGTCATCAGCCCAGTGGGTATTCTAAATGTTTCAATGTGATTTTTAACCTTCCTCATAGCTCCAGGCCAATTCCAAGGGCACGGGTCAGCTATCCCAAGCAGGACTCCTCTTGGATCCAAATAGCTTATTAGGGTCATCAGGCTTCTTCTCCTTTCTGTTCTGATTTCCTCCTCATTCTGCTCCTCCTGCTGCTGCTCCTCCTTCTCCTCCTGCTCCTCCCAATCATCCTCCTGTTCCTCCTCCTGCTCCTGCTCCTTCTTCTGTTTCTCCTGCTCCTCCTCTGTTACTCTCTCTCTCTCTCTCTCTCTCTCTCTCTCTCTCTCTCTCTCACACACACACACACACACACACACACACACACACACACACACATATTGTTTGTTTGCTTCACTTTTTTTCAAGACAGGACTTCTCTGTGTAACAGACTCTGGTTGTCCTGGAACTCACTCTAGATTAGGCTGACCTTGAATTTATAGAGATCCACCTGCCTCTGCCTCCCAAGTGCTGGGATTAAAGGTGTGTGCCCTCACCACCTGACTTATTTGTTTACTTTTTAAATTATTTTTAAAACAGGATCCCATATAGCTCAGGCTGGCCTTGAACTTGCAATATGGACAAGGATAACTTTGAACTCCTGATTCGTCTGCCTCCACCTGCCAAGTGCTGAGATTATAGGTGTGGGACACCACGCCCAGACTATTTCTGTTACGTCTCATGGACACAGGGTGATGGGAATAACAAGAGTGTCTTCAGTAACCTGAGAATGAGGAGGTTAGGGAGAACGGGTGGGTAAGGGTGATGACAGATGACAACTGCCAGTGTCCCAGCAGAGTAACCATCCCTGGCCTCAACCAGTGGCACATGCCAAAATCAACACCAGAAGTTTTGAATGACTCAGCACAATGAAATTCACTATCTTGATCCGCTGGCTCTGATATTAAGACAGTGGAAACAGTACCTTAGTACACTGTACACTGCTGTAACTGGAAAGATGGTTCAGCCATAAAGAGCACGCCCTGCTCTTGGAAAGGACCTGAGTTCCACTTTCAGCACCCACACTGGGGGACTCACAGCCACCTGTATGTAACTCTGCCTCCAGAGGGATCCTGGCCTGCTTGGGTACCTGCACCCATGTTCACACACCCACTCGGAGACACCATGCTGAACTTCTACTCCTCTCCATGGCCCTTTTAATCCTGTCGTCTCCGTGGCAACTGAGGCCTTACCTTCACCAGTTACCTCTCTGCAGGGAGACTGATGCTGGCACATGATGCCAAGCCTAACATCTCTCCATGACCCCTTTCTACCTTCAAACCAGCACCATATGGGACATTCTCTCATGCTGCAAAGTTCAGCCGCCAACTTGACGTGAGGCTTGGGGCCCCCTGGACCACAGCTTCTGTGTGCTGACCCAGACGAAAGACTTCCCAGATTTTGCCTCAGTGGTACTGGTCTCTGGTCAATCAGGGTTCACTTTTTTCATCGACTCTCCCAAGAAAGTGAGTTTCACGTCTGTCATGCTGCTCTCATGGTAGTCCATGAGATGCAGCCCATCTGACCCGCAGCAGCAGATTTGCCATTCAGATATGTCACAGGAACAACCCCAGAGAATCCCCAAGGGACTCTCAAACTTCCTCCTGAAACTTCGTAACTCAAGCCTACATCAGCTGCATCATTCTTCTCCCTGAATTTCTTCCCACAGAACAGCCCCATAAGCTCCAAACGCTCAACAGCTTTCCACCTCAAATTTCCAAATGATTCCACGATCCTGAAAACAAAACAAAAACAAAAAACCAAAACACCAACAAACCAGCAATGCCATAGTAACACCCACCTCTAGCACCAATTTCTGTTCTAGTTAGGTTTCTGTTGAGTCAATAAACACCATGACTAAACCTACTTAGAGAGGAAAGGGTTTATTTCAATGTATTCTTCCACACTAGTCTGTCACTGAGGGAAGCCAGCTAACAGTCAAGGCAGGCACTTGAACCAGAAGCCAACAAATAAACCAGGCTCACTGGCTTGCTCCTTCTGGCTTGCCCAGCTACCTTTCTTAAACAGCCTAGGTCCACCTGCCTAGGAGTGGCACTGCCCACAGCTGGTTCACCCCTTCTGTATCAATTCGCAGTTAAGAAAATGTCCCACATAGCTCTACAAAGCCCATCTCGTGGAGGCAATTCTTCAACTGATGTTTCCTACTGCCAGATGTATTGGCAGCCGTGATTAGCCCTCATACACATATGCATAATTAGAGAGAAAATAAATCTGAGAAATGCTTGAATATATTAGTTACCTTGATAAATTCTATATGGTATTAAAATGTCACACTGTGGCCAGGCATGGTGGGCTACACTTGGTAACTCCACCAACAAGGTCAGTTCAGGCTACCTGTTGAAACCCTATTCCCCTAAAAGTCACACCATATCCCATAGGCATATGCAAATAAAAAAGAGAGATTCAGTGAGTAAGGATGCTTGCTACCAAGTCCGATGACCTGAATTCAATTCCAGGACCCTATATGACGGAAAGGACTGACTCCTGAAAGCTATCCTCTGCTACATGTAAGATGCGCTGTACAAATAAATAAATATAATACTTTCATTTAAAAAGTTGGCTAAGGTGATTGCTCAGTGTGTAAAGTACTTTCTGGGCAATTATAAGAATCCGAGTTTGGCTCCACAGCACCCACCAAAACTGCAGATGTGGCCTCGGTCAGAAAAGGGGTAGTGGAGACAAGGATATTTCTGGCCACCCAATGTAGTTAAAATGGTGCCGCAGGTTCAGTGAGAGACCTCATCTCAAATTAAGGTGGAACACTGTAAAGAAAAGCCCTGATGGCAACCTCTAGCCTGCACATGTCAACACAGAGGCCAGTGCAGCACACATACATGTGCATACATACATATGCATACCCACATTCACACAACATACATGAACACATGAATACACACACAACATACACAACACATATGTATATGCACATACATACAAACACAAAACCTTCCTATGATAAACATTTAAATTAATAAGTAATGATAAAGTCTGTGTGCAAATAAATAAATAAATAAATAGCCAGGCATGGTGGGGCCCACCTGTGATCCTAGCTCTCAGGGAGAGAGTTGGAGGCAAGAGGACCAGCTCAAGGTTATCCTCCACCTGCCTGAGCTTCAAGAAAGCCTGTCTCAAAACAACAAAAAGAGTCTACAAAAAGATCCACATTACGCTCACCCAGCAAATCATCCTGTTTATAAGAGGAAACTAAATCCCAGAAAGACAGAAAATAGGTAACAGAACCAACTGCATTCAACAAAACACTTCCAGTGTGACAGCCCAAGGGTAGCTAAGTTTGGGGACAGGAAGAAAATGAGACCGTCCTTTGACACACTTACTGCCACCACACACAACCCCTCTCAGGCCTCAGTACACATCTGTCAGCCAAGCGGCTCTTCCACCCATCCACTGCCGGGCGGGCGGGTGGGGACCTCCTAATCTTGGTGTGCTGCCTAAGGAACGCAGCCCAGCCCCCGCTTACTTCCTGTTCTGCTAGAACATTCCACCCCCAGGGGGATCTCAGAGCCCAGCATTCTTCTGTAAATCTGTTTTCTTGCAGAAAACATATCTTCACAGACGGATAACATATAGAGATGGCCAGGCCTTCTGGGCAGGAGTCCACAGCCTGGGCTGACATGGTCTGAGAGTTGGATAGGCTATTGGCTCCACACCCAGCTGTGCTGGCAAGTCTCCCTGGCCTTTCACAGACCAACAGCATCTGTTAGAACCCCCTCCCCATCTCCAGTTCTGAGACGTCCTCATGACTGGTGGGAGTCATCTTCCCTATAGGACACCTAACCAGGGGTACAGAGTTGAACCCTGCAAACCCTTTGGGAACTACTGCCTCCTGGGGGGTCTCATCTTCCCAGCTGTATGAAGGGGTGACTAAAGCTGCCAGAGGCCACGCTCTGGGTTAAACATGCTTTCTCCTACCTACCTAGTCTCCCATAGGTCCTGGGACCTGCACCCCAGCCCTACCCCAATGCTGACAAGGTGAAGTCAACACCTTCCAGATGGGTGGGCAGAACTGCTGCAGAGCTGGGCTCAGCCAGCTTGCTCCTAAATGGAGCAAGAAGTCCCCACAAAGGTTCTCAGTGACCTCCAGTTGTGCTCCAATGGCTTGGACTTGACCTCGTGAGACTGGAAGCTCCTTGAGGGAGGCCTAGAAAGGTCACTGATAGGAGAGGGAAGATTCTGTGAGAACTGCTTAGAACAGCAGTTCTCAACCTGTGGCTCATGACCCTGTGGGGGTTCTAACGACCCTTTCACAGAGGTCACCTAAGACCATCAGAAAACACAGATATTTACATTACAATTCAAAGCAGTAGCAAAATTACAGTTACAAAGTAGCAATAAAAATAATTTTATAGTCAGGGGTCACCACAACCTGAAGAACTATACTAAAGGTCGCAGTACTAGGAAGGTTGAGAACCACTGGCTTAGAGTCACAGGCCCCAGCAGAGCCAGCTCCAGGGCCTTGAACAGAGGCTGCCCTGCTTAGGCCTCACTCCCATCAGAAGCACGGGAGCACTTTTGTCTGAAGTCCAGAAGGCCTCCCTTACCACCCATGGTAGTTCACTAAGGGTTGCAAAAAGTTCTGAGGCCAAGTGAAAAATTCCTGCAATCTTCCTTTAGTTTCTCTCTGTACCTTCCCATGCTTGTTCACACCACTGTGTCACATTCTCCAGGCCATCCCTCCCTCCATGCAGCTTTAGCAACTGTTGGTCTTCCAAAAATCAGAATCCACCAGTACAGTAATGCCCAGAGATCCCTAATCCTCTTGTGCCCAGAGCAGCCAAAAACCTAGGACCAGGCCCAGCCAGGGCAGGAGGACATTCTGCCCAGTAGGACACAGCATCTGTGGATCACGGAGCCTCTGGGCTTCTCTGGACTGTTCAAACCTCAGCCTGACCTTCCCCCAGCTCCCAGGTTCAAGCTGGCTCCAGCGTCCTAGGGGAGTACTTGGCCTGGCCCCTGGATGAGCTAAGCCTCTCACGTCTGGTGTCCAGATGCCCAGCCAGGACTTCCTCTCCTTCACAGACGATCCTCTGGCCCCTGCCCAGGGCTCACATTCCACAGTTTGTCCTCAGGAGACAAAGGCCAGCGCAGGCAGCTCTGCCTCCTTCTCTGCTGGTCACGCACAATCAGGAATGTGTAGAACCTCAGCCAGGACAGCCAGGGGAGTTTGTCTCACCTGAAATGCAGCCATGGTTGACGCCAGAACTGGGTTTGAAGACTCAGGGCCAAGAGAACTCGAAACCAGCTCCAGTCGGTGGGAACAAGCTTGGCAATGGGCTGGTGGTATCTGTTGTGACAGTGTGATATCTACAGGCTGTAGACCACACTGGACCTCCACCTGGCAGGTCTGTTTACTGATCCAGAGGGAGCCGGGGAGTCCAGAGTTCTGCCCAGCAGTGCCCTGTTAGTGCCTGCAGCTAATGGAGGAAGACTAGCAATCCAGCCAGCAGTACTTCCTCGGCCCTGCAAGGACAGCCTGGCCCCCGTGAAACTCAAGGCATTGGAGCAATTATAAACTGCAGGTCCTCTCAGAGGTGTTAGTCACAAACCTTTCTGTATTAGCCTTGTTATTTAGGGACTGGCTTTATTGGAAAGGCCAGTTGTATTCTACTGTAGACGCTAAGCAATGTCCACCGGGCCTATTGGAGTTCCAATAAGTAGCCAAAGTTCCATCCCACCAAAGTTTACCTTGGGGAAGCAATGCGTTTATTGGCCTTATGGAAGGTGGGTAAAAGTTTGGGGGCTGGAGCATGGGTGACCCTAAAGCAGCTACACTGAAAGTCTGATCTTACATGGATGCCAGTGCCCCTGGACCACTTAGATGGAACTCCTCAACTAGCCCTCCCCAGCCTGTATGCTCTAACTCCTCCCTAAGGCCTCCCAGGGTCACATGCATCTAGTGTGGAGTCCGCACACAAATGACTGGGAAGAGTAGCTTGATATCCAGGGGAGGGTCCAACGACCCTGAACACTCCTTCCTCCCGAGGAAGTGTCAACATCCCACAGATCCCATAGTGATGGACATCCACTAGCTGGCACACCTGATCTGATGAAGATGGCACCCGTTCTGCAATGTACCCTGTGTTGCTTTTCTCACTGCTGCGATAGAACCGCAGACATGAGGACGGGTGCATTTGGGGCTCGTTAGCTTTCTCTTGTTCTAACAATCACCACTACCACAAGCAGCCTGGGGGAAAAGGGGTTAACTTGGCTTACAGTTTATAGTCCCTCATAGAGGAAAGTGCAGGAACTCAAGGCAGGAACCTGCTGGCAGGACTGAAGAAGAAGCCATGGAGGAACGTTTCTTACCGACTTGTTCAGCCTACTTTCTTTCACACCCAGGACCACCTGACCAAGGATGTCACTGACCCTCCCACATCAATCTGCAATCCAGAAAATGCCCCACAGATTTGCCTAGAGGCTAGTCAGATGGAGGCATTTTCTCAGTGGAGGTTCCTTCTTCCCAGATGACTCTGGCCTGTGCTGAGTGAAAACTAATACAAAGGGGGTTACTTGGGGTCACCGTTCACAGGTACAACCAATCCATCAGGGTGGGGGAGGCATGGCAGCAGGAGTTTGAGGCAAGCTGCTCCCATGACACCCACAGTCAGGAAGCAGAGGGAGATGAACGTTGGTGCTCAGCCCACTGTCTCCTTTTCATTCAGTCCAGGACTCCATCCCATGTGATGGTCCCACCCACACTGTGGTGGGTCTTTATTTAACACAGTTTACAGTTCCTCTCCCCAGACATGCCCAGAGGTTGGTCTTCTAGGTTACCCCAGACCCTGTCAAGTGAACAGTCTCTATTAGCCATCACACTGAGGTACCCATTAAGATTCTGAGAGCACAAGGAGCCAGAAGTGCTTCCTACCTCCTAGGCATCAAAGGGCAGCTGGCATCCAGGGACAATAGAAGAAAAGTGCAGAACGGCTCCCCGGCCCAACGTTCCTGCCATGCTTTCCTGACTCAACAAGGAGGATGTCCCATGTTCAGACTCCTTCTGCCTGACAGGAACCCAGACTGGACACACAGTAGGTACTCAGGTGGTGCCTGCTGCATGCAGATCCCGGGGACAAGTGTCACTGTTGAGCAATAAGCTATTCAGATGAGCCTCAGAGAAGAGGCCTCCTTTGCATCCACCGCTTGGGCCATTGAGCTGTGACAAAGCTGGGTAGGAGCCAGCAGGGGACGCTGTGAGGACGGCATCTGTCACCTTGGGTAGCTCTGCCTATTTTCTTCCACTCAACAGAAATCTCTGTCTGGCTCTAGCCAGCTGAGTGATTCTTGTGGCCAGAACCTCATCTTCCAGAAATGGGCACAGCCTTCATATGTGACCAGCAGCTCTGAGGTAGCCCTAGGAATACCAGAGCAAAGGGCCAGGGTTGCCCTCCGGCAAGTGCTAAAAGGGAAAATGGCACCAATGACCCAAAGAACGGTTGAAGGATGCTGCTGCCAAGTTCCCAAGGATGCCTACTGTGAGCGAGGCTGAGGACAAGTCTGGGCAACTTAGCCATTCAGGTTACATGGGAGACCCTAGATATATTCTCTGCTGTGGTTTTGGGGACCCAGAACATCCCTGGAGTGATGATCTGGGCCTGCCTAGACTCCTGATGCCTAACAAGGCAGAAGAAAGGAGAGACACTTTCCCTATGTTGTCCAGATTTGGTAAAACCTCAGCCTCAGCAGAACAGGGACCTTTGTGGCCAAATCTAGGGCCCCAGCCTGCCCACTCAGTCCCCCTCTGTTGAACTTGGCCACGCAAGCTTCTCTCGCTTTCACCGGCTCAATCATTCCAACGCAATTTCCTTTCTCGTCTGAACACTGATTCCTCTCCAGATGGCTTTCTCTCTCCGTCCCCCTCAACCAGGTCTTGAGCCAAAGCCTGTGGCTAAAGGCTAAGCCGGAACACAAGGGTCCCGTTAGGAAGGTCGCTGTGCAGTTGGCAGGAAGGTGCTGACGACGGCACGTGCTTGGAAAGGGAGTCCTCCTACAGAAGTCCACTGAGGCTCACTGGTCACAACCGGGCCCTGAGCACATTTTCAGACTGTGAGTCAACAGTTAATGGAGTGAGCAAGCCTGACCAATAGCTCTTCCCTGAAGGCTGACTGAAGGGGGACTGCTCTGGAGAGGGCCCACTGCTGAGGGTGGGACACCTCCCCATCTCCAGACTAGCCACCAGAGGGTGGTGAGTTAGGTCAGAGGAGGGCTATATGTCTTAATTCATTTTCCATAAGGGGTGGGGTTTTCTCAGACAAAACCAGATGGAACTGGCTATCCCATCACAAAGTTGGACAGCATGTGGGGTTCTCTGTCAGCTTTGATGTATACCATGTAACTATCACATCAGCACCTAGCATAAGACAAAATCCATCCATCACTGAGCCTTTTTGGGTTCTAGTCTATTTCAAGCCCGGGATGGTGGAGGGAAGGGTTGTTGTTTCAAGGATGAATTAGACAAACCTCTGCAAGGGAAGGACAGCATGTGGAAAAGGAAAATTCTGGACTTTGGAGATGGATCATGCATCCGCTGTACCCACAGAATAGGATCTTGGTGGCCAGTGTCCCATCTGACCACACTGTGCCTATGTTTAGGTTGCTAGGACACACGCAACACACCATGAACACATACTCCTTCAGCTGTAGGGTAGCCAGCCAGGGAGGCTGACACCACAGACAAGGGCTGCCGCTTGGGCTGCAGGGGAGCCAGGCAGTCCACATCCTTTACCTCCATTCAAGGAAGCCAGTCCGCAAGTGAGGGATTCGCTGTTTTGGTCACAGTGGCTTCTGCAGGCCAGCTCCGGCACCACCATGCTCCACAAGCAGAGGTGGGAGCCCAGAACCCTAGGATCCCAAAACTCAATGAGTGCCTCAGACTTTTCACTCCTCCAAGATGAAGAAGGGTTTTCCCATGAAGAGACGCCAGCTCTGCCTCCACAAATACCCTGGCTACCTGTCCAGTGGTGCATCTTGAGAAACATGGCTTCTCTAAATTCTGTCTCCTCTGCTCGAATCCAAAGTCATGGTGTATCTTCATCTTCAAGGGGACACAATGGGGTAGGGGAGGAGGTGCTGAGAGACTGGGAATGACGTTCTGCACCTCAGAGGACAGCCAATAATGGGTGCCCACTCACCCTGCTTCCCTCTCCTTCCCATTGCCAACATTGTCAACCACAGTTGTCCTTCCTGTGGATCCAGGCTGTGACTCAAAACCCTCTTCAACACTTGTAGGCCACCTCTTGTAACTGAGGAAGACAAGACAAATTCTCTTTGCTGTCTTTCGGCACTATCAGGGAAACTGAAGCTCAGAGAGGGACAAGGTCTCTTCTGAGACCATTCAGAGTGGAGGAAACACAGACCACATGTGTCCAGAACACTAAGAAGGGATGGGCATAGACAGTCAGGTTCTGGGAGGTGGAGGCAGCAGGCTTGGAGACACTTGAGGGTGACACACAGAGGGAACCCACAGGGGATGGGTGACCATGCTCCGGTGCTGGCTTCGTGGATGAACAGCAAGCACAAGAGGCCATTACAGTGCTAGAAATGGGGGTGGGGTCTGATGCCTCCACCAGAGGTGAAGGTCAGTGGCTTAAACAAAAGTTCCTGTTTTCTGTTGTGGTTTTCCTCTTTCTTTCTTTCTTTCTTTCTTTCTTTCTTTCTTTCTTTCTTTCTTTCTTTCTTTCTTCCTCCTCCTCTTCCTCCTCCTCCTTCTTCGTCTTCTTGGTGAGGAAAAAGAAATGTATAGTTGGCTCAGGCCCTTTAAATTAATGTACCAGACATCCCGAAATGCAACCAAGAGACTCATCCAGAAATCCCGCAGAAGAGCACCCAGGAAGGTGGTTCGGGCAGTTCTCCATGAGGCTCCTAGGGACAGCCTAGGTGCTGACTGCAGGCTAAGTGATCCAGAAAAGACCTTCAGAGGCCCAAGTGCCAGGAGAAGGTGACTCCTCCACCACTCAGCATGCAGCTCGAACAGAGCATGTGCTTGTAAACCGGAAGGTGTGGAAGGAAACTCAGGAAAGCTTTACTCTCTCCTGAACAGGGATATCCGTCCATGGTGGGGCACTTGTCTGAGCAAGCAGTGGGTTCCAGTATGAATTGTCTGAATCTTTTTATTCTTTAAGTTAATCTTGCTGTTGCCATTGCTCAGTGGGTGTGCTGCATTTCCCTGTGTAGCACAAGCCAGCTGCCACAGTGTGAAAGCTCCTACTCAGCGTGGAGCGGGGAAGTGACAGGCACAGTGGGTTCCCATAAACAGACTGCTCTGGCTAGACAGAGCCAGAGGAGGACCATCCAGCCTGGAGTTGGGGTAGCCATTGAAGGCGAGCCTTTACAGGGTGTCAATGCTTGGCTTTGAATATGTGTTCCCTCAATTCTTTTTTGTATGCTGTGGTGTGTATGTGTGTTGATCATATATGTGTATATGCATATTCACACATGTCTGGGTGTAGCTATATGCATGCATACACATGTGTGTACAAGTATGTAGAGGCCCAAAGTTAAGTCAGGGTGTCTCCCTCAAACAGTTTCCACTTTGTTTATTGAAGCATGGTCTCTTGCAGAAGCCAGAACTCACCATTTCCACCTGCTTGCCCAGGGATCCCCTAGCTTTGCCTCCTGAATGCTGAGACTGCACCTGCCCAGCAGGAGCAAAGGCTCTAGAGGTCCAAATGCTGGTCCTCCAGCTTGGGTGGAGGACACTATATCCATGGAGCCATCTCCGCAGTCAGCAAACTCTTCTGGTGACCCTAAGTAGCACAGCAGTAATAAAGGTGGGCCTGGGGGCTGCGGTTATGTCAGAATGAAACCCCTCTTCTCAGTGGGATTAGTACCTTGTAAACTTTGCTGACTCTGCTTTCCAAAGTGAGGAACACTGTGGACAGAGACTGGGCCCTTGGCTTATTCCAAATCTGTCAGTGCATAGGCCTCAAACTTCCTAACCTCTAGCTCTGCGAGCAACACACATGTGTTGTTCTTAAGCTAGCCAGCCTCAGACATTTTGTTATAGCAGCAGGAGCACACTAAGACAGAAAGGAAGAGACATGCCGCATCCCAAGCCAGCAACTGTTGGGTGGTACTGTGGTCCCTGGAGAACAATTCATGGGTCTAAGTAACAAAGGTGGAGGAGTGGAGCATACATACACCTCCTCCACC
>JAQHUG010000064.1:7703551-7807760 GCA_028555095.1 Dicrostonyx torquatus
GGAGCATGGGAGAGTGTTGGAGGGGAGGGGAGAGGCAGGAGTGGAGTGAAGAAAATATACCTCAATGAAAACAATAAAAAAAGAAAGAAAGAAACTCTTGCATTCTGTGCTGAATCTGGGTCATAGTCATAACCCTGAGATTTTGATTTTGATTTGGGAGGTCTGGTAGTTGAAAGCTTTCTTCATAAAAAGATGGGATTCAGATCTGGTGGTTCAGGAATGCCATCGCAGCTACTCAGGAACCTGAAGCAGAAGGGCTGGGCTACAGAGTGAGTTCAGCCTGACTAGCCTGGACAACCTAGAAAGACTTGTCTCAAAATTCAAACAAGGAAAAGGGGACTGGAGATATAGAATACAGCAGTAGAGTACATATTTAACAATAGCAAGACCTTGGGTTCAGTCCTAGTACCTCAAATAAAAAAAATAAAATAAACAAACAGAAGAAGGAGTGAGGAGGAAGCTTAGGGAGAAGTTTCGGGGAAAACGGATTCAGAGCCCAACTGCCTGAGCCCCAGGAATCTACAGCTTCTGCTGGGCCTGGCCAAGCATGCAGATCCCAGAGACCCAGGCCCAGAGCTTGGAAGCCCTCCACAGGCAGGGCCAGCAGAACTAAAATGTAAATAAAAGAGGTTTTAGGGGTGCAGGGAGAAGAAGAAAGCATTTGGGGCAATATCAAGCTATATTAACCATGTTGCCACTTGTTTTATGGTTTGGATCTATTTTTATTTGGAATTGCATGGGTGTTGGAGGCTCTTGTACTGGGCTCCCGGCAGCATCTTCCAGGTCTGCGGGACAACAGCACCAAGCAGAACTAGGAGATCCAATGAGTCCTGAGTAGACTCTGCTCACACACAGTACTCATGCCCTGTCTATTATTCACATGCAAAGACAGCTGCAGCCAGGGCCCAGACTTTGGGCAGAGACCACTGTACACACATCGTGATTAAGGCCCAGGTTGCCTCATGTCACCGACACTGGGGCCCAGTACTGTGACATAGTCACTTCTCAGCTCAGTCTTGACTTCACTGAACATGACACATGGCCTCAGGCCTGGAGAAACCAAGAGGAAGGGACAATGGCATGGAAGGACCTCGACAGCCACCAAATGCCACATCCTTTCTAAGACAGACAGCAGCTGTGCCCCACATTTCTGTTAAAAGACATATAGAGTATCCAAGGAGGATAGCCCAGGGAATGGGGACAGCTTTGCAAGTGGCCACTTCCAGACAGTGTCTTCGTCACCTTTCTGTTGCTGTGATAGCGCACCATGAAGGTGACTTATGGAAGGGTTCATCTGGGCTTACAGCTCCAGAGGGACTGGAGTCCGTCATGGTGGGGAAGCATGACTTCATGGCAGCTGGAAACAGGAAGCTGAAAGCTTACATCTTCAGCCACAAACATGAAGCAAAAAGAGCAAATAAGAAATGGCATAAGATAGCCTACCCCCGTGGCTGACTTCCTCCCACAAGGCTATTCCTCCTACACCTCACAAACATCACCACCAACTGGAGACTAAGAGCCCATATATGAGCCTGTTGGGAACATTTCTCATTTGAACCATCACAACCTGAACTTCCCTGTGGTAAAGGGCACCTGGGGTCACGACCTCAGTTCCATCAAGAAGAGTACCTCACACTGGACAGGACATCCACGGACCAGGAGAGAGACCAAGCAAATCAAGAAAACTAGACCAACAAAAGGGACGTTCTATCCATTTCAGGGAAAATAAAACCAAAGCATTTCTTATTAATAAATAAAACACAAAGAAGACACTTTGAACACAGCTAAGCAGATTGGGGAGCCAGGACATACTCATGGTGTGGAACAGGGGGAGAACGTTTGGAGCTCATGTCCCGAGTCAAGCAGCAAAGCCACGATGGTAATGGATCCACTCTGCTCTCAACGCAAGGCCCATGTGGCACACTGAAGGGAATATAGAGGTGTGTGTCCCTCAGACTCTGGTAAGGAGAAAGCAACATCTTTGAATGGTGAGGTCAGGAAACCTAGCATACAAAGAGGTGATTCACTGTGCTATTTATTTGGAGAGAAAAAAAATTTAAAGTACATAAACATTCAGTGGGAGAGAATGGCTAGTCTAGGAGCCATCTGCCTGAGGCGGAACATCCCAGACACGGAGAAGGATGAGATCTGAACTGTCTGTATCACCAAAGGGCTGCCTGAGAAAATAACATGAGCTGAATGGCAGGTAGTGGTGTGTGCAGCGGCTTCAATAACCAAGATGTGACGCCCACAGAAACAAGCCAAACACCTCAAAGGTGACGCCTCCCCACCAGAGCTGTTAAGTCTACATTGACATCCTGCAGGAGTCCAGATGCACCAGAGAGAGACTTCATCGGTGTTGTCACCATGGCTGATGCTGCATAACTGTCTGGGAAAGGGAGGACTCTGGAGACACAGGCTTGACCTCACCTTCATGCCACACTGGACTGTGGTTCCAGCAATGTTCCCAGATGGCTCCCTGGGCCCAGTGCTCACTAAAGAGACAGTGTGACCCTTGGAGACTTCATCTTATACCTGCTCATCCCCCCAGGGTCTTTAGAAGAGAAGACATTGACCTGGGGAATATTCACCCCTCAGAGATACATGGTACAGAAAAGGTGAGAACCTGAGATCCCTGCCTCAGCTTATCATCCTGAGCTGTAAAGCAAAGTCAAGTGTCGGGCAACTCAAACCTGGTCCCAGGTTAGTTGAACATGAGTTTCTGTGCCTCAGTTTCCTCATCTGTAAAGGGCCACGGTGGAGATGAAATACAGTAGCCTGTATGCATGAGCTTCCTAAAGTCCAATAAAGGCCCACCCATGTGTCTCCGGGTTTTGACATATATGTACACACTTCTTCCTGAGGCCTCAGGCTCTACATTGTGGCTTCTACTGTTTGCCCTTGCGGGCCTAAGCTTCAACACATGGCATAGCTAGTCACAGCCTGACACCTCTCAGTGGCAGTGTGTACCCAGCACCAGATAAGGGCTTCATCCATTCCCAGCAGGCAGCAGGAGGGTGGCTCCATGGCAGGGAAAGGACTTTCTTCTGTGGCTCCTGCTTAGCAGCACCCAGCAGTGCATCCTGGAGACAGCCAGAATCCCTCGCACAGTCATGCTCCAAGTGGGCTACTCATTCCAGGCACAAGGTTCACCCAGCACAACAGCCAACCCCACACTCCCCCTGATCCTGCCCTCTGCCTGCACAACAGCCCCAGATTCTCTAACTGAGGCCCCATTCTGGGCTTAGAAACAGCATTTCCATGCTGGCCAAAGCAGCCAGGGCCCCCTCCTCATTAGCTGAGGGTTCCCAGTTGAGCTGTCACTGGCGGCCAACCGCCAACTCTTCCCAGGCCTGAGCTTCAATGACATCATCCTGGCCTGTGAAACAGTTAAGTAGAAGCAGATGTCGGTCTCTGTCCTGGGCCAGGGCACCCTAGGAAACTTATAAGAACAGCCCACGATGATCAGCCATCCTCCACGGAGCGGGCCCAGAATGATCAGAGGTACCAGGATGGCTGTCCCCAAAATGAAGCCTAGAGCCTGCTAGGTCATTAGAAATGCCTAATGAAAGGCCACTATGCTGTCATGGAAGACACTCTCCCCCCAAGTTTATGTCTACTTAGAACTCAGAAGGCCCTGCTTATATAGAGGCCTTGCAGATGTGACAGTGAAGGGCCAGGGTAAGCTCATGCTGGGCCTACCTGAGAGGCCCTGGACTCAGAGACGAATGTTGACAGGAGAGGAAGACCAGAGACTTTGTAGCCTGGAGAAGATGGAAGTGGCATTTGGAGTGATGATCTACAAGGCAGACATGCCTGGGCCCAGGAGAGGGAGGGGCAGGACAGGAGTTTCCTCCCCAGTCCCGAGACTATGTGAAGAGTTCAAGGCGGAGAATGAGAAGGCTAGGGCACTTGATGTTAGATCTCTCTGGAGCTTGAAGAAAACACTCTGTTGTGTAATGCCAACTGATCCACTGGCATATATCACAGCAACCCTGGGAAGCCCACACAGTAAGCTGAAGGTGCATGTCATTACTGCTCAATGAGCCACCAGAGGTCCTAGCAGAGGGGGCTGGTGAGATGGCTCAGTGGGTAAAGGCGTCTGCTGCCAAGCCTGAGGACCTGAGTTCAATCCCTGGGACCCACACGATGGAAAGAGAGAACCAATCTTAGCAAGGTAATCCTGACTTCTACATACATGCTGTGGCAAGTTTGCATGTGTGCATATGCACAAATGCATACACACAGGTACCAATAAATAAATAGATAAATAAATAAATAAATGCTTAAAAATAAAATGACCTGCACTGGGTCACAACTGAGTATAAACTTGTAAGATAGGAAATTTTGTTTAATGTAAAAATACATAAGTACTGAAGAAAAAGAAAACCAATCTGCTAAATAGCAGATAAAATGTACTGGTTATGACCCCTGATGTCTATGTGACTGTATTAAATTTAAAGAATAAATTCAGTCCGACGAACATGGGGCAGGAGGGACTCAAACGTCAGTTTTTACAGGAAGCACCCCAAACAGAAGGGTTGCAGACAGGAAGTAGAATGCATAGGAAATTCTAAATGGAAAAAGAGTGCAAAGCTAGGCACTGGGTCGCATGCCTGGAATTTCAGTGCTTGGGACGCTGTCTTGATGACTTTGTAGTTATGAGAAAATATCCTGACAAAGGCGGCATATGGGAGAAGTGGGTTTTTTGGTTCACAGGCCACAGTCAAGGGGAAGGCATAGCGTCAGGAACTGAGATAGCTGGCTGTGTCACATTACCATCAACAGTGACGAGTGCTTGCGCTCAGCTCCCTTTCTCTTGTCTTACAGTCTAGGAACCCAGTCTAGGGAATGGCACCACCCACAGTGGGCTGGGTGGCACTTCCCACTTCAGCTAACCTAATCAAGATAAACCTCTCCATGGCGGCCAGAGGTTCACTTCCCAGGTGATGACATTGGGATTGACCCTCCCAGAGACTGAGGCAGGAAAGTGATGAGTTCCGGGGCAGCCTGGGATGCTAATAAGAGCCTAACTTTAAAACCAAACAGAAAAGAGCACCATGTGAAAAGGATATCAAACAAAATATGTCTTAAGACAAAATGCGCACATACTCTGTCCTGCATGCTAAGGAGACCAAGTCACCCAGAAAAACAAACAAAAGCAATCTGTGTTAACTCCAGGAAGGCTTGAAATCAAATGTAAAAACACAAACCCTCTATGTCTGCATTCCCAGGGGAGGTCTTGGAGCAGACTACAGGACAAGAAGTCTGCAGGAAATCAGAACAGCCAGACTTCGGTGACTCTGTGGTTCAGTGGCTGTGTTTCTATCTAGTATGACCCCCAGTGGCTGTTGTTCTCAGTGACTATGGCCTCCAGTAGCTGTGGCCCTGATGGTTGTGATCCTTGGTGGTGGCGGGCTGCTTGGCTCTCTGACGCTCAAGTGGAAGCTTTAGAGAAACTCTGTCCGAACTCTGTCCCAAGACAGAAGCAAACTCAATGGATCTCAAGGAACCGAAAGAACTAGGGTGTGCTTTCTGACCACAAGTCAAGGTGAAGAGGAGGCCCCTGTACTTAGAGTTCACAAACACTGTGGCACAGCTTGTTTTCAAGAAAACCACAGTGGGAATTCAAGCACTGTCTACTGAGGACTATGCCCAGGGATATTCGGCACGTAAAGCACTTCACATCAAATCATAGGCAAGACAGGCTGCTGCATCTCGGAGTGCTACAGGGGAATGCAACAGATCAAAGAGAGCCCAGAGCTCAAGAAGTGAGAGAAGCCCCGCGGGGCAGGGGGCACAGGGGGTGCAGTGCTGTATTTCCAATGCTCAGGAGGCTGAGGCAGGAGCTTCTTGTCTCAAAACAAGGGGTGGGCAAAAGTTAGAATGATGGCTCAGCAGTTAAGAGCAGGTACTGCTCTTGCAGAAGGTCAGAGTTCAACCCACATCAAGTGGCTCATGATCACCTGCCATTCAAGGGCATCTAATATCCCTGGCCTCCAGGGCACTGGTACTCAGATGATACACACACTCACAAACACAGGGAGTAAACACACACATATTCATTAAATAAATATATTTTAAAAGAAAATTAAAAGCAAAGTTAGAAGATGTATCAAAATTATACACCTCTGACAGGACTAACGAGAAGAGAAATGGTGGTGGCTATAAACCAGGAAGCCATGATCAAGAAAAGAGAAAATCACTGTGCATGTTTTATAAGGTGACATCATGGAATGTGTGCTCATAAATTTAAATTTGCAACAAAATGGACTCATTCCTAGACTGACTCAAGAAGGAAAGATCTAGATGGTTCTATAATCACTCAAGAAACTGAATCATCAGTCAAAAATCCTCCCAGAATTGAAACCTCAAGATGAGAAGAATCTGCAGTCAACACTCATTTTTCACAATCAGAAAAGAAGGACCTCGATCCACATCCAACAAGCGCAACAAGAACAACAAGGCAATGGCCATTACAACTCAGGTTTAGCACAGAACATAAATGCAGATGGAATCTAATCAACTAAGACCAACCACCTATGGGGTTAATGCACCATGACCAAGGTGGGATTAACTAAGGAATGCAAAGCTAGCTGATATAACTTTCAGCTATCTGCTATGTTGACAGCCAGAGATAAAAAACCCAGGCCTGGTCCTGGGGGAGGCCCAGTGGGGAAAGCGCTTGCTGTGTAAACACAAGGATCTGAGTTCGGTTCCCCAGCATCCATGGAAAAACCAGGAGTGACAGCACCTGCTACCCTAGCCTCAGAGAAACTTTCTGCCCAGTTAAATAGGTGAACACCAGGTTTAGTGAGATAACTAATCCCAATCAATCAATAAATAAATAAATAAAGAAGAGCAATAAAGAAATTTGATTTTGATCTCTGTGCCCCCTAATGTGTATGCATGGCATGCATACACACACATGTACATGACCCCCTTACACACACAGAAGGGAGGGGTCTTTATGTGAATAGAACTATTTGGATTTAACATATATTAATGTGATTTTTTTTTAGCAGTCAGTGAGGTGTCTCAGCAGGTGACTTGAGTTCAATCCCCAGAACCCACAAAAAGGCAGATAGAAAAAATTTTTACAAAGCTATCCTCTGACTGGCACGTGCATGCAGGTACATGAACGGCCCCCACACGTAGAATAAAAATTAAATATTTTTAAATAAAAGGTCTCTTGAATAACACACACACTCACAAGAAAAGGAGCTGGGCAGTGGTGGTGCATGCCTTTAATCCCAGTACTCGGGAGGCAGAGGCAGGCGGATCTCTGTGAGTTCGAGGTCAGCCTGATCTATAGAGTAAATTCTAGGATAGCCAAGACTACACAAAGAAACCCTGTCTCTAGGGGGGAAAAGAACAGAGGGGGAGCTCTTTAACCAGACACAGGGTGCTTCTCAAACCTCTTCTATTAGAACCAACTTACTAATATGTCTTTGAAACAGTCACTGAAAAGAAAAGAAAAACCAAACTATCACCAAACACAGACAACATGACACATAGATCTTATGGCTGTTTAAGGAAAACAAGAAGCTTAGTAAACAAGCAAAGTGCTCAACTCTGCAAAGTTTAACACACAATTTAACTACATTTTTGTATAATAGCCATACATATATATGAATAAAATAAGAAAAAAATATACTACTCGCAGTAACATCAAAAAATAAAGTGTATGAATGTATTGGCCAAAGATATTAGGAATAAAATTCCTTAGGAAGAAACTTGGACAATATGATAAGCCTCTGAGCTATAGCATAGGACATTTAAATATATTATATGACAAGGGAAGGGCTTGGAAGACTCCATATTGCGAACATGTCAATTGTCCTCAAAGAGGTGAATAGATTGGGAGAATGGTCCCCTGTAGAAGTGGCAGATGTTCTGACTTCATTTCTGTCGCTGTGATAAAACACAGAAGCAACTTGGGGCAGACACGGTTTATTTCAGCTGGTAGTGTAAGCAGAGACTGCTCCTTCATTTCCCAGCTGCCCAGACCTAAATAATCACACAGAGACTATATTAATTACAACACTGGTTGGCCTGTTAGCTCAGGTTTCTTATTAACTAACTCTTACACCTTAAATTAAGGTGTACCCATTTCTATTAATCTGTATATCGCCATGAGGCTGTGGCCTACCGGTAAGCTTCTAGCACGTCCTCCTTCAGCAGCTACATGGAGTCTCTTTGACTCCACTTACTCTCTCTCTATCTCTTCCAGCCTGGCTATATTCTTCCCTGGCATAGGCCGAAGCAACTTCTTTATTAACCAATGGTAATAAGACATAGTCATAACATACAGAGGGGAAACCCACATCAGGTAGTTCAGTTATAGCTGTTAGTGTAGGGAGGTCAAGGCGGGAACATCAGCGGCTTAGCCATCATCCACAGTTAAGAGCAGAGATAAAGGAATCCTACATGCTTTTCCTGCTTGCTTATGCTCAGCTGGATTCTATCACTCTTATATAGTTCTAATCATTACAATCACGGGTAGTTGTAAGGTCAGATACCATGCTAACTTTCCTGGAAGACATGGAAGATAAAAGGACTGCCTATGCTTCCTTCTAGGTGCTAGGATTAAAGCTCTAACAACCACGGAGGTGTGAAACCGGAGCAAGCACAGATGAAACTCCAAGGAAACAAAATAGAGAGTTCAAGAAGACAGACAATATTCCCCAGGCACAGCACTTGGGTCCATCAAGAAAGAGACACATCAAAACAATCCTGTTAATAACCAACCTGTGCCAGGAGGGAAAATGCAACTGGTACCTGTCTGGCACAGGACATGAAAATGTGTCCCAGGTGAGCCTATGGTATTAAGATGATGATTTAGAAGATGACCTGTGTTTCTCAAGCAAACCATAGGACAGGGATGCTAACCATAAGACAGGGATGTCTCTGTGAGTCAAAAGAACCACAAGGAAAATGAAGACATCGGCCAGGAACTTAGAGAGCTGTAGACACAGCTAGCTCAAGGCACAGCTCTAGGCTCTACAGAGAGCCATCATTTTGGTTTTTTGTGTGACTATATTATCTTCTTATATATTTTTAAAGATGTATTTTATCCTTACTCATGCATATGTAGGGCGCATGGAGATGACCAATGACCACAGTGGCTCAAAGAGGAGGATGGATCCCTGGAACCAGAGTTATAGGCCTTTATGAGCTCCTCAGTGTGTGTGACCTGCCCATGGAACCAAACTCAGGTCCTCTAGAAGAACAGCAAATGCTCTTAAACACTGAGCCATCTCTCTAGCTTCTATATTTATATATATATTTGAGATGGGATCTCCCATGTCTTCCAGGGTGCCTTTAAATTTTCTATGTAGCTGAAACTGGCCTTGAACTCCTGTTCCTCCTAACATCTGCCTCCCAAGTTGCTGGGGTTACAGACACTATACCTGGCTTATGTGGTGCTTGGGATCAAACCCGGGGTTTTGTGCAACCAGGCAAGGACTCTTACCATTCAAGCATGAAGGGCTGAGTTCAGATTCCCAGAACGCATACACAAGCCAGGTCCAATAACCTGTTTGTGTCTGTGACTCTGGAACTGTGAAAGAAGAGTCAGGAGATCCCAGGGTGTGCTGTGCAGACAGCCTAGCCACAACAGTGAACTCCAGGTTCAGTGAGAGACCCTTTCTCAAAGAAGAAAGAGGAGAATGATTGAGGAGGATACCTGGTGCTAAACTCTGACTCCACAAGCATTCACATGACCATCCATGTGCACACACATCTGCCACACATGCACACATATGCATACATATGCACCCGCATATGCCACACACATTTTCTAAAAGAAGCAGTAATACACCAAGAGTTTTTAGAGTCCTATTGCATATGTATATTACCTGAATACTGGTCTCATAAAATTGTTTATGAATAAAGACCCAAAGAAAAACAAACTACGGTCTCCTCTCAAGGCAAGTCTTCAGCTGTGCTAGGCAATGACAAGGTTGTGTGTTGGGAGAGGCAGGGGCACTTCTGGGACAAGCAGAGCATTCTCATGGCATCTTTCTCCATCTACTGGCTGCTGTAATTATTTTTTACTTTGCAAGCCCAGATGGTCCTCAGTTTACAACAGCGTTACTGCAGAGCCAGAGGTGAGCTCACATTATTCTAAGTAGAAAACGTGTTTGTTACTCCTTGTCTGTCACACATTGTAGCTTAGGGGCAGTGTGCTGTAGATCAAAAGTCATTCTCCCCAACAATGGTGGGTTGTCCTGCAGCTGTGGCCAGATGCTGCCACCTTGCACCCAGAGGGGCTGCACTGCAAAATCACTTCAAAGGAGGGTTCCTATGGAATTGAAAGAGGGGTTTGAGCCATAGTATAACTGAAAGTCTACAAGTCAAGCCATCATGAGTTGGAGGTCACCCATACTTTAAATCATGTGTATTTGTACAGTCTATACTAAATGTGACGTGCATTGAAATTAGAATGTATTTGTCGCCACTGAATTTCTTTTCTAAAAGATGAGAGCTGGGTCTGGGATAAGGGCTAAGTGGATGAAGTACTTGCTGTACACAAGCATGGTAACCTGAGTTTGGATCCCCAGAACCATACAAAAGCCAGAGATAGTGGCACATATCTATAACTGAGCTCTGGGGTGGGAGGAGACAAGCAGGTCTCTGGAGCTGGAACTTATGAACTCCAGATGCAGCGAGAGACCTTACCTCAAAAAGTAAGGTGGAGAGGGGACAGAGAGTTGACTCATCAGTAAAGCATGTCTACAGCTCTTGCAAAGGACCCCAGTTCGGTTCCCAGGACCACATCAGGCAGCTCACAACTGCCTGCAACTCTAATTCCAGGGCATTTCATGAGCACATACACACATGTGATACATAAACTCAGAGAAGCACACACACACACACATATGCATAAAATAAATCTTTAAAAGCAAAGGTGAAGAGCAATGGAGAAGCTCACCCAGCATCAACCTCTGCCTTCTACACTTATGCTCACACACGGGCAAGTAAACCCAAACACAGATGTACATACACATGAATACGTTGCACACACATACACATGCACACACACACACATGCACACATACACAGGTGTGTGCGTGGGCGTGCACTCACCCTCAATGATACAAAAAGAAAAATCTTCAAGGTTCCAGATTCTTCTATCCCAGCCAGGTGTGGTAGCACACACCTTTAATCTCAACACTTGGGAGGCTGAGACAGCGGGATCTCTGTGAGTTTGAGGCCAGCCTGGTCTACATAGCAAGCTCCAGGACAGATGAAACTACATGAATCTTTTCTTTAAAATACACACATGTGCACACACAAACACACACACCAGATTCTTCTACCCCATTAGCCATTTGAGACAACTCAGAATAGAGTCCATCTCTACATCCCTGGCTCTCAGCTCTGCCTGGCTACCTACTGGTGGCAGCTACCCACTGGTGGCAGCTACCCACTGATGCAGGAAATGAGTAAGAAATCGAATAGCATCTAGTCATCCACAAGCCCAGGAAGAGTAAAAAGTGACTCAAACCTTTGGCTGCTAATTAGCTGCTTGGTAACCTCAGCTATTGAGAATGGGACAGACACAGCATTCAGGGGGGAGGGGAACATGCCCTGTAGGGTCCGTTAGACACCCACAGGAGAGGTCACCCTGGACTCACAGGTCAGGAGTTTAGGAGTTCAGGGAGATTTAAATCTGCCAGGGTCTGGCAGGAAACAGTATTCACCCCCACGGTTCAAATCCCAGACGTTCACTACCTACCAGACTGCTTAAAGGAGA
Source organism: Dicrostonyx torquatus (assembly GCA_028555095.1). NCBI lineage: Eukaryota > Metazoa > Chordata > Mammalia > Rodentia > Cricetidae > Dicrostonyx > Dicrostonyx torquatus. The sequence goes on from JAQHUG010000064.1 coordinate 7,715,313, forward strand.
AAAGTCGTAAGGGCTAAGAAAATGGAGAAGTGAGCATTGGAATTCCAGAGACCACAATGGTCGCCACTGTCTCCAGCCTACAGCTAGCAAGCCCTCCCCTACAGAAGCCAGCTCGAAGCAGATGTGGTGGATACTGGGTCTCCTGGCCTAGCAGAATGGCTGCCCACATCATAGAGAGGACACTCAGAAATCCCCAAGGCCAGCCCCACAGGTATTCTGAGGCACTTCCCAAGGGCCTGGAGGGGACACGTATGGAGAGACATCTTGTCTTGTGGAGACCAGAGCTTGTGCTGGGATCCACTAGCTGGGGATGTCAGTCATTCTCCTCTCTTTTCTGGCTTGGAAGTGGGAAGACTAATAATTTGGCTCTGCGGAGCTCACTGAAGGTGATTCAGTAAAGACAGAATATGGCTGGTATCTCACCAGTACGTGAACAATAGGAACTTCCGGCATCCTTGCTATTTGATGTGGAATTGGCAGGGCGAGAATTTAAACCTGGTACTGTCTGGTTCTGTAGCCCTTGCTCTTGACAGGAGGAACAGAGAAGGGCCCCACCCTGTTGTCCAGAGCAGAGTTGTTGGCTGCCTTGGACAGGGTGAGACCAGTCAAGGTGGGACTGTGCCGACAGGCCCCATGACAATGGAATAGTTATGGGAGGGAACCCATCTACCACCTACCTCTGAGTTGGGGAAAAGCAAGTTCGTGGCATGGGGGTGACTGGTATCTCTCTGCCACTCACAGGGTGAGGAAACTGAGGCAGGGAAGACCGTGGAAGATTCCTTGGCATGGATTGACCAGACAGTTTACTGCCTGCTGGACAGAGGAAAGCTATCTGAGAGAAGAAGTGTGGCTAGGTGAATTTACATTTAGAAAAGGACTTCCAGAAGATGAGTCTGAGCGGCTGCCCTTCACGTGAAGGGTCTCGCAGCTCTGAGATGGAAGTAGCTTGCATGCCTTCAACTAACCCAGTTGTCATACTACAATGTCCTCCAGTTCCTGTCATATGGAAAAGACTGCCAGGACCTGACCAGAATGTTCCAGAAGCTGTTCCATCCAAAAGGAAGCACTTACGGGGTGTCCCCCATTGCTGCCGTGATCTTTAGTTTCCCCACTCCAGGCTGTTGCAGTGGGGGAGGTGGTGATGGCCCTCCGCTGGGGGATAGCTGTTATGGTTTGCCCAAGACTCTTCAATTTGTTTTAAAAAGCCCCCGGTCCTGGGAAACCCCTCAGGCCTGGGCTGAGAGGGCAGTGGTCACCCTAGAATAGACAGTGAAGGCTGGACAAAGGTTGCCAGACTGGGGGCTGCTGTGACCTGAGGCCCTTTCTCTCCCACCCTCCCACTCTGCAATAACACAGCACCTCCCTGAAGCTCTGCAGACAGCTGCGCCCTTCTGCTCTGCTCTGAGCTCTGCTAGTGATGAGTCAGCCAGCTGGGCCTCCCACAGGCTGGCCAGTGAGTACAAATGCCACGTCCTCATCTCCAGCCCGAGGCAGCCTGAGGACCACCCCCCACACCCATCCAAAGATGACCTCCACCATGGAGCCCAATCCTCAGCAGCAGCAGGAGCCAAGGGAGCTCCTGAGAGGCCAAGCCAGGACCTGAGAGGCAAGAAAGAGGTAGGTTGGGTCCCAGAGGCATGCAGCCACATCTGCACATGCACATCTGTCCAACCCCTCTAAGGACTTGACCATAGACATACCCACATGGAAGAGTGGGCAGTCAGCTGCATGGATGAGGCAGCCTTACTCCAAGGCAGCCCATGAAGACCTCCTGGGCTGCAGCTAGCCTACTCAGAGCCACTCAGAGCAGTCTGCCCCAGAGTGAGTAGACACATGTTCATGGTGGGACACACAGCTGGCCAGAGGGACTGGATTCTCTAGACCCTTTGTCTACCCCAACCCAAGGCTCAGCCCTCCACAGTCCCTGATTCTGAATTCATAGAAGGACCTTGGCTCCTTTCCATGCTCCCAGTAAGATAAAAGAGCATGCAGAGCCGAAGTTGGGTCATACTGAGCAGAGAGGCCCAGGTAGGACCTTGTGTAGGGAGGATAGAGGTCCAGGCTCTGATAAGGGCGCTTGGTGTGTACAAGCTCCATGGTGGCTTTCATTTATTTGTAAACCGTGGATTGAATTATTTATTTACTTTATTTAGTTGGAGGAGGAGGCCATGTGCCACAGCACACACATGGGAGCCAAACAGCAACAGCTGGAGACCGCTCCTATGTCATCATGCGGGTCCTAGGTATCAAACTCAAGTTGTTCTTGAACTCAGGCTTGACAGTGAGAACCTTTACCTACTGGTTCATCTCTCCAGAACCCGTAGTAACTTAAAAACCCTGCTTAGCCTGGGGCCTTGGCAGAGTTCAGTTCAGTTTAGTTTAGTTTAGGTCCTTCTGGATAGTACCTACAGGAGCCTCTGTGAGGAGACACCGGACAGGATGTGCTATGAGAACTCAAGGTGTGGCACAGTCTTAACCTATACACTGCCCCCCCAGCCCAGAGTTTGAACAGGTGAGATGAGAGACAGGCATGCCTTCCATCCAAGGAGCCCTAGGCTCTCTCCCCAGATCCCTTCCTGCACTCTTGGGGAAAGTAGAGGCAGGAGGGTGGAGCTGTGAGACAGCCTTCCTTCATCCTAACTCGGGAAGTCTCTAGCCAAATTCTTGTCCTATCCCGTCAGCCCTTGGTAGGTAAATGAGAATGAGGGCATGGCGGCTCTCAGGTATGGTTGAAGAGAAGGTTTTTATTATAGATATGAGGAAGAGCACAGTCAGAGAGAGGTAACTGGAAGAGGTGGACAGAACATGGTGAGCAGAATAAACCCGGCCATGGGGCAGGCGGGGGCAAGGAAGGAAGATAAGAGATGGGGGGAGGGAGGGAGAGGGGAGAGAGGGAGAGGGAATGGCTGAGTTGTATAGGAAAAAGAAGCTGGGGGAAGGGAAGGGAAGCTCAGGGACTGGAGAGGTTTAGGGCAGGAGACCGGTGTGAGAAGTGAGGGGAGGAGCCAGGACTATGTAACCAGTTTGGGATGCTGGGAGACTGGCAGCCAGAGTCCCATTTGATATGTTAATAGGTACCTCAGTTAGCTATTTGAGACTTAACAGTAGGGAAAGTGGGGATAAAGATGGAGGCAGGAGACAGAGGTTTGATTTTAATTAGATCAGACTCTTAAAATGCCTTCAGCAAGCTTTGTCTGATGCCCTCCAAAGAGTTCCTAGATCCACAGACCCTTTCCAAGTTGCCCCTCAGGAGCAGGGGCCAGAAGCAGAGTGACGGAGTGGAGTGGGGGACATGGACTGTCTCCATGTATTCATTGTATGCATTTGAATAGCTAGCTGTCTCAATTTGATGCCATTCCATTTCTGGCTATAAATGTATCCACGTCACATACAAATGTCAATGGAGGAGCTGGAGAAATGACTCAGACTGTGAAGGGCTTGCCACACAAGAATCAGGAACTGAGTCCAGATTTCCAGCTCCCAAAGAAAAGGTGAGTTTCTGTCACCTCAGCACTGGGGAGGCAGGGACAGGTGGATCCTTGGGATTTGGTGGCCAACCAGCCTAACCAGAAGAGCAAGCTCCACACTCAGCAAGAGAGCCTGCCTCAAAGAAAAGAAAGTGGCGGCTGCAGAGATGGCTCCACAGCTAGGGTGCATGGTTTCCTTGAAGAGGACCCGAGTGGCTTAGAAGGAATGTCAGGGGCCTGGGCTGTAAGGTTGGAAAGTTGGAGATGGGAGGTTTGGGGATAGATGCTAATGGACTGAGAGGGTGGTTCCAGGGTGCTGGTCTTTGCCCAGGGACTCCGGCTGGGCACTGACAGGCCCACACCCAAGAAGCAGGGTGCTTAGCAAGTCTGGATCAGCTCACTCTGTCCCAACTTCCTGAACCTGAACAGCGCTGCCCACAGAGGAGGCTCCCTGGGCTCTTCCCACCCAGTGCCAGCCAATTGTTAAGTAAAGCCATTTACAGCCTCCCAGGGAGTCTATTCCCTGAACAAGACCAAGGGCATCTTTAGAAACTTGAGGCTATTACATCCTTGCAGCTGGCAGGGCTTTGGGCCCTCTGGGGTTGGTCAGTCTGTGTTTGTCATTACTGCCACATACCTGCTCTTCCTGATTCAGGAAGCTTTGCAGAGTACCCCAATTGCAAACAAAGGGCACTGCACAATGCTGCCATGACCTAGCTCCCCGTCTCACTCCTCATCACACAGAGCCTGCAGGCCGGAGGAATGACTGAAAGGCTCCTTAAGACATTTGCCAAAGCCTCAAGGTGAGAAGAGATCAAATATCCGTCATCTGAAGGTGATTATACAAAATAAGGTTCATATAAGCAATGGCATGTTGGTAAACAAGGATGTGAGTGTGGTTCTGACACCTGCTGCTTCAGGGTCACATGCACGCACTTGTGCATGTGCGTGCCAGTGTGTGTGTGTGTGTGTGTGTGTGTGTACGTGTGTGTGTGTGTGTATGTGTGTGTGTAAGCCCTCCCTCCTGGTACCCTGGTACCCAGGTAGAATCTGGTTCTGTGACCAGGCTAAACAGGCCTGAACACCGACGGTGAGCATGTTGCATATTGGGCTTGTGTGTGCTGAGTCCTGGATCCCTGGGCTGCTGCCTTCCAGGAGATGCCCCTTTCACTTGGGCTTTGTTTGATATTTGTTTCTCACCACTGTTTGTCTGTAGTGCACATTTGCCCAGCAGGGAATGAGAGTGGATCCCTGTAGGCCTGGGGCATGAGTGAAGGCATGAACAGAATCCAGCCTTTGCTGATCAAGTCCCTCCGCCAGCTACCTGCCCAAGTATGGTGAGCAGCAAGCAGAAGTCAGAAGCATGGTTCTGCTGTGACTTGTGCCTCTGAAACACCATGTCAACACAAGGAATTCTGCTGCAGCCCCCAGGTGCTCTGCTTATCAGAAGAGACTGTACAGAACCCTGGAAAGTGCCTTCATCCTGACTCAGAGCCCTTGAGCCCTGGGGATGCTGGGCAGTTGTGCTTGACTCTGCTCCAGTAGCAAATGCCTGGCAGGGCGTCAGCCAAGAAGAGCAAGTTAAAACTCTCCAGAGGCAGCTCCGGGCGCACTGGCTGCCCAGGCTACAGCTGGGGGCCTTCTTCTCTCACTGTGCCAGGAGTTCCCTTGGAGTCATTTCCACCTTTATCAACCAGCCCTCATAGCAAGGATACCAGGAAGTGGCTCAAATGTGATCCAGAACCTTCTACAACACCCTTAGCCTTGGCCCTTTCTCTTAACTCAGAACTCACAGGAGTTTATCCAAGTAGATCATGAGCTAGTCTCAACTGAGGCCTTCCGCAGGCTTGCTATGCTTACTTCACCACCATGGGAGAGCGTGGAGGGCCAAGTTAGTGGAAGAGTGACTTTATTGTCACCGAAAGTGCTCATTTTGTGTGGATGTGTGTGTTTGCCTTTCTGTGTCTCACTGTGACCAAAATCCATGACCAAAAAAAAAAATTACAAAAGGAAAGATTTATTTTAGTTCCTGGTTTCAGAGAGTTTGGTCCATGGTTGATTGACTTCATGGACTTGGGCAGAACGTCATAGTGGTAGGGGCATGGGGGAAGAGGATGCTCACTTTTTGGAAACAAGAGAAGAGCACACAGGAAGAGCGGGGTAAGACACAGCCCAGGATAGGTAAAGCACTTGCCACACAAACTTGAGGACCTGAATTCAGAGTCCCAGAACTATCTACAGGCATCCCACCCTGCACACATCCAATCATGTCAGATTCCCAGAACCTGTGAAAAGAGCTATGCAGGTGTGGCAGCCCTCCTGTAATCTCAGGGCGCAGGAAGCAGAGACAAGGGTTCCTAAGGCAAATGCACTAGCCAAACCAGCTGTGGTGGCTTGAAAGAAAATGGCCCCGATAGGGAGGGGGTATGGCCTTGCTGAAGGTGTGGCCCTGTTGGAGGAAATGTGTCACTGTGGGGGTGGACTTTGAAGTCTCCTATGCTCAAGCTACACCCAGTGTGGGACAGTTTACTTCCTATTACCTTGGATCAAGACATAGAACTTTTAAGTTTCTTCTCTAGCATCATGTCTGCCTGCAAGCTGCCATGCTTCTTGCCATATTGATAATGAACTAACTCTCTGAACTGTACGCCAGGAAAATGTTCTTCTTTATAAGGGTTGCCGTGGTCATAGTGTCTCTTCACAGCAAGAGAAATTCAAACTAAGACAAAACTGGTGAGTTCCAAGTTCAATGAGAAAGCCTGCCTGGATAAATAACCTAGAGAGCAATCAAGGGAGGTACCTAATATCAAACTCTAGTCTCCACATGCACAGACAGACAGACATGCACACACACAGACACACACAGACACATGCGTACATGAAAATATCCATTCTCATAACCCCACATACACATGAAAAAAATCTAAGATATAGTCTCAAAGTACACCATTCAATGGCCTCCCAAGATTCCTACCCTGAGAAGAGGTAAGCATCATCTGCCCAAACCCTTAAGGTCACAACAACCGAGACAGATTCAACCAAGGTCTACTTTGGTGCACCAATGAGTTTATTGCTAAGTTACAAAATATAGGTGAAGAGTTACTTACTGAGTATGGATGTTCCTCTCCCAAAAGGCTGTATAGGAAAGTCTTTACCCAGCAGGGATGAGGGCTTTCCTACAGCCACATAGATAGACTCCCTCTAGTAGTCTGCAGGCTATATATTCTATCCCTTCTGATGTGGGATTTCCCTCGGTATGCTGTGAATATATTTTATTACCATTGGTTATATAGAAGCTGCTTTGGGCCTATAAACAGGGCACAATATAGCTAGAAGGGGAAATCTAAACTGAATGCTGGGAGACAGGAGACTGAGTCAGGAAGACACCATGTAGTCACTGTAGGAGACAGATGACAGAACTTTACCAGTAGACCACAACCTTGTGGTAAAATATAAAATAATAGAAATGGGTTAATATAAGATGTAAGAGATAGCCAGAAATATGCATAAGCTAATAGGGCAAACAGTATTGCAAATAATACAGTTTTCTGTGTGATTATTTTGGGTCTGGGTGGCCAGGAAACAACCAAGTGGCCTCCGCCAATACCCCTCCCCAAAGCCATGCAAAATTAGGACAAGATTGCATACAATGGGTGGTATGGAGCGGCTGGGTGCTCAGATGAGGACCCTGTGACCCTCCAGACCCTCTGAGGGGGAAAATATAAGGAGCTGAACAAAGCCCAGTTGGGATGATCTTCTTCAAGAAGGCACAGCTGAACATTCAAAGATGGTGGTTGTTTGGCTTGGAGGACAATCCTGTACTCCACCTAAAGAAAGGAAGTGGGATATCCACTTACTCACAGAGGGAGGCAAGAAGACAGTTCAGCTCTCCAGAGTTTCCCACACTGCACTAAGATGAGAGAGGAGAGGTGGGTGGGAGGTTCTCAAGTTCAGGTCATCTGGCCAAGAAGCCAACATAAGGTAAATGAGACAGGTGGCTCACACCTCCTGGAGGAAGTGCTGCCACACTGGAATGCCAAGAGCTGAGCTTGTAGCAGTGGTAGTCAGCCCATGGTGAAGCCATTGTAAGGCACAGCTGCCAAATAGAGAGATTTCCCAGCACACTGTAGGTGGGTGGGACTAAGGAAGTGTTGTGGAGTGCTTCCAAATCAAAGTGCTTCTGTGAGTCATGGGTGCCTTGTACCCTCCCTTCAAAAATGACTTGGGGAAGCCCTAGGGTGGAGCCTGAAGACAAAGGGAGCCCAGTTCAAAGGAATAGATGGAAGGGGAACTGTCTGTGAAGGGCATCTGCCCCGAGTCCCGTGTGAGGCCAGAGCTGTTTTAGAAAAGGGAACCTCAATAGAAAAAATGCCTCCTTAAGGTTGTCCTGCAGGCAAGAACTGGTGCAGGAAAATTGTCTGTATTCTGTCAATCATGTTTTAAATAAACGCTGATTGGCCAGGCAGGAAGTATAGGCGGGAAAACCAGAAAGGAAGTAGATGTGGCGCAATGAGAACAGGGAAGAAGGAAGTTCTTCCCGCATTCCTGCCAGTCCACCAGGATGTAAGCTGCCTCGCTGAGAAAAGGTACCAGCCATGTGCCTGGCATGGATGGGAACAATGGGTTTAATATAAGTTATGGGAGCTGGTAGGAAGACTGAGCTAATGGGCCAATCAGTTAATAACCTAATGTAGACTCTCTGTGATTTTCCTTGGGGCTTGCCGGCTGTGGGGTACTGGGCAGGACAGAAACCCCACCGAGCAGGCCCCTCATGTTACAAAGAACAAGCATTTTCTTGGTTCATGATTGATTTTGGAGGGTCGAGCCCACTGTGGATGGTACCACCATTGGGCAAGGAATCCTGGGTATGTACAAAAGCAGACCCAGGAAGCCATTGAGAAGCATCTTTCATGCCCTTTCCTCCATTCCTACCTCAATGATCAGCTGTGATGTGGGAGTCTAACAAACACTTCTCTAAGTTGCTGTGGTCATGGTATTTATCTCAGCAACAGAAAGCAGGCTCATAAATGGGAGAATAACTATCCTAAGTACAGTTCTGATTCTCACAGAGGAAGAGGTCTCCAAGGGAAAGGGAGCCTGTATCTGGTCCAGCTTTGGTTCTGAGGCAGATGGGATAGACCCACATCTCCCTGGAGCACTAAGAAGATGTTGCACACTGTTTAATAGCGCTATTCAAATCACAATTCGTTTCAATGCTGTGTTCTTTGCATTCTTGCTGTAAACATCCTCTTTTCCTGTAAGAAGCAGCGGTGTTGGGGCTATGACAATTGGACTCCACAGTTGGTAACTTTTTGGCTTCTTTACTTCCCTGGTTGACTTGAAGAAAACTTACCAGGCTTCTTGAGAAGATACACAGTTGCAGCCCCGGTTCCCAGAGGTGCAGCCTCTTTCAAGCAGCTCTTTCAAGACATTTTTGCTAACATTTTTGCTAACCCAAACCTCGGCAAACTCTAGAAGACCTGTGTATTAGCTACTTTTCTGCTGCTGCGATAAAACACCCCGAACAAAGGCAGTCTGGGGAAGAGAGCATTTATTTTAGCCTGTAGTCACGGAGGGAGGAGTCCGCCCTGGTGCAGAGGCATGGCAAAAGGCCATTCACAGGGTAGCAGGAGTAGAAAGCTGAGAGCTGGTGTCCTCAACGAAGACAATGCTGAGAGAGCAACCTGGGAGTAAGCTGAGGCTGTGAGCTCTCAAAGCCCACTCCAAGTGAGCCACAATATATCCTTTAACCATGCCACCATCTAGGAACCAAGTGTTCAAACATGCTCAGCCTATAGGGGCCTTCTCTTTCAAACCACCATGCCCTGCAACCATTTTCACCTAAGCCAGATGGGGAGCACTTCCTGACAGTTAGCCAAATAACTGCTATTATTGGTCCAAACACAGCCTTAATTTTTATGTGGGCATGCTGTGATTGACCCAAACACCCCTTCCGTAGCTATATAAGCAGGTTGTTTGGGCTCAGTTAGTGAGTCTGATGTGTGAGAATTTTTTTTCTATCAAAGGTGGCTAACCAGACAAGGGCCAATATTCCCTAAACCTCCCCCATCTTGTGATGTGCCTGTTTACCCAACCCCTAGACATTCCCAAGATCTACCATCCCCTTCCCTTGCACAATCATCAGCCAATTGCAACAGAGTGTGAGGACAAACTCCCACCAATGGGAGGGGACCCAGCTTCCACCTGCATTAGGGATAAAAGACAGAGACTACTTTGGCCACACATGTTGATTGCTAGGCCAGTTTGGATTCTGGTCCACCCTTTTTGAAAAATAAAATTTCCTTGCTAGGTCACTTTCCCTTTGTGCATATTTCCTTGTAGGACACTGAGATGATTCTTTTCCAGCAAAGAAAACACTGTAGTGCTGGCTCGCCTTGTGTTGCAGCATTAAGTGCAATAAAAGGCTCTCTCGCGGGGTCTTCCCCTTGCCTGCCTTTAGTCGTTTGGGCTGAAGAAACCAGCAGAGAGCAGATCGGCAACGGTAACAGAGTTGAGCAGTTAATAGAGGCCTAGCCACAAGAGCAGCAAGGCAGCCAGCTGCGTGACAGCTGAAGAAACAGCTGAACAGCTGGAGAGAGATCTGGGCAGGAAGAAGAAAGAAGCAAAAGTTGAGGTGTTGGTTGCAAAAGAGGGAGAGAAAGGTCATGAAGACCCAGAGAAGAGAAATTTCACACCCCAGAAGAAGATTGCCTGATCTTCCAAAGACCCTCAGGGACCTGTGGAGGTTTTAGGGCCAAGTATCTTGGACACCCAGACCAAGAACTCCAGCACTGACTGGAGTTGGGGCTAAAGAATCCCTATTTTCTAGACCTACATAAGGGCTGCAAAGGCTTGCAAAGCTTAGAGTTTGCATGCCCACAGCCTGCAGGAGAGCTACGTGAACACTAGAGGGCACCATCTGCTATCTCCCACCTGCTACTGCCACCACCTTTCGCTACTGTCAAACAGAGATCCCAAAGCTCCCAAACACAAATACCTGCAAGCTTCTCTCTGCCCACCCACAACATCCACCCAGGTGGAGCAAGAGGACCCCAGATGGCTGACCCGTAACAGTTTTATCCGTCCAGTGAGGGAGCAGCATGACAGCAGCAGAGCCACCATCTCAGGCTCCTAGCCTTGGAGACACTCTACCATCCAGGGACTCCCGGAATATAAAGCACAGACCGGATTGGCATGCTTGAGACACATGGCAGAGAGGACAGGGGAGATGGCCAAGTCTGAAAAACACATCAGAGCCAGCTTCCAGCTCTCCCTCTAGAGAGTGGGAGAGCAGACCAGAGACCTCGCCTACTCTGACCTGTGATGCGGGCGCGCGCGCGTGCGCACACACACACACACACACACACACACACACACACACACGCAAACAAAAGCACTCACCACCACTCCTATCAGTTGGAAAGGGGACCTAGGAATGGAGGGGAGATCTCCCCGACCTTAGATGGCAGACAGGGTCACCGAACCCCAAGAGTTCATGCACACCAACAGGCATGGTTTGGGACCACATTTCAGCCTGCTCCAGCTGCATGGACTGTCTACAACGAACACACCTGCTTCTGTACACAACCTGCTATTCCAATGAGCTAGGAGGGGGTGACATTGGAAGGAGTCACCTACAAGATGCTAAAGGAAATTTGGCTCCAGCGGGGAGCCCTCCAAGGTGATCTTTGTACTGAACACTCAGATTCAGCACCTCCCCCCACCCCCACACACACATCCCAGGCCACCCAAACACACAGATGCCACTAGTCCTTTCCTGTCCATCCCGCCTCACACAAAGGGCCAGGCAAGCCTACTGGCTGTGGTGAATGAGTGTCCATTCTACCTGAAAGTGGCAGAAAATGTGGGTGTGGGGTGTACCATTCCTTCCCTGTGGCCCTCTCTGTATCTGTCCTGTAAGAAGATAAAGTGGCGAGCCCTCTGAGGTCTCACCCAGCCCCCAGGAATCTTATGATTTCATGAGCCATGGTCATTATCCCTGGATAAACTCTGTGGCTCCCAACACTGTGGACCAAGAAGTGAGTTCCAAAACCAAGAAGCCCCACAGAGACGTGATGCACACACCCACAGCGCCAGCCAGCCAGGCCTGGCATGGTGCTGTGACTGCCTGGCCTTACATGGAAAATCCACGTCTGAATACCTCCTCTGGTCATCTGGAATGTATTAGGCTCTGGCCCTGGACTTCTGGGCAGAGTCTAATGAAGTCCAAATCCAGTGAGTTTATTCCTGAAGTGATAATAAGTCTCCCAGCTTAGAGGACCAAAGCCTTGGCCAGCCAGGAGGAGATCTCTATCACTAAGAGACCAGACACTCCTTGTGACTGCTCCACCCCAGGACCAGCAGCAGAGTATGAGGGATGAGCACCATGGACCTGCAGCTGAACAGGGCTGGAATCAGCCTGTTCAGGGCTGCTCTCGCCTGTGTAGCCCTGGCTCACTCCTAACATCCCAGAAGTTCGGTGAATAGCTGTCCTGTCCCTTATCGCTCGCTGTCCCCAAAGCCTAGGATGGATTTTTTTTTTCTTGGACTTGACTCAGCTGCCACAGGGAAAGCCAGAAGAATCAGGCAGCCAGTATTTCAGAAGCATCCTAGGTCCAGCAAGGAAAACTCATGAAGGGTAAATATCCCAGATTCCTCTGTCCTTGGATGGGACCCCAGGGAGCATTTGAATCACCATTATAATGTCCCCATATGTGCCCTGTGGGGCCTCCCATCCTCTTTCCATATCTGAGCTTCCCAGGGGGTAGGGGTACCCCCAAACTATGCATGTTTGCCTTCACTCCATCAGAGCCTTCTGGATGGGAATCTAGTCTAAATTAGTCAACCCATTGCTACTGGCTTCTTCCTACCCAGTCAGAGAAGCACAAGGAACTGCATGCGCAGAGCGACCGGAAATACATTTCTTGGAAACTACGAAAACCAGCTGTTTCTGGTGGCACAGACCTGTGATCCTCGCTACTGAAGAGGCAGGAGCATGATATCTCAAGCTCAGGACCTACCTGGGCTGCAGAGTGAGTTCAGGGCCAGCCTGGGCAACTGGATGAGACATTGTCTCAAGATGAAAAGTAAAAAGAGGGCTAGTGATGTTGCTCATTGGTGATGTGCTTGCCTGGAGTGTGTAAGACCTTGGGTTTGATCCTGCCCCCATGACAGAGGGGCGGATGGAGGAAAAAGGAGGAGGAGAGGAGAAAAGCAAAGAGAAGAGCATGGGAAAGAGAAAAGGGGAAATTGAGAACTTGAGTAAGAGAGAGGGGGAAGGAGGGAGGGGGAGAGAGAGAATATGAAAGCGATTCTAAGCTTATTTCACACACCACACAGAAACTGACCGGATATGGTCCGCATACAGTTTACCCCTCCTGCCCTATACAAAGCAAAGTCTGGGTGGCTTAAGAAAGAAAATCGACCTTGGGTCATGACAAAGTCGGGAAACCTGTAGGTGGGTGGTCCAGGCATCTAGAACATGGGCCTTACTGTCTTCCCTGTGGGTCCTCAAAGGTCACCCTAAGCATCATTGCCCACTCAGCAGACAGCGGGAAGGGGGAGGCAAGTATGATCGTGGGCATTAGGAGTGAGGAGGGCGGTTTTCTGTGCACTTCTGCTGTAGTCCATGCAGTGGCTTAGTCTTCATTCAGCACAAGGAGGTCTGGGGAAGGCTGTCAGCACTGGTTCCCTGCAGTGACCTCTGTCTTCTCTAAGGGTTTTCCTGAGTTATTCTGGCAGCCCTGAAAAGCTAGACTCAGCCATCTAGTCTTAATAAACCAACTGAAAAAGACAACTTGACAGTGAAAATCAGAATGGGGAGGTTTATTTAATGTAGCCACATTGGGAAAGGGGACAAAGTAATTCAGTGAACATATTCATATACACCAACTCCATTTTCAGGGTCCTAACGTGGTGTTTAGGTTAAAACAGAGGGCCAGAGTTATGCATAGCTAGGTAGTCCCAGTCAAGGTGTGGCCCCACTCATCCCTGACCCATCAATGTCTCAGCTCCAGTCTCTCCAGCAGGGTGGTCTGACGAGATGCAAATCTCTTTCCAGGAGAGCTATTCCTCTGGGCTTACACTTTTTGTTCTCCCCAGACATGATATTCTGAGGACATGTCAATTTCTTAGTGAACATTATTTTAACAGTCTAATAGGCAAAGGGAGAAATGCATTCATCTCTTTAGAACATTCTCATTCCTGCCAGGATGACCACAGGGGCAGGACAGGTTAGAAGGTCTCACCAGAAATCAAACCCTATGGTTGTATTCCATCAGCTTTCTCTAGATTGTCCTAGGAGTGTTCTCCCTTGAGAACTCAAGACTTCCAGTGGCCATCTGTGAAGTTCATGTGACCAGCAGCATCTTTCTATGTCCCTTTATGATTTGGCACACTGGTTGAATTCACATGTATCTATTCCTAAAGATTTCCTCCTAATGCTGGTTTGTCTCTATAAATACATCCATCTTCCTGTGGGTGCACAGCTGGCTTCTAGGTGTGAGCTGCCTTGCATATCATCCTATGGACACATCTGTGCACAGCCCATGGGCATGAGTGTGTTTCCCTGGGAGAAGACTGCCAGGTGGCAGCAGGCAGCACATTCAGTCCCAAGCCTAACATGGTTCATTGTGCCGCGGCTGTCCTACAGCTCACGTCCTGTACAGAATCGGCACAAAGCTGATTCACCCCACAGTATGCATGTTCCCCACCTTGCAGGTTGGAGCAGCACCCAAGCTGACCCTCATCACTCCAGGATCCCACTTGTGTTGGTTACTTTTCTAGGTGCTGGGATGGAATACCTATCCTAGTTTGCTTTCTGTTGTGACCCAAACCAACTCGGGGAGAAGAGCTGAAGGAACTGAAGCAGAGACCATGGAGGAAAGCTGCTTTCTTGGCTTGCTCCCAGTGGCATGCTAGTCTGTCTTCTGATTCCACCCAGGAGGGCTTGCCCAGCAGAGGCCCCACCCACAGTGAGCTGGGCTCTCCCACATTGTTGACCTATGGTCATTAATCAAGAAAAACGCTTCTTAGGCTTGCCTGCAGGCCACACTGATGGAGGCATTTCTCAACAGAAGTTTCCTCTTCCCAGATGACTCTAGCTTGTGTCAAGTCCTGGGGTAGGGGAAGGGGGTACCAAAACAGCACAATGCCTAACAAAAGCAGCTTAAGGAAGGAAGGGTTGGTTCTGGGCCACAGTTAGAGGGTGCAGTCCATCATGACGGGGAAGACACAGCAGTAAGAGCCTGAAATAGCCAGTCACATCACACACACATTTAAATGGTGTAAGATAAAAAAGGGGGACTAAAAAGATGCCTCGGTGGTAAAGAGTGTCTGCTGTTCTTCCAGAAGACACAAGTTTGGTTCCCAGTACCCGCATTGGGTGATGGCTCATAACTATACAGAGTTCAGTTCCAGAGAACTGGACAGCCTCTGCTGACCTCCATAGGCATCTGCACAGAACACACACACAAAATAATGGTGATTTTCAAAAGTGTCTTGAAATCCAGCTACAAATGTACAGAAAACACTAGATCACTGTTAACACCTGCTAGACTAACTACCACCCCACCCAAACTCCAACTATCCCCACACACAGCTAAACTAAAAGTTCAGATATAAAGTCACTGACACCAAGCTTGCCTAAGGACCTGAAGACATGATAAGGTCACACGTCTAGCAAGCTTTAAATTAAAGAGGATGCAAAATGTAGGCGTAGAGGAATCCATTCATATTTTTATTCTGTGTTTGTGGGATTTGCTGTGTGTGTGTATGTGCACCCCTTGCAAGCCTGGTGTCCGAAAGGTCAGACGAGGGCATTGGATCCCCTGAAGCTGAAGTTACAGATGCTTATGCGCTGCCATGTGGGTACTGGGAATTGAACCCAGGTCCTCTGGAAGGGCAACCTTTGCTGAGCCATCTCTCCAGCCCCTGCAACAGTCTCTCTTTGTTAAGAAACAGACAAACATGACTAGCATAGGGAAAGATAAACGCCGGACGATATGTAAGATTGTGCTCTCCCAATTACTCAGCTAATGAGGGAAAGGAGGAAGGACCTGCCTTCAGAGTTACAAAACTGTTCTCCACAGTCAGCCAGCGCCTTCAGCTCTGGGGTGACACCAGGCTTTGTAAAGCCATGAAACGAGCTGCCTCACTTTCCCTACTCTGAGTCTCCAGGGCTCTGACAACAGAAGAGAGTCTTTGTTTATCATAGTCAAGAAGCAGAGAGATAAACACGGGCGCTCAGCTCCCCAGCTCCTTTTCCATGCCTTCTGGGACCCCAGCACTGAATGGTGCCATCCACATCCCATCTTGACTAACCTAGATAATTCTTTGCAGACATACCTGGAAGGAGGGGCTGTCTTCTAGACAATTCTCGATCTAGTCAAGTTGACAGTCAATATTAACCTTCACAACACCTGGAAATGAAGAACTAGGCATCTCTGTCTGACCTGTTAGCAGTCAGTTCAAAATGAAGTTGTGCCAAACCCAGCCAGATCAGCACAATCTCGTGCTTCCCTGGGGAATGTGGCAGGATCCTGTAAGATTTCCCTACATCCCCAAGACCCAGAGTCTGACTCTCCACTCTGCCTCACACAAAGAACAACACCCAGGGCAACAAGCAAGCAGGACAGCAGTTCTACCCACTTACTAGTAGGTCACAGGAGTTTGGTCCTTGTCCCTCCTCTTCTGGATCAACCACAGACTCTTCACAACTCTGCCAGTGATATCCAGCCTGAGGTCTGCAAGCCAAGTGACTTTTGCTGCCCCCATCCTCTCTCAGTATTTCCTCCCATGAGAGGAAAAAAAATGAACCTCTGGAATCTCGAAATGTTTGATTTGGTCCTCAGTGCATCTCTGTGAGATATAGACATCAGAAATCTGGCAGGTAGAGGCTCCCAGGACCACACCTAGCACCTAGAGGTCACATTGGCTAGATCCAGGGACAATCTAGGATCTAGATCTAGTCAGGGGCCCCTGGACCCTCACACAGAGGGGATTGTTCTTTAGGGCCCTTGGAGTGATGACTGCCCATCCTTGAGACAGATCACCGGCTCCCAGGACCCTGAAGAGTCGTCCCTTTGCTAAAAGACACCTGTTACCACCTCTTGCCCATGACTAAGGCTAAGTCACACCATGGCTGGTGAGACAAAGGTAGCTGAACCCCAAAAGAATAAAGGGACCTACATGACAAAGATTATAGGCAATGGGGAGATGGAACCACGGGGCTGGTCCTAACATTGTGCAGGCTGAGCATGACTTAGGTCCACAGTCCTAGGCCACGGATTTATGCCTGTCCAGAGAAGTATTCAAGTCCCTTGGGAGAACCACATGAGGCCTCCTGACCCTGTGGGAGTGTCGGTCGTCTGACTGACTAAAGCAGCTGTGAAGAATAAGAGCCTGGCTAAGGGCCTCCAGGCACCAAGATCAGGGTCAGACGCCCCTTGCCACAATCTCTCATATGTGTAGTTCCTGCATGGAGGTGGAGTGAACAGGGCACAGGACAAGGCAGCTGCATGAGAAGATGCCCACCCTTCTGCCTTACTGAAACCCATTCTTGAGTTCAGTGGGGGCCCACTCTCTGATGGACAAGGTCCCTTCAAGCTGGGTACTTTGTGGCTGGGCTCGTCTGCAAGAAGAGTTGAAAGCAAGTGGCAAGTGCCCTCTGGGTGTCACAGGGGAGGCCTTGATTGACACCACAGAAAAGTGGTTGCTAACCCTTGTACCCTGAACCTCAGAAGAGGGGATTTATGTTCCATCTCCTCCCCGATTTCTTTCAGTGAAACTCAGGGAAGAGCCCAGAACTCTCCCAGACCTTGTCCCAGGGCCCCACCTTCAACTTTCCTTAAGCTCTGTTGCCAAGGACGGTGTTTGGCTTCTCTGAAAAGGAGCCTGCAGAACTGCATTCAAAGCATTTTTAATGCACGCAGCAACCACCATAAAACCTACACGCAGCTAATTTTGTCTGCCTGGTTTATGTATTTCCTAAATAAATCTTCACAGAGACCGAGAATTTTTTTTCCCATTCCTAAGTGAGCTACAGAGCACATTTACCAGGGCGGAGCAAGTCAAACAGTGCCAGAGGGTGGAGGGGACAAGAGAGACATAGAACAAGAACATGTGTCTGCCTCCAAGAGGAGGGACCAGCCTGAAGTGCAAGCTATTTCATCAGTTGCTCCTGCCCCAGATTCTGGGCTCCGGGACACCCAGACAACGCCAGGAGTGGGGGCGGTGGCTCTTCAGGCCCCAGCAGAGAAAACTGTCCAGCTACCTTCCCCCAACTGAGTCAGAGATGTCCAGGCCACATCTAGCCCTCTTGATGGCCAGGCTGGCAAGTACAACTTACCTCAGAGTGACACCCGAGAAGGAAGCATGGGTGGCAGTGGGATGTGAGGAAACATCCTTATCCATCTCCTCTCACCCCCGCTTCAAAGAGTCCATGAGCATAAGTCCTCTGTTTGACATCATACTCTTCCTGTGGGATCTTTCTAAATGGGACCAGGGTGGACAGGACAATAGCCACCAACCCTTGAACAGCTAACACAGGAAAGGCATGAGAGTCCTTCTGAATCTCAAGCACCAAGAGCCATTTTCCCAAGGCTGGAGCCAGGCCGTTTTATGTCACCCACCAAGGTCTGTGCCCCACCTTCACCTCCAACCAGGCATCTCAGGACCATCTTGCTGACCACAGACAGACATTCAGGTGGTCAAAGCACCCCCACCGGTCCTGCTCTTGCACGGGTGGGTCATGTACTCTGTACCACATATGCTCCCCCAGGGCATCCAGTTCCAACCCATAGCAAACACACCACAGTCTGGTTGGAGGACAGCAGTGTAAGAGAACTGCCTGGCAAGGCTGAAGTCCAGTGGAGGACCAGAGGAAAAGATGAGACAGGGCAGACTCCCTGCAGAGCGACTTCCCACTAGTGGACCATTTGCACAGTCACAGCCTCCCCAGGGACTGCCCAGAAAGAAGGAGGCTCACCCAAGGAAAAGGAGAAGGCACCTTCCGGACATAGCAGTTTCCAGACGTCCCTTCACCTTCTGCCCAGCGGCAGTCCTAAGCAGATGGGCAAGGCCCTCTTTGTCTAACCTCCCACTCGACTTTCCTTCCTGCCATGCTGGACATCTGCCCTGACTCCTGAAATAGAAAATAGGTGTGCTCATGACAAGAAGAGATAGTTCCTCAGGTCCCTGAGCCACGAAAACCTGTTGTCCTCATAGACAAGAGTCTTTCTCCCCGTTAACAATGACAGATGGGCCTGGCCCTATCCCAACATCTGACCACAAAGGACAAGTCCTCCAGGCACAGGGTAAGGCCAAGAGGTCTCCTGGAACAAACTGGTCTGCTATAGAATGTGGCACTAGTCTTCATCCATATCTTGTTAAAACCATTAAAAAAAAGATATCTAAAAGTAGCTATCATCCTGATAGAATCCATTTCAGACTTGATAAAATGCTTTCTCTTCCCTGTCAGCGGCAGCCCGACTCTCTCGAATCAGTATCCCCTTTCCCCAAAACACATCTTGCCAGTTAAAACTACCTAAGGTTGGCCTTGTAGCTCATTCAAATGACCGAGGTAGGAAGATCATGAATTGGAAGCTAGCCTGGGATACAGAGTGGGTTCCATGCTTCTGCCTAAGGGTCCGCACTTAGTTTTTATCTCTATAATCAGGGTGTGTTTCATCTCATCCCATATAATGTTTTTGAGGGGAAGGGCGGGGACCTGGTAGCATGAGAATTAAGAGTATTTGTGGAGTATTTGTGGACATCCGAGAAGGACCCACCCAAAGTGAACCTGAGGGTAAAGGTGGAGGTCTGGCGTGTACTCCCAATGGAGGGTCTCCCTGAGTCCCAGTACAAGGGACGAGGCCAGAATCATACAGTCCCCATCCAGGGCCCCAATCCCTGGGCTCTTCCTTCTGCCTCCTAGCTTGTGAGGATCAAGACAGTCTAAAGCTCATACAGGGCTGTTGAGTGCCAGGGTAGAATGTTCTTCTGGCTATGTGTCCTCTAAGTATCCCAGTTGGAAGGCCTGATTCAGCAGGCTAATGGTCTTCTTGGGGACAAGTGAACCTGCCAAAGCCTCCTTCAGGGGCACCTAGTGGGGAAAGGATAAGAGGAAGTCCACTGTGGGCCTATCCTGGGGCTCCACTCCATAGCCACCAGTTCCATATCCCTACAGGACAGAGTGCGTAGGCAGGGGCCAGGGCATCAGTTGTGGCCACTGTTGGGGCAGGCTTATTGGAACAGGTACTGATGCACCTCCGACCGAGAAAGGAAAATGTGTCTGTGGCACATTGCCCAGCCTGCTCGGCCTCTCAACTGCCCTGCCCGCTTACTTATGCTGCCCACCAGTGACTTCCCTGGCTAGGACAATGGAGAGAGTAGTCCAGGGACCCACAGACTCCACCAAGCAGCACCAAGATGAGGCGGTTGTACAACCAGAGCCCACGGGACTCAGGGCATGCAGTACTCCCAGGTGAAAATAAGAAAAGTTCTAGATCTAACTGACATGAAGCCCATGAAACTGCACCAGCCAGTAGGAGCTTAGACTGGGGAGACTCAGGGCACATAGGAGCCAGAACCCAAAGGCCATGAGGGCCTAGTGCTGCCTCCACAGTCTGTTTTCCTCCTGGTTTTCTTGTTCACCACACAACCTCTCAGGAGGAATGTGAAAGTCAGAGTCCCCACCCAAATTGCCCCTTTCTTGGCCACTGAGGGCAGGACCTGACTTCAGGGACCATATCCAGAGTGGGTAGACCTATGTCAGCCAAGCGGAATGAATGACAAACACAGTGTAAATACGTGACCCAGGGTCTATGAGTACACAGTGGGCATCAATCACTGTTGAAATGGGCCTTAAAAAATCATAGTCAGGGTCCCAAATCGGTTCACACTCTTAACCAGAGAAGTTCAGAGGCCTACGGCCACTCCTGTTTATAAGAAAGGCCAAAAAAGATGTGGGGCACAGAGGGAAAGACCAGGTCCCCACAACTGAGACTCCAGCTGCAGATGCTGGATGTGTTTTTATTTATTCTGTGTTGAGTCCCTGAGCAATAGGCACATATCCTCCCTGAGCTGTGGGTGATTGTTTGGTAGCAGCCATTAGTGGATGGAGCACCCATGAACTGTGGGTGATTGTTCGGTCATAATCACAGCAGTTAGTCAGACATTGGAATAGGTTTGCCCAGGATACCTCAGTCCAAACAAGTTCTAGACTCAACTCCATAACACTCAGGGGACTCGCCATGGCTCAGATCTAGACTCACTCCTTCCCCAGGGACAGGCAGGCAGAAGAGAACCCAGGAAAACCACACACACAGAGAGAGAGAGAGACAGAGAGAGACTGAGAGCTGGGCATCAGCATAACCTTGGGGCTCACTGACAGCTCCACAGCATCTAAGACCATGCACAGGAGTGTGGTCTCAGAGTAAGTGTGGGAGCGGCTGAAACCTCAGTCTGTGATCTTCATTGAACCCTAGGTGCCGAGAGGCCCAAGCTCCAGGCTCTGAGTGCCTTCTCAGTGTTCTCAGTGAATTTTCCTTGGATTTGTGCCCTACACCCTAACTTTTTGCTGGGTTTACCAAATTCTTCAGTGGGTCCAGCACCCGCTCTGGAAATGAGAACTAGCCACTCTCCTGCCTCTGACCTTAACTGTCTATCTGGGAAGTGGAATGGGGCCCTGTTCCCAGGATGCTAGGGGTTGAGTGAAGTCAGGAGGAGACAAAAGCCGTGCTCCCAAGTCCTGGAAAGGTGGTAGGGCCCAGAAAAGAGGAACAGAAGACAGGACAGGTTCATAATGGATCCTAGGCCTTCTTGGGGCCTCTTCCTTTTCCTCCCTGTCCCTATCCTCCTAGATCCTCACCTCCCCCAACAAGCCAGAACTGGGCCTGAATTCCATGGAAAATAGCACGACAGATTTTCTGAGATGTTTTAAACCTTGTTTTGGCAATGCTGCCTCTGCTCTGAGGCTCAAGCTGCCTTGACACAGGACAAGACTGACCCAGAGTCTTGGTCCCCAGCCTGCGGGCTGGCCAGCCTGTTCCCCAACTGCCACCCACTCATAACCTCCCAGACTCACTGTCCCCCAGATGCAGGACACAGAGGCACACAGGCGAGACCAGTCACCCCTGCCAGTGGCTTATGGAGCCTCCACAGCTGCTCATCATATCATCCCGACATGACAAGACACCCAGGTTGATGACTTCATTCTCCACTGATGTCGTGAGTCAGGAGGGGGCCCAGTCCAATCGGTAAAGAGTTTTCATCGTGGTGGGAACTATTAAGTCCAGAGAGAACTTGCAGGGTCAAGAAGTGACCAGCTGGAGGCAGCCTAACCATGACTCCAGCAAGCAGGTCACACTTGGCTGGGGCAGCACCAGCCTGGCACCAAGAACTCATGTCACCTCTGCTTTGTCTCTTTGTGTTAAATCCATGCTGAGAAGGCAATGTCACCTTGTTTCACAGAGTAGACACTGAGGCTTGAGGAGTTCTAGGTAGAGCTAGGATTCCGTGGCATTGGTGTCAGCGCCAACCAAGCTGGACTTTGTAGGCAATCCCAGCAACTAATAGACAGGCAGATGCAGGCAGTTGGGGCCCAAGATGAGCATGGGCAGCCTGGCCTCAGACCCTAATAAGTAACTTGTTTTATTCCCTGAAGCCTTACCTGCCTGACCCAAAAATGAGACTATCAAACATTAACTTCACTTTCTGGCCCAGGACCCAAAAACCCAGGCAGCCACAAACAGTAGCATGCTCTGAAAATGAGACAGCGAGTGGCCATGAAGGACCTGGGTGAGCAGGGATATGTCAGGCTGACCAGCCTGAGGTAGGGATCCAAGCCTCTGGTATACAAGGAGGGAGGCCCAATCCGAGCAGGAAATGACACAGCTGGAGGATAGGCTACAGCCACTCTTGTCTTCACTCAGGGCTCTCAGCAGTGGCCTAGGCATCCCTGCAGACTAGCCTGGGAAGTGAATGACAGAGGGTATGGTGGCCAGAATGGGAACAGGGACCCCGCTGCCACCATTGCTACTTGCAGCTGCCTAGTGACTTCGGGGGAGGTGGATCTTTAGGGCAGACAGGAGTGAGAGGTCTCAGCCAGTCCTGTACATCCTAACTCCTCACTGGTATAGGAGGCTCCTGTCTGAGGTCACAGGGCTATGGCCTGAAGTCCAAGCTGAGCCTTCTTGCTTTCCTTTAAGTTTTTTGTTGTTTTTTGTTTTTAATCTTGATGAAAAGAAGCCTTGAGTAACAGGGTGTGTGACTCCCTGCTATGGAGAAGCCAGGAGCAGGGACTTGTAGTCTACACTAACACAGACCCTTCTGGAGGGTGTGACCTGCCACCAGGTGGTCCTGGGTGACCAGAGCCTGCCTTGTCTCACCATGCCATCTCTGTGGCCTCCTGACGATGGACACCACTCTGTTGGCTTGTGTTTTATGGTTAAGTAGCTATAAAGCTTTATTTTTACTTTGCTACAACAAAATTGACATCCCAGTTCTTTCAAGCCATCATCTGCCTTCAGGCAAAAAAATAAAATGGAGCATAGAGGCCGATGACTGTATAAGGGGACAGGAATGAGGGGACAGAAGCAGCAGTGGGTCCATTGGCTCCTCTGCCCTGCTCCCTCCCCCGAGGATATACATATAGCCAGCACAAGGATACAGTTCTCCAAAGGCTGAGGTCAGAGCGCAGATGGGCCACAGTCTGGCCACTGAGATTATAAGAAACACATCGCTGGTGTTCTTGGCTAGATGTCTTCCTGATAACACACAGCCCCTGAAATCCATGGCAACTTCTGTCACCCTGCCCAGCTTACAGATGAGGAGGCTGGGGACACTCAGCCAGGCTTGGGATATGCATCCTTCTTGTTGGGTATTCCTCTCAAGCCACAACACATCCTACAAAGGACCTTCAGGCCCACCTAGCTCTATGGCCCTGGATGAAAGACACACGGGAAGCCTGGGCTTCAGGCCAACTCAAACACACCTGGCTCTTCCTGCCAAAGAGGGGATCCAGGCTCTCATTACGTGGACCACAGCCACAAAGGCCACCTTGGAGAATGCCACTGTGTGGCTTTGCTGAGCTCAAAAAGATAATCTGAGGGGTCAGCAGAACCATTTGGGGTGACAGTGTATGACTTTCAAGGCTGACTCTTTAATATCTGCCTTGGACAGATGGAAGTCGTGAGCCAGGAAGGATAACACCATGTTGTGGAGACACATAAGCTACTCCATGTTGCTGTATGAGGAGGAAGTGGCCACTTTGGAATTGTCCTGGTTGACTTCAGCTGAAGCAGGCCTGGTGGCATCTGGCTATAGCCTTCTGGAAAGTCAGAAGCCAGGCCACCTGCCAACCACACTGCTCCTGAAATGTAGCATTTGGAAGGAACAGCTGTAAAAGGACACGGGAAAGCATCAGAGCCTTTTTGGGACTCTGAGTAGGTGTCACATATAGGATGAGTACTGGAAATTCTAGAAGTATTGAATATAAAGCTGCAGAAAGGGTGGTTTTTAATGGCTCAGCTCCAGAAGCCCCCTTCTACACACACACACACACACACACACACACACACACACACACACACACACACACACACACACTCAAATATAGTTTGTGCTAATTCTACCTGGCTAGGAATCCAGAGGGAGGTCTGTCTGAGTTTGAGTCAAGACTCTGCCACTAACCAGCTATGTGACCCTCAGCTGGCACCCCCCTTCCCTGGCCTCTGCACCGCACAGGTTATTCAGCGGGTCTCTCAGACAGGACCCTGGGAGGTGCAGCATGCATCCTCTTCTACTCCAGGGAGCCACAGCTAACACTTCTGAGATAGAGCTCATGACCTTCATGAAGGGCGAATCAGATCAGAGACGCCAGACATGGACAGACATCTGGTCTCCTTGCTCCCAAGGGCCAAGATTAGACCCCAGCTCTGAGTTCAGACCTGATTCTGATCTATGCCCCACTTTCTGGAGGATGTCCTCAACAGTGAGGTGAGTGGTGAGCCTAACCACTGCCAGAGACCCAAAGTGATGGTCATAACTGTGAGTCTACAGTGCACAGATGGGCAGAACTCCACCTGACAGGTGGTGCTAGGCAGAGCTTTGAAGAGCGGTGAGCTTGTGTTAACAGGGCACAGATGTCACACCCTATGGCCCACAGGCTAAATTCGGCAGAATCCTGCCAAGAAGGAAGTTGGGCTTGACTGGGACAGCCTGGGTGGGCTTCCTGAAGGAGCGGGTAGCCTTGGTGATAGCTGCAAAGGCCAATTCCCCTTAAAGTTTTCCTCTCCTGTGACCATGGCTTCCATGGAGTACCTGAAGCCTGGAGCAACCTCTTAGCTTATTCTTCCCTACCAGCCTAGGAGTCACAGGGGGTGGGAATGTCTCTCAGGCCTCCTGCTGACACTTGGTTTTTGCAGGTCCCTGCCATGGACACAGTATCACCCAAAGTGCATCTGCGGGGCCTGGGATGCACATTTGGCTCTGGGGAACACGACTGCCTTCCAGCACACCTTAGAGAATTTTAGTGACCACGCAGGGCTCCCGGCAGAGAATTGGTGGGGACACAAGACAGCCAGGTGCCTCCCACAACAACCAGCAGGGCAAAGACTCCACTGGGAAATTTTTCAGAGTGACTACTCCCAGTCCTGTAGGATCAGGCAGCAAACATCACTTCCCAGCCTCAGGAGAACAAACACAACTGCCTAAAGCCAACTGGCCCTCCTCTCCTTGAGCAAGCCACAAGGGACACCTTCAGTCAGACTAATTCTCTTATAGGCCTGTCTAAGATGGCCACTGCTGCCTACCCCAGAGCCTACATAAGTCAGGGACCAAAAAAGGCTTCAAGAAGAGGTCCTTGCTATGACTAGGCCCAAGTCCAGCTATCTGCCACCCACTTGGTGCTCTGGCTTCAACTCAGGCTGACTGAAAGTCCAACAAAGGTGATCAGACCCCCCCCCCCCCCCCCCCCCGCTAATGGCGAGGAGCAGCATAGCTCAACACCAGCCCCGCCTCTACCCCCAAGGCTATGGGAGGGGTCAAGAGCTTAGGAGCCCACAGCTATTTCCACAGGAAAAAAAATGCCTTCAGGCCTCCCAGGGGCTCTGTCCCAGCTGTGACTCAGGGATCTCGACTGCCAGATGGCTTCTTGTCAGACTGTTTGGGCCCTGGCTCCTGTCACAGTGAGGACTGCTCCGAGCAGGGCCCTAAGGTCAGCTCCATGGCCTCTAAGGGCCTAAGCCCTTCATACTGGCAGGGGCAAGAGTCAGTGGGGTCCAGCCAGTTTAAGGCCAGTGACAAAGGACTCGTCCACAGGGACTTCAGCTTCCCACCTGTAAAATGCACCATCAAGCTGCAGAGTAGCTCGCAAGACCCTAGTTAAATGCACAGGTTAGCTCAGTCCAGTGGGCCTGAACCCTGCAGGACTGGGTCCCCAGGCACGGCCCTCAGCAGATAGACACTCACTGTGTTGTCTGTGCAGTGGGCATCTCCATCAGATTTAATTTCAGGCCACATTTTCAAGATCAAGGTGGGGAAGATGAGGCTGTACATTAGAACTATGTCTGCACCATGCATGAGATGTGGCACCTGTGTCAAACAGCCTCACAAGAAGCAGGCCTTTCCGCCCTGTTGGAGCCTGGCTCTAATGGCAGAAGTTGACCAGGCCTACAAAGGAGGCTGTGGACCCTCTCCTAGAGTGCTGGGCCCTGTTGGATGTTCCAGTGTCCCTGGAAAGCCCTGGAATCTTAGATCGTGATGCCTCCTCATACACTGAGGACCACACCGGCAAGGCACCCAGGTCAGAATTGTTCTGGAACAGGAGCCTCATCCCTCCCCATAGTACACAATGGCCAAGATCCTAGGACATCCTGAGAGGCACTGACACTCAGCCCTGTGAAACCATAGGAGAGAACTCTGAAGAGCTGCTGAAGATGGAGGACACCAAAGGTGGGACATCCTGGGGCCCGCATGCTGTGCCAGGTCCTGTGGAGGATGGAGGAATGATGGAGCTTGTAGGATGCTTCTATCCCCGGAACTAGCAGTGTGGGGATGGGGATGAACTCATACACTCAGCCTCTTGTCGCAGGGAAGGCGTGGATGAGAGAATCCAGGTCTCTAGAGATAGGCCCCAGTCTCTCCACTTCCGGGAAACCCATCAGCCACCCCACTCTAAGTAAGACTAGGAGAGAGCTTGGGGTGTATTTCATGTTGTGTGTCACCAAACCATGGAGAGCTTCATATTTTCCCACTGACGTCAGCGGCGTGGTCTGAAGCGGCTGCAAAAGCCTCGGCAGCATAATTGCAGCTGTCTCCGCAAAGCGAAGTCAGATGGTTTTTCCGACCTCCAGCCCCCGCTCCTCCCCCAGGCCTCCTCTCCTTTTTATTATGTTCCTTGGGTCCTATCCAGATGTTCCCTGCAACAACAACCCTCCAAAAATTTACAAAAAGGGAGCGAGTGCGCGCAGCTTCCTGCCGGCTAGGGTGGAAGTGGCGACGTGGCAGGGTGGGGGCAGCCACGTCTGCAGGCCTAGCGGGGGGAGCGGCCACATTCAAAGAATCAGGCACATCAGACACCCTTTAAAGTCCATGTCTTCTCCACCCCATGCCTTGGGTCTGTAGGACATGGCCGAGGGGCCTCAGGATTTACAGACAGCCTCTGGCCCAGATGGGGAGGGCCTGGCCAGGCTGTGGCTGAGCAGAGACCAGGACACTGGTCAAGACCAGGCCTAAGGTTCAGACTGACCTGGCACCATGCCAGCTACATACATACATACATACATACATACATACATACATACATACATGGGGTCTCCATGCTGTGGAGGTGGTGGCTGGAGCTTTAACTAAGATCTGTCTTCCTCCTGAGTAGGCATCAGGGACCATCTCACCCGGAGAAAAGCACAGTCCCTGACCAAGTGCTAGAGTGGAACAGAGAGGGTGAACTCTACAGCTCTGGGGGACAACACCTGAGCCTTCAAGGCAGGATCGGGCCACACAAATGCATGCAGGAGCAGGCCCTTCTATGAAGAAGAGGTAGCTGCCCCAAGGCTCAGGGCTGTACCTGGAACTGCTAGGCCACAGGCAGAGCTGTCCCCAGGGCCACACCCTATGTCCCACTATTCCTGGATGCCAATGAAGCCTTGCTGGGTGCAGTGGCCAATCTCTATTGTCCCCCAAAACAGAGAGCCCCCATGCTATCTAAGAGGATTCTGGCCCTATTCAGTACAACCTGTCCCAGAGTGCTGACCCAGAAGGCAGAGTGGAGAGATACAGATGAGGCCAGAGAGGGGTCAGCAAATTGTCAAAGGGTTTAAAACTGTAATGTAGGGCCTATGAAACCCAGGCTATGACAGACTATCCCTATCACACTGTCTCCTGCCTTCTGACCAGTCACTGAAACACTAGCCCTGGAGCTTGGAGTCTCCAAGATTACCTCAGACCCAGGGATATGCCAAGGGCCTTGGACCACCCGGAAGTTCCCATAATGCTTGGGGCTTACTTGGGGACAAGATACATACTGCATCAGCAGAGAGACAGCTCCGAACCCAGGGAGATCAGGCCTACTCTCACATGTCCCCTTCCAGAGGAGGCATGTTGACTGCACTGTCTCCTGCATGTATGAGAGGAAGGCATGTCAGACTGTGTAGCCTCCATGCTGGGGTTTTCATTGAAAGCGGGCCACACTAACATGCCTGACCACCTTACAGAACAGCAGTCTACTGAGATCAAGTGACATAGCATGGCTCCAGGCCCCACCATAAATCACACTGTCAGTATGAACCACTGAGATGACCCGAGACCGCCAGACAAACACAGATGCTCTATCAGGCCAGACTCTCCAAGTGGGTTGAGGTCAGAGGTCACCTACCAGGAGTTGGGTCAGAGTTATACCTTTGGAGACTGTGTAGGGTGTGGCCAAACCAGGCCTTCCAAGTTAACCCTTGACTAGATAGTGACAGTGACCCCAAGGCGAGGCAGGCAGGGAGGTCATCAGCTCAGTTCTTATGAGCCCTGTGGGGGAATCAGGAGAGGAAGATGGTAAAGCCTAGAGAAAATCTGCAGTGCTATAGGAGGCAGGTGGGGTTGCCATGGTAGACTCCATGACATGTCCAGGGTCCAAGACCATCTATGACAGAACCTAGATCTAATTGATCTCCCACTGCACACTCCTCCCACCCCCAGCAGTCTCTGGAGCAGGGAGCAGTCACCTGGATCTAAGGCTGGTATGGCTGCAGGAAGTGTGCCCCCCTCAGGGAAGGATCCCCAACTTCTTTCACTTAAGGTGGCCTTTGGACTTGAATATTAGTGTTACCGCACCCATGGGGTGCCACTCATTCCCTCCCAGGACCTCCAGGCAGATGGAGATGGGCCAGATGACACAGTCAGTGACCCAGTTAGAAGAACTCAAGGCTCCTACCAACACCCAGAAAGGAAGGGCTAGATCTGCCCCATCAATCACATTGGGCAACTCTGCAGAGTCTCAAGGGCACCACCTGCAGGAGAAAGAAGAGTCTCTGCTCCACCCAGATGGCAGGGGCATGGGCAGAGCCAGTCAGGGACAGGGCATCGGGTCTCCCAACACCAAGCAGAAGAGGTGGTTGAACAGGTGTCCCTACAGTGTGGGCATGGAGCTTAGCCGGGACAGGAAGACTGCCCTTCATGGCTCCTTCACAGTGTGGGTCCTTCTGCTGGTGGGAAGGTCACTGAACACACCTGATTCCTTCAGGCTCTTGGTGATCTTGAGACCTAACCAGAAACGGCGTTGGAAGGTTTCCTTTTCTCTGTTTTGTTCTTGAAGAACTCCTATTCATCCTTCAGTGCCAACCACAAATGTCATCTCCTTAGCCACTCAGTTGGTGCCTTTTTCCAGAATGCAGACTGTGAGAGCACTCCAGACCCTTGTGAGATAATCGTGTGCATCTTGAGAGCTTGAGTTATGGCAGGGCCAAATAGAGATGTGCTGGCATGGTAAAGTATACACCAGGTCACGAAGACCTGACACCAAAATGTGGGTCTCATATTAAGTGCACATGGAAATGGGAAATGTTTCGTATATTGGGTTAAAGAAATACAAAGTTCATTTCACCTGGTTTCAATGTGGCTAGAAGGAAGTTTTCAATTGTTAATTGCATATTCGGTTCATGTGAGTTTTCTGCTGAACAAAACCACAACTTTCTCCTGGAATCACGCACATGGCCTGGCCACATGGCTCCAACATCATTTGCTGAGTGAATAAATGGATGGGTGGATGAGCAGGTGGAGGATGGGTAAGAGGATAGATGGATGGATGGGATGGATTAAGGATAAGTGGATATGTGAATGGGTGGGTAGGTGAATGGACTATGGATGGGTAGATAGCTACATAGATAGATGAGGGACTGGGTAGTGGGTAAGTGGATGGACAGATATATAGCAGACGAACAGATGGTTGAATATATGAATGAGTGGAGGGGCAGGTGGGCAGGTGGATGCTTGAGTGGGTGGGTGGGCAGATGGAGGTATGCATGGTTGCATGGGTGGACAAATAGATTGATATACAGACAAATGGTTTCTGGAGCGAAATGTCTCCCAATGCCTGAGGCCCTGACCTGACCAACTGCAACTCAACTCTACCCTGGCCAAGAACAGACATCTAGTTAAGCCCACTGGGACAGCAAGGGGCCATTAGTGTTTGCAAGCACATTTCCAACCATGCTGAAGGACAGTGCTCTAGGGCACAGGGAGATGTCTGCCAATGCCATCCAGCCCTGCACCCCTGCCTCTCTCACACTTCACCCTGCATACCACCAAGGCGCAGGCAGGGGCTCTGCTGGCCTCTAAGGCCATTCCCAGGCAGGGTCTTGCCCCCATCCCACCCTTGAGCCTGTGGCAGCATAGGTGAACTCAGCTGGGCCTTGAAAGCAGGAGGCTTTGGGGGTGGCTACTAGAAGACACGGGACCATGATTGACCGACAATGTGGTGATGCTGCCCTCTGGTGGTGGGTAAGGGTGCCGACAGCTGGTATACAGATACCTCAGGTTGCTGTTCTTTGGTTCCCAAATGTACTAAAAAAAAATATCCAGCTCACAAGAAACTCTTTGGGACAAAAGCTGAACAGGGTTGTGGCAAGTTTAGGAAGCATTCTGCCCATAGTGACATCAAGGAAAACAAAAGCTGCTTGCAGGATATGGTCTGTGAAGTGCCTTTTCAAAACGATTTCATTCAATGCAATAATCTTCCCTTAATAGCAGTCTGAAGTCCAGCTTAAAGTGAAAGACAGCACAACCTGCTGTTGACTCCAAGAATTGCATCCCAGCTTGACAGGCTGTTAACATTCTGCAGACAGAAGAGCCAGTCTCTGCTCTGGGAAAGTTCTAGAGCTCCCCAGTGGGCTGATACGACCAACAGGAAGCAGTCACCCAAGGCAGGGTTGTGAAAGAGTTGGACCTGGAGCCCAGAATGCCTAGGGCTGCTGTCGGCTCCCCTCATGTCAGCACTCAGCCCTTTACAGGCGCTGCTGGACTCTATGGACGGCCAGAGACACCCTCGACACTCCTGAAGCTGCAGCAGAACCAGTCATCTGCCTTCCATCTCCTGGGCGCGGGCAGGGTCTCTGATGGTCCTTCCCAACATGGTGGCACTGCGGCTGACTGAAGCAGTGACAACTCGAGAGCTGCCTTGCCCCGCGGTGTATTTGCCCGTCGCTTGCTTTAAGAGGTCTTCTCTTGCTGATTAGAAAGCAAGATGTGTGTTTTTACTCAAAGCTCACCTGATTTGCATCTACTGTCAGATCCTTGCTCCTTTCCCACTGACTTGTCCCTACCCAGCGTCCCTGGAAGATCACAGTCCTCCAATACAGCCTGAACACCAACCCCCTAAGAGGTCACCACCTGCTCAACCCTGGATCCTCGAACCTCAGAGAGCCAATTCCCACTCCATCTCCCTCCTGCGCTGCTCTGCTCTGCAGTCCTGCATGCCCCACACCATGGACACCTCTGGCCCTTTGCCACATCAGGTCCATAATGGGTTCTGCATTACCAACCACATACCCAGAAAAAGGACTGAGTTATCAAGTGATGGGCAGCCCCCATGGCCACCTGCAAGCCACCCAGTCACTTTACAAAGCAGCTGGTGTTCCAGTACACCTGAGCAAAAGTGTCATTTAGACCCTAAGCTGAGAAGGGGAGAGAGAGCAGAAGAGAGAGGAGAGAAGGTGTGAGCTATTCCAGGAAACTCACTCCTCTCCAACACCGCAGGGTGTATCGTATATTCTACTCCTTCCTCCCTCATCTCCCTCTTGGATAGGAACAAAGCCACGGGTACTTTTAGAGAAGCTATGTCCTCACTTCTAGTAGGCAGGGTATCTCACAGAATGCCTCCTGCCAACAGGCTGTTCTTCATAAGGAAATCTGCAGGCAGCGATTTCTCTGAAACCATGTAGACCAGGCTGGCCCCAAATGCACAGAGTTCTGCCTGTCTGTCTCTTAAGTTCTGGAATTAAAGGTGTGTGCCACCACACCTGGCTGTAACCCGTTATTATATAGATTTAATATTTGATAATAAAACCATTAAATAAAAACCACCTGGCCTGGCAAGCACCCTAGTTTCCCTGTGGCTCCAACAGGGTGTGCAGGTGTTGTATAATGACCACACCCTATAATGCATTTTAAACTTTAGGTTGGTTTTAAGTTTGTTGATGTTACAGACAGCAAAGATTCTGCAGCTCCATAGTTTCCTCTGCCTTCCTTCCCTCCCTTTCTCCTCTCTCCATCCCTCCTCTCCTGCCCCAGTCTCTTCCTTCTCCTCCATCTTCATCACATGCCTTAGCTGAGATGATACTGATAGCTCATGATCGTGTCACTGTGCTGCATTTAGTCACCGTATCTCTTTGTGCTTCTCACGACCTCCCTTTTGATAGCCTTAAGGTGTCTGGGATGCATGTGGCATTTATCTGGTGTATTTTCCTCTTGGTCAGTTTCTGCTGTGCCGGAAGCATGTTGTTTCCTTTCAGATTCTACAGGGGCCCACACTGAGGGAGCCTTGGGTTGAATTCTTTTTAAGGGTCTTTATTGCGGGAGTCCCCTATGTGTGTTGTTTGTATTGGTTAATGAATAAAGAAACTGCCTTGGCAGAACTTGGGTAAGCAAAGAAGACAGAACTGAATTCTGGGAGAAAGAAGGCAGAGTCAGAGAGACACCATGGATCTGCCGGAGACAGACGCTGGGAATTTTACCCGTTAAGCCACTGCCACGTGGCGATACACAGATTAATAATAGAAATAGGTTAAATTAAGATGTAAGAATTAGCCAATAAGAAGGTAGAGCTAATGGGCCAAGCAGTAATTTAATGAATACAGTTTCTGTGTTATTATTTCAGGTGTAAGCTAGCTGGACAGCCAGGACAAACAAGCGGCCTCCTCCTTGCAACAGGTCATGGTATTTATAACTCAGCCTGGCCTCAAAATTGTGGTGCTCCTGCCTCAGCCTCCTGAGTGTTGGAATTACAGGAGTATTCCACCATGCCCAGCTTGGACATGGACTTTTGAGCAATGCTGGACCTCTTCAGACTTCCAAGATTGGTAGAGATGGACTTACATGAGCCTTTGAGTGGAATGCCTTAGCTTATATTTAAAGTATATCCCCCAAAGGCTCCTATGTTAAAGGTTGGGTTCTCTGCTAGTGACACTACCAAGGGGTGGATGGATGCAGAGGCCACTAACTTTGTGAATGGATTAACTCACTAGATGGGCAGTTAGGAGCTGGTGACCAACTGGAGCAAATAATTCACAGGGGACCTGAGTCGAAGGGCATGGCTTGCCCTGGACCCTTCTTCTCTGCCTGATTCCTACCTGCCATGAGCTATGTGGCTCTGCTACACAGCATCTTCCCCCTCTACCTCCGCCCCTGTGATGTGTTAGTCTGAGAGGGCCCAGAAACAGCACAGCCAAGGGATGATGACTGCAAATGGCCTAAGTGAGCCCAAGTGATTCTTTCCTTTCTGCATGCTTTTCTCAGGCATTGGTCAAGTAAGAAAGGCTAATACACAGGTAATTGGAGACGTGATGTCACAGTGTGGCCCTTGGTGACCTCACTTTCTCTCCCTTGCACTCCAGGCACCTCCAGGGAAATGACTGGGCTGGGCCCACACTCAGGCATGAATGGAAGCTTCCACTCCATATCTGCTGAGGGCGGCAAAGTTTGTTTGGAATTTCCCTTCCTCTTCCCCACTCTTGATTTATTTATTCAATCATTTATTTACATGAGCACAGCCTTGTGGATTTCAAACTTTTAGCTACAATCCAATTACTGCATTATTCATGCTGTCCCAACAGACACTGCTTCTGCTCTGGACACCAGGGACTCTTGGTGGGCTCCTGTATCCCTTTGATATGGATACATACCCCTTTCTTGGGGGGGTCATCTTTTAGTCTTTAGTATCTTTAATGCTTCTTTTTTACTTTTATCTGACATCCCTGTAAAATATTCCAGGCTCAGTTTGTGCAGTCTCTGCTTCACCCCAAGACCCAACTATTTCTCCCAGAACCCCAAACCTGGAGAAGAGAATTAGCACGTCTGGGTGCTTGGACCCATTGCTCTCAGGACATTCTGGTCACTACAGGTGTCTCTCAGCTGACAGTGAGAACATGGGGTGTCACCTACCCTGTGTGTGCACAAATTTAATACCCACACATAAGAGGTGTGATGCTAAGCCTGAGTGCCCAGTCACATCTCCACTGAGCCAGCACTGCATCCTTGGCTCCACATCCCTTTGTCTATCTTTCCATGATGCGGTTTCAGTGTGAACTGTCTCCCACAAGCTCGTGGATTTGAACACATGCTCTCCAGCTGATGGTGCTATCTGAGGCAAGGGGAGAACGTTCAGGTCATGGGGGGTGATTATGGAGACAGATTGCTGTGGGCAGAACTTGAAAGGTATCCCCTTCTTGCTCCTAGCCCATGATCGCTTCTTTTTCATCTGGTTATGATGAGAGGGAGAGCTGAAGCACACACTCGGGCCACCATGGAGCCACCGTGGAGCGACTCCAGCATGGCCCCACTGCCCTCTACTGGTTCAGCATCCACAGCTCTGTGCTGCCCTTCTATGACACAGGCTAGCCATGTTATCCCTCCATCCTGCACGCCGGGAGTCCCTGAAGTCCTGTGGATAGTAAGATTGCTCATGGTGCTAGAAAGTTCTGAAATTTTGCCAAGTGTCCTCTGACCCTGGATGGCCCAGAAAAACTTTACTACCCTATAAAAGACTCCTGGGTTTCACCAACTCTGCCTTCCTCCCATCAAGCACACGAATGGAGTTCCTCGACGGGGTCTTCTCTTTGATTTTACCATCACGATGCATGTAGGATGTTTTCACGTGTGTCCAGGACAAGGTAACCCCACCCTCACCCGTTTATTACTGAAAAGCATGCCGTGGTATGGGTGCATAATCAAAGAACATCTTGGTCACTTCCAGCTTGGAGTGATTATGGAAAGGTGTTATCAATGTTCCCTTGCGGGTTTTTGGGTGGATATGTTTTCAGACCTGGAGGGCGCATGCCTTGGATGGTGACTGTTGGGGCATCTTCAGCCTTTTCAAAACCTTCTTGCTGATAGCTGCCCTCAAGTCTGCAGCAAGTGGAACTATGGGAAACCTCTGGATGGATGCAGCAGCCTCTCTTCTTTCTGAACCATCAGATGCATCTTGGGAATCTAGAGTGTGCACGCACACACACACACACACACACACACACACACACACACACACACACACACACACCAGGCCTGCAGCAACAGAAAGGTGAGGCCCCAGATGCATCTTGGGAATCTGGAGTGTGTACCACACACAAACCAGGTCTGCAGCAACAGGTGACGCCCACCCAAGGGCCTCTCAGCTGACTCTCCTTGCCCATCCTGAGGCTTTCAGCCCTCCTCCTTCCAGATTTTGCTCTGAGCAGAGTCAGCCTGAGGCTGCAGGCCCTGATTGTGTAGCTCCACCCCCACAGCTGTGAGGTCCTCTATGGCAGGCCTGAGCCTACTCTCATCCCAGAGCACTTACCTGGGAGTGGAGGCCTGCTCAGCTGATCCACAGTAGTGACCTTCTCCCCTGGACAATTAATTTCTAGCCTGAACTGTGGGCTAACCATCCTTGTGAGGATGTTACCCTACCCTTTGGTCAGAGTTCACGCTATGTGGCCCTCCTGAGCCTTTAGAACACAGTAACGGTGGCAGTCCTAACACTACCCACACATGGGAACCTGAAGCCAGGAAAGAGCATTGTCTGCTTTCCCTGATAGACTTGAGCCCCACACCTGACTTCCAGACCCACTGCCCCCAAAACAAGCTGGACCACACACCGATAGCTGCTGACAGCAGGAAGACAGAAGGTGATGCTCCAGGCAGCTGACCAGAGGACAAAGCTCCCTCATCTCTCAGCACCTGGGACGTCGGGAGTTGACTTTATAGTGTGGGTCTCATAGGGCTCACAGTATCAGAACCATCACCAGAGGATGACTGGGCCAGGAGGAAAGGAACCAGGGTCTCAGGGATTCAGGCTTATGACGCTTTCCTATCCCGGATGGAAAGATGAAAGTGCCCCCAGAACAGGCCCTGGGCCTAGGAAATGTCAATGGATGGGGAGATGGATGGGAAGATGTGTGGATGGGTGAGTGGACATATGGATAAGTGGGTAGAAAGTGAGTAACCGGCTATGCAGACAGAAGGACAGATGCTCTGGAAGGCGGCGGGAAGGATGCGTGCAATGAATGAGAGAAAATAGAGCTAGGAGATGGTGAGAGGAGGATGAGGAGGGAAAGGTGAGGGAAAGCTAAAGGGAGGGATAGAAGGGAAAGAAGAGGGAGGGGAAGGGGAAGAAGGGATGGAAGGGGAAGGGAAGGGAGGGAGGGAGGGATGGGCAGAGAGGGGAGCTATCAAGCTTCTCCACAGTCCCCAAGCTTTCCCTCACTTGACCACCTCAGGCAGCTCTTAGATTTCCAAGATTCACTGTTCACCTTTGAGGGTTCCATGGCCCCTCGTCTTCAGGATCCTTCTCCCAGCAGGTAAGAGCAGTGGTGCCCTCTCCTGAGACCTGGCCCACAGCCCCAATCTTCTCCAAGTAAGATCTCAAGACTGGTATCTGAGTCCAAACTACCCCAACTCCAGTGCCAGCTTTAGAGCCTCTTTACTAGGAGAGCAAGTGGTACCTGAAGGCCATCTCCCAGGTGACCAGGACCCCGGGCATGAGGACCCTGTCCATATCACAGATAAGGAAACAGGTCCAAGGTGGGCCATGCTGCCAATCAAACACCGTACAAACATGTACGGTGAGCACACAGTCCGTTCGCCAGCGTCCTGTTGAACACTGCAGATGCTACAACCCTGCCAAACCCTGCTCTTGTCGGTATGGTGAACTGTCTGCCTCAGAACCAGCCAGCGCCCAGATAATTCTCATAATGGGGGGGGGGTGCATTGCATAGCACAAAGCCCTAGGAGACCAGAGGGCCCTGGAGGGAGTCAGCCTTATCCAGACATTTCCAGCAGGGGGCAGTGCCGCTTCACATTTGTGAACTAGTCACGAAGCTGTCAGTCCTGGGCCACCCAGCATATCTTCAGCAGCCTCCGGCTTCTAATCCACCTTTGGCATAGCCTCCAAGCAGCCTCAGGGGTTCTAAAAGAACTGGCAGACTAAGTCCTCAACTGTGCTTCTCAGAGCCTGTCCTGGAATTTCTCTAGGTCTCTCCATTAAATAACCACCCATTCCTTTACTCTCTAAACTGAGGGGACAGTCACCAGCACACACTCCCCCTCTGGGAATCTCCATATGTCCTCTGGCTCCCTCACTGCTCTGATCCCTACCTGCCCAGATTTTCCAATATGCCTTAGCACTGCTGGAGTCCTCAGGCTTGGAGACAGGGCTAGCCCCATTTGCTCCAAGATGTGTCACCATCACCACAACCACTCTTTTTACCACTAATGCTTGCTGATGGGAAGGTCTGTTCTTTCCTGTCCCTTGGCTCCTGACACCATGCACAGAACCGGAGAAAGAATAGGGGCTTGGTGATATCCCAACCAAACATCATGTGTCCCCAGACCTGAGGCCCTGCCCCCACCCTGGCCTCTCATGTTACACAGGCCTAGAGGCTGGCTCAGCTTGCCACTGCCTGATTCTGCTGCTGATAAACTTATCAAGTCAGGCATCTCTGGTCCAGAGGGACTGCCCTGAGCAGGCATTGCCATGGCAACCAGAGGCAGGAAGGAGGCCTTACACCAGGTTGCCAAGTGATGCAGGCAGGCAGCCTGGGTCTGTTCAGGTGGCAGTCCATTCTTCAGTACTATGTCCCTGAAGGTGATCAGTCCCGTGTACCACCCCAGGGAGACCTGAGCTAGGGCCAATCCTGCCCCACCTGGACTCATCTGCCTTAGTGTCTTCTCATCCCACATTCCAATGGTCATCAAGGATCCTGAGAACCGTCCCTTCTGCAGTTGTGTTGCCTTTAGCAACTGTCACCTTGCTCCCTGCCCCAACCTGAAGCCTCCTGCAGGGTCCTTTGTCCTTTCTGAGGACAGACTTCTGTGGAGGGTGTGGCCAGAGACCGACCCCACTTCTAATCTGTGGTGAGGTCAGTACAGAGAAGATGAAGCTGAGACCAGTTCCTTTCCAGAACAGGCCAGCATGAGCCTTGGACAAAAGAATTTATCACAGAGGACCAGAGTAGGCTGGCAGAAGGGCTGTACTGCCCCAAGGCATTAGATGGGCAGCTCAGTGGTTCAGGGACCCTCCAGGTCCCCTACCTCTAGATTGTAAAGGGTTCTCGTTGCTCCTGGGGATGGCACTGGCTCTATCAAGGGGAAGACCTGGCTCAGGACAAAGTCCCTCTAGCCAGCAACACCTCCCAGTCAAGAGGAAAGTGCACCTTGCAAGGTCTCACTGACCAATTAGAGACTTGAGGGAGACTAATTCTGGGGACAGAAGCTTTTGTTATGCCTGAGGAAGTGGGAATGGCACTATATAAGTCTTGAATCCCAGCATGCTGGGCTTAGCTTCCCACTGCCCTCCACAGTCAAGTGGGAAACATTTGGGGTATTGCAGCACGTGTGTGTGAAAGGGTACACTTGATGGTGTGCTCCTAGGAAGCAACTTCAAGGAGCCTGGTTCTGCAAGGCTGCTAGCCAGCAGCTAGAGACAGGTGTCCAATACCACAAGGCCCCTCAGGTCCCGCTCCTAGCGTGTAGGTACCCAGGGCCTCCCAGGGGTAAACTCATTTGGATAGAGAGACATGAGATGATAGGACAGTATCACCAAACTTGGAGGCAGATGCAGCCCAACCTGCAGACAGCACAGAGACAAAGGGCATTTATCACATGAGATGGCACAGATGGGGTATTGTTAACCTGTAATTAATCGGGCAGTTAGATGACATCATGTACCCGGGGCCCTCCGTGTGAACCTCTTGCCCACTCCAGCCAGCACAGAGGTAGGTGCATGAGGGCCAGGCTGGGCAAATAGCAACACACGGTCCTTGCAAGTGTCCACAAGCTGGTGCCCATTGGAGTGCATCACAGCAGAGCAGATGTGACACCCAGAGGGAAAAGAAAGAGGGGAAGAAAGTTGGGGATTAGAGCTGACCACAGGCCCTCCCACTCCCATCACTCCACACATCTGCAACTCCCAAGACAGGACAGATGAGAACCGAATGGAGATATATTTTGAAACGCTCATATTTGTCTCTCCTCTCACATTTTTCTGTGTTTCTTTTCTACAATCCTGAGACTGCTGTTCATCAACCCCCAGCGTCTGCGCCACAATGTCCCAGAGAGCAGTTACGCAGGGAAGTCATTTCACAGTCAGATGAGTGGCGGCCAGGCCGGCAGGCAGGCAGGCACCGAGGACAGAGCAAGGCTGTTCAAATCACCAAGAAGGGGAAGGAAACCCTGCTGGTTGCGGCCCTCCCTCCCATCAAAGGAAGTGTCTCTCTGTGCTGTTCTCAGGAGTCTTCAGCCTCTTCGGAAGGGCCTCCTCTGCCATCTCAGCGTCCTGGTGTCCACGCTTCTCAACACTCCAAAGCAGAGACAAAACAGGTCCCCCGCCATGCCATCCAGTTTACATGAGGGATAAAATTACATTTGTACAAAAATAGATTCATTTACCCTTCCCGGTGCATTAAACATTCCTCTATCTTTACTCCCTGCGGACGCGGCATCCTCCCCACAGCGGCCGCGCATCCCAGCTAAGGCATGGCTAGAGATCAGGGCACTCCAGCCCTGCAGCATCTGAAAATAGATGCATCCCCTGCCTCCAGAGTCACCAGAGCCTGACTTCCCCACAGAAGGGGACCTCAGGTCCTTGCTCACAAGAAACAAATGTACAGGAAAATGGGAAAGTCTTGATTAAAAGGAACACAAACATCGGTAACTGTGCCGCATCTCCTGCCACTGCGGCCTCTGCAGTCTCTGGACAGAACATACTTGTTCACAACACACACCTGTGTGGATGGGGACCAGGTCACATACCCTGATTCTGTGATGGGGACAGCAAACGATTAGCCATTGGTTGCCTGCTCCAGCCAGGTCTTCTGGAATCCCAGGGGAGGGGGCAGAGGTGTCCCTTGACACTGTCACCAAACTGCCAAGTATCCACAGGGATGCTGTAATTTGGAAAACTGAGGGTATGGGGCCAAATTCCCTCAGTGACTGTGATTTCAGGGTGACATGGGCCAGAAGTTCCCACAGGCTCTGTGGTCATGGTCACTTCTCAGCCATAGGAGCCCCAAGTGAATCTCCAAGCAGGGAGGTGACACAGATGAAGAATATGGCCCAGAAGCAGCAGTGTGGGTGTCATATGACCATCGGTGGCAGTCATCCAATGAGGCTGAGGCTGGGATGGGTGCAGGGTGGCTAATGAACTGGCATTAGTGCTATCTTTAGAAAATTAAAGATTGTCCCACAAAAATAACAACAATAATAATTACAATCACCTTAATTGAACCAGATTGGTAACCGACTAAACGTCTGGTTAAATGAACCCAATTCTTTCCTTAGTGACACCACGCCTACATCTTCCCTGCAAACAAACAGCACTGTGCACACAATGATGGTGACAATGAGGAACAGGCAGCCCACCAAGGAATCTACGGTGACAAGCAGTGACAGGTAAGGCTATGTGGACCACTGGGACTAGGAGCCATGGCTCCAGTTCCTGAAAGCCAGCCAAGGCCGGCAGCATCCCAGAGTCAGCTCCAGGACTTTCTCTGCTGGAGCCAAGGACCATCCTCAGTGGTTCAGAAGAACACAGGGCACAGCATATAATGGGACCAGCATGAACAATGGGAACCGTGGTCTGCAGAAGGCACAGCGCTAGGTGTGGACCGGAGACTCTGTACCCCTCTGCTTGGTGCTACTGTTCCTCAAAGACTGCACGGGGTTTCTAGGAAAGCCTAGAAGGGGCAGCTGGAAACTGTGAGGCTTCCCACACACATCTCTCATGCCACCACATGGAGAAAGCGGCTATAGGGAAGAGGTTTCTGGAACCTTCTATAGGTGCCTCAGCTGGCTCTGATTAGGGACTTTTAAAAGGTGGAAAATGAATGTGTCCTTCCTCATAGAGCCTATGAAACGGGCTCCTCCTACCCACTAACTCCAGGCCCAACCCCATAGATGACTGGTTCCATGAGGGTCTTCCTCTCTTACCCCTTTGCACCAATGGGAGACCAGCTGTTGGGGAGGCAGCATGGTCATCCCCACTAAGGCCCCTGCTCCTGACAAACCTGGGTCCAGGGTCTGGGACTAGATCATGAAGACTGGGACCCAGGGAGGCCTTAGAGTGCAATCAAGGCTGTTCAACCAGAGAGGCACACCCAGAGCCTGAGGTGAAGCCACATGGACAAAGCTGAAGCCTGAGTCTACAACCTGCCACCTGAGCAGGTGTGAAAAAGCCTTTGCTTGAGAAATATTCTGGACATTGCCCACAGACATCATCATCCTAAGAGGAATCCCAGAAAGGCCCATCAGCATTCCTAACAGAAGTGGCCAGTCCAATAAAGGATGTATGCAAGAGTCCCACACCAGGGCACAATCACCTTTCATATCTGCCTGTTCCATCCCCAAGTCCTTCTGGCCCCCTTTCAGGAAACCAGACAACAACCCTCTTCCTTCCCTGAGCCTCAGGATGTCCGGTGTCCTACAAGAGGCCAGCAAAAGGACAGTCCATGTGTTGCCCACAGGACCACTGAGTTAGAAAGCCAGGGGCAGCCTTCCAGGATGATCCTCGGCACCACCTTGCAGACCACAAAGAAAGATTTGGACTACAGAAAAGACAGGTCACCACAGTTGGCTAACCTGGA
This sequence comes from Dicrostonyx torquatus, assembly GCA_028555095.1. NCBI lineage: Eukaryota > Metazoa > Chordata > Mammalia > Rodentia > Cricetidae > Dicrostonyx > Dicrostonyx torquatus. The sequence goes on from JAQHUG010000064.1 coordinate 7,757,098, forward strand.
TTGATGAGACATATGGTGGGGACGACACAAAAAGGAACTGGGCGGACAAGACAGAAACTCCAGCCCATGCAGCCTTGCGGGGGTCCCAGAATCCTATATAGTGGCTGTGGTGACATCTCAGGATATCTTTGGAAACAGGCTTTACAGGTTAGCTATGATCCAAAGGGATAGGACCTCAGGTGGATTCCCACCCTAGCTGGGTACCAGGACTCTGAACAGGCAAAGATGGGCCACTTCAAACAGATGTGCCACATGGGTATGTCGAAAACCAGCGACAGCAAACAGCGACTAGAACAAGCCCTTCTCCCAGCTCCTGTAGCTCCAGAAGCACCCCAAGCCCCTCAGGGTGACAGCAGGTAGCCTAAGAGCGTCATGTGAAGGAGGAGGCTGGCTGGGTCTCACCAGCTCTGGCCATGACCCTGGGCCAAAGGCAAGCAGTAATAAAGATGACAAGGATGGTGACGCATCTTTTGATACCATAGGGACACTGCACCCCAAACGTCCACACGGGCCAGCAGAAAGAGCAGGGACAGGGCTGGAGCTGAGCAGCTGTGTCCAGGCAGGGTGCAGGACTGGCGCACAAGTGGCAGGGGCCTAGGTGGTTTGATGTGGGGCCTCCAGCATCTCCATAAGGAAGGTGTCAATGGGTGTGTCCCCGATGAGCTTGAAAAAGAACAGGTGCTCCAAGCACTTGAGCCCAATGGAGCGCAGTGCGGGCAGGCGAAGCAGCAGCTTGGCGAACCTGCAGGATAGTACAGAATAAGGATTGGCAAGGAGACCAGGCAGTGTTTCCCCTCTCTAGTGACCTATAACTTCCCTAGAGACCAGCTGAGACCAGTGGCCTGGGACCTGAGTCTGGCCTGCAGAGGAAGCTGCCCGAGTTGACTGGTCAGGAAGAAGATACAAGGAACTGGAGAAAGGACGCTCCTTAGAGACGAAAGAGCACAAAGGGTAGGGCTAGGGTAGGGTGAAGGTAGGGCTAGGGTTGTGAGGTGTATCGAGATCCATAAGGCCCTGGAATGAAAGCGGGAAGACTACTGTCGGCCAGGACAGGCCCAACAGGATTTGGGAGAGAAGATGCAAGTGTGGGCTTGCTCCACGGGCAACAGGGAGCCACAGAAAAAATTTAAGCAGGTAAGAGCATGAATGGATTTGTGCACGAGAGAGGCCTCTGTGAGAGCAGTTACCTTCTAGAGGCAGGAGGGCCTGTCCTAGGAAGAGGCAACAAGAAAGATCTGTGGGCAGCCTCAAGGGTAACATACCCGGTACTCCATGGGTGACTGAAAAGCCACAGGATGGGGACCCCCATTGGAGGTGGAGCCAGCAGTGAGCTGGGGAATTCTGTGCTCCAGCAGGAATGTCAGCCTCCCATGAGCATCCCCAGCATGGTGCAGACCCCTCCCCAGAAAGGACTCTGCTGGGCTACTTACTAGGTACTGGAAAGGACCTTGGGTCCCTCTACCCCTGGAGTATTTCCCGGACAAAAGACTGATAGGTACGGGAAAGGAGTCTAACGGCTCATGGAAGATGGACATTAAGCCAATCAGCCACGGCAGACATGAGAGGACAGTGTGGTGTGGGGACAGGACCTGGGGTCCCACATGTGACCTCTGTGTCTGCTCGGGGGTCCTCCTATACACTGGAGGGGGCGCTGAGCCTCATTAATTATTAACCATGTCTTTCACTTCCAGGGAGGAAGCCCTGTGGCTGGCTGCCCCACGGTCCTCAGTTTAAAGGCATAAGCATAACTTGGAGGCTGGAGAGGCGCCAGAGAACAGGCTGTTTTCTGCTGAGCTGGCGAGATGGGCTAAGGCAGGAAGCCAGGAAAAACAAGCCGTTGCCACCCTCCTGTCCTCCTCCGGGAAGTTTCACTTTAAACCAAACCAGATGAGGACTAAGCAGCAGTGTGGACAGTTAACTATGTACATGCCAGGCAACGAGATGGGTTAATGTGCCCATCTTCCCAGTCCTCCCCACCCCCTCATACCAGTCTGCAGGCTGAGAGGCATTCTGCAAGAGGAGGAGCAGAATGAAACATCAGACTGAATCCCGGGAATGCACCATTTCTCCTTCTGAACACCTACTGTGTGCCTAGCACCACAGACCGTCCACGACTATAGACACCAGTCTTCTTTAGGCATACTGAGAAAATGTGTGTTCCGGCTTCAGCCATCTCCTCTGCACAACTGTAAAGCACCTACATGGGGCTGGTATTTCCAGCCCTCTTAACAGGTTCAGTTTATGAGTGAAGAATAAAAGGCTTCGTATTCATGAACAATGACAAGCACCTACTGTGCACCAAGAATTGGACCAATTCTCACAATGGGGTATAGGGGAAGGTGTGTTGTCCTCAGAGCCTGTGAGCCAGAGGGTGGCCTAGTTCCTGCTCAGAGTCTTCAAAACATTCTATGAGGAGGATACCACTGAATTGTGGTACACAAAGAACTTCAGAGATGGGTGGCTGAGCCCAGGGATACAGGCAGGGGCCTGTCTGGGGGTGGAAGTGCAGCTCACCTGCCTGGCTGCTCCGGATACTTGTGTTTACAATATGCCTCTAGTGATGCGTACACCTTCTCCCTCAGCGCCTCCACCTCAGCAGGGTTTGAAAGCCCCTTGGAGTCTGTAGGAAGAAGTGGCCTCAGGTCAGAGCCCCCAGGTTGTCTCCAAGCCACATGTAAACACAGCAGAGGGTATGTGTGGTGCTATATATGGCTGCCCTGCAGACCCACAGCTCACAGCCCAGGGGGATGGATGCTCTAGATCATGCCTTTACTCTGCCACTTGAAAGCCAAGGGACAGCCAACCAGTGTCTTGACTTTCAAGGACTTAGTTTTCCCACTTTTTTCCAGGTACCCATGAGAGATAATCAATGCTTTCAATGCTTGGGCGCCACTCCACTGACAAGAAGGAAGCTGCAAGCCCATCACCAAGGAGCTCCCTGAACCACACCATGAACAGATGCCCCGGAAGCCCTTCCTCAGAGCCTAGACACTGCCCACAGTCCAGGATGCAGACATGCCACAACCACATCATCAACATCAAGGCACAGTGTCTCCGTGCAAATACTGAGGGTGGTCTGGGTCTGGGGGCTCCTTGGACTTTGTCAGACTTTCAACTAACCTAGTTCCTGACAGTTCCTCTCTCTCCCACCATGGCCCCAGGCCAAGGCCTCCCTAGTTCCCCATGCCTCCAGCCAGGTCACACAGACCTAACCTGGGATCTATCAGTCTGGCCCAGGAATTACAGACTGGTGAGCTGTCATGGGTAGAAGCCTATGCCCTTGCCCCTCCATACATTCTACCCACCATGGGCAGGGTTGATGATCCCCATCTGCCAAGCCTCCAGCCCACATACAATCCCCTCCCCAGCAGACAAGGATGAACTTTCAAACACAAAAGCCCTGCATACCCTGCTGGACTAAGGGCCCCAGCCTCAGCAGCTCCCTAGGGCCTCGTGAGATCCACCCCCAACCCTGTGGGCCATCCCCCAAATCCTTGAATCTCTTCCCAAGGATCCCACACTCTCAACTATACTATGCTTCCATCACCACACGGAGTGGCCACTAATGGCATCTGTCACCAACCCAGAGCTGTGAACACAGGCCTGGCCCACTCCTCACACTACAGCCTCCCATTGCACGGTGCTGCACAGAAGACAGTGTCACAGCCTTTGTGACAGCAACAGCTTGGAAGCCTCGAATACTGTGGCTCCAGAGTCCCAGAAAGGACTTGCTATCCTTGGGAGGCTGCTCTCCACAACCCCAAATACCCTTGAAGCCAAAGTTCAAGACAATATTGGCTGCCCTCGGGATACCTAACAGGATGAAATGATCACCAACCCCATCCTGGGAACTCACTGAGACAGAAGACCACTGTGGACAGCAGAGCCCACAAGGCTCAGCTGGAGACCACTAGTGCCAAGTGGTTATACAGAGTGCCACGTGGGCCTCTTGGTTAAGTCTCAATACAAGTGGAGGCACAAGATTGCTGTCTATTGTGATGGGGACACTGGGCCCTGAAAATCAAAGCGTAAGGCAGAGAAGCTAGGAAGATACAAGTGCCCTTGGCCACATGAGAGGCAAGAGGGCCATACCAGGGTTGAAGAGGACAATGGCACGCAAGCAGCCCAGCTCCGTCTTGTCCATCTGCATGTCACGCATCTTAGACACCAGCTCCGTTAGCACCCTGCAGAAAAAAAAGCAGGTGTCAAGGTCCACGTTAGACACAGCCTTACTAAAGCACCACCAAGGAAGACCCGCTGGACTCCTGGGATACCCCCAGGGTAGACCAAGCATAGCTGGATGCACTGGGCCTGGTCAGGGCTATAGGAAGAAAGCATCAATCACCATGAGTCCATGGTTCTTTGAAGGATGGGATCCTCCTCCACCCCACGGCTGTCTGGGAATCTGGGCCTAGAGGAGGAACCCCAAGATTGCTGAGTCAAGAAGAGCTGAGACAAGGTCTCCTGCTGTGTGGCCATTCCTAGTCACCCTGCACTCATGGCTGTTTCCCTTAGCTCCAGGTTAGACTTCTGCTGGGACAAAGCCTCATCACCAAACATTGCACAGCCTCCTTAGTAAGACAGGAACCTTTCCAAGGGCCTGCAAGTATCTTTAGCCCACTCAACACAAATGCAGCTTGGAAGAATCCTAGGTCCTACTCCCATGTCAGCCAGTCTCTCTAACCTCAGAAACAAAGAGGAGCCCTGTCACCAAGGGTCAGACTCCATACCCCACTCACTTTGACTCTCCGATCAGTGCTTGGGATCCCCAGGAAATCTAAGTATAAGGCCCCCAGCACTGTCACCTCATTGCTAGCTAGGAATGTGGGTAGGGCTACATTCCCCAAAACTAGACTCCAGAGGGCTAAGCCCAAATCCTGGCCCCTGTGGAGTGGCCATATATATGTGAGCTTTTCAAAGACCCCCAGAAGGCTTGCAGCACAGAGCCTGGCACTGACTGAGGTAGCATTTTCCCCATAAGCGGTCACAAACCTTTCTAGACTAATGCACTCTGTGTGTTCTAACCAGTCTTTTTCTGGGAAGAGCTCTGTCTGTGTACTGTCTCCTTTGTTGCAGAGAGTACAGGTGGGTGGCTTTGCTCACCTCCAGCTTCAAGGCTCTGAAGCACAGGGACTCACCTGGCCCACCGCAGCCCTGCTCCCTCCTATTCATTTCCTTACACCCCCTGTGCCATCCCCAGCCTCTCAACTTCATCTGACAGAAACTGACACCCAGGTCTCCAAAACACTGTGGTCTGGCATGGGCCCTCGGCTTGTACATAAGTGCTGGCCAGGCAGACAAAAGGACAAGCAGCCATAGTTCCTCACCTGGTGGGCATAAGCAAGATAGGAACTGGGTGGAGCCAGGCGGCCACTGGACGTGGCTGTACTCTAGCCAGCCTGCTCCTTTGAGCATGTCTCTGAGAAGCAGCTAAGGCAGTGCAGAGGCATGCATTCATGCCCGCTGTGGGTGAGGCACAGCAGAAAGAAACACCAGTCACTCAGTGGTAGTTCAGGGCATAGGTTACCCTGGGGCTACAACAGCACCATGCTTCTGTCTGGGACGTGCCAAATGTTGACACTTATAAAGCCGTACCAGAAACATAATCTGTTTTTGTTAACCAAGTGCAGCTGTCCTTGTAGATACACAGATCACAAAGAAGGAAGGCTGCCGATGGCCTCAACTCCCCTGACACTGGACTCCACAAACGACAGTCTCCACATGTCTGGCCTGCATTTTCCACACTAATGTCTTTCCCAAGTAGAGGTTGTGCCCAACAGGGCAGAAAGAGACCAAGGGGCCTGTCATCCACAAAGATAGCCCCATCCTGCCTGCCTGTTGAAGATGGCCCAGCTACTAAAGAGGGCAACTACCTGCTGAATACAATGCATACTTAGACAATTGGTCAAAAATGGTCCCCAACCCCTCTACCCATCAAAGATGATGCTACACCACTCATGTGATTGATAAAGATGGCATCCATTCTACCTACTTATCAAAGACCATACCTACCTTGTCCCGCCTACCAAAGACAATGCCACCTGGCTCACCTGTCAAAGATGGCGCCCACCCCAGCACTGTGAGCGCTGTTTCGGTGTACGTGCAGGCCAGAGGAAAGGAGGATCCCATCTTTCACAGCTATGGAACGGTGGGAGAAGGAGGCAATAAGCAGCTCATTCCAGCCTGGGGGAGGGAGAGAGAAAAGCATATGGTCACTCCGCTGTTTCTATGACCCCCATCACTGTCCCTTCCCCTCACCTCTGGAAGCGGCATGTCCCAGACCCATTTCTTTCCACACCCAAGTCCCAAAGAGCGACTCCAGCAAGTGTAGCCCAGAGAAAGGCTCCAGAGCACCTAAGTGTGCAACACCTATTCCTCCTACCAAGTGCACTGGCAATGTGACATCCCTGAGGCTCCTGCACCAAGCACACCCCTAACAAATTCAGGGCAAAATGGAAGCTTTTTTCTGTATGTGAAGAGGGCTCGTGCCTCGGAGGACTTGGGAGAACTCCCAAAGACTTCCCTTGGGATGGCTACAGAATGACTGCTGATAGTCTGGGCCGTGTGGAGCGCCGCAAGAGTTGAGTACTAAGAAGGAAAGCCACCTTGGAGCCATGTATCCCAGGTCCCAGTACTAAGCAACCAGAGCTGCTGTGCAAGCACTAAGAAGGGGCGTGTGGGAGGGAGATAAGGAGAGGACTCTGCACAAAATGCCAGGGGCTCCTCGACAGGGCAGTGCATAAGCCTGCTCAACACCTATGTCCTGAGATCCCAGGCCCCATGGTTCCCCTCTCATGGCTGCCAGACTACATGGACATACTGATCCATCTTACATGGGAGAAACTGAGGCAGGCAGCACTTGAGAGGTGGGGTCTGTTATGCTTCTTACCACAGGTTCAACCAACTTGGATACTAGAGATCACTCCCAGAAACATGACCTCGGGGATCCTACACGAGCACACGGGGCAAACTCTGCCCCATCTCATATCTAGGCAACTGAGCCCAACACTGACCAGGTCACCTGAGGCCCCAACCTAGGGCAGTCTCTTTCACACGGATTGCCAGGCCTCAGTGGCTAGGGCAAAGACCTGAACAGTTGTACACCTACTGGACAGCATGCTTCCCTAAGCCTCGGAAGAATCTGTGTTCACAAAGTGGGCCACACACCATCCCAACATGGAACAAGTCCACCCAGGCAGAGGCAAACATGGCAGGATCTATTTTGCTCATCTCAGCAACCCATGCCCATCAACAGATCCTTTCAAGCGGAAAGACAGAAAGACTGGGGTCACCCCAACCAGATAGCTTCCAAAACATTCCATGATATACAGGGATCCATCTATATGGCTCATTTTATCTACTGGGGCAGGCTGAGCAGAGGCTGGGAGCCCTTGGTGCAGGCAGAAAAACCAAAGCAGTTGAGGTGCTCAGGCACCTCAAGACAGCATAGCCTCTGGGGTCCCTCAAGGAAAGTGAGGCAAGTGTCAACTGTCATCACAGCTCTGCAGCGAGCAAGAGCTGCAGACACCATTCCCAACACATCCCCATCTCTCCACAGGCAGGAACCTGAGCTACAGATCTTAACCTTGGCACCCCTACTGGTCACTTGGTGGAATCCAACCAACATTAATAAGGGTTCTTCTTTATTATGTGTTAATAAGGAAGAGTCAGGACAACCTGCAGAGCTAGCCCCACACCAAGTTCCAAGACTACACTCCTACCAAGCAGAGTCCCCTTTGCTAAGTATGAGAGACACCACTTATGTTCCACACACTTGCATCAAGATCTCTGCTCAGAAAAGGACCTGCAGCTCCCAGGGGACAAGGTTGCAGAGGTCACACAGACCTGGTGGGCAACCCGATGAGACCCTTTACTGACACATTCTTGGCTGGAAGAGAGAAGTAGCTCTAGACAGCAGGATTAACACACACCCACCACTCGCAGGCTCCCTCCCCAGCCTCACCCAGCCTGGCTTCTCACCTGCCCGCAGCAGGATGACCTGGTCGTCCAGAGGCAGCTCAGAGAAGTGCGGGATCCTCTTGGCCCACTCCACAAGAGTGAAGAGCTGCTTGTCTGCCGCTTGGCAGATGTTGGTAACGGGGTCATTTGGCTAGAGTGGAGGAAGGACACCAATCAAGCCTCACACCACTGACATCCTGACAGAACACCACCCCACACACCCATGGGGCAGAGTCCCAGAACCCACATACCAACCCCTGGCATCTGAGACCTGAAACAGTGAAAGAACTTTGAAGAAGAGACCCAATCATAATACCAGGGATGGGGAATGACTCTGGCTTAATGGAGCTGGCCCAGTATCATGCCAGAGGTCATCAGAAGAAGTAGGAGGCTCAGAGTCTGAAGGAATGTTACAAGAAAAGCAGATTAGGGCACATGGCTGACCCAAAGTTGGCAGGAGCCCCAACCCAGGGAGCTAGAGACTTCCAAATGCAGGAAAGGCAGGAGGACTCAGTCCTTCCAATGTCCTGACTGGTGCCCAACAAGACAACATAGGGTCACACAGATCAATGACAGAAGATAACAGACTTTGTACCAAGGAAGCCACTGGATTTGTCAGTTTGTTGGAGCAGCCCACACCCCTGAAGAAGAGGAACAGATATGGGAGAGAAGCCATGTAAGAGGCAGGTGAAGGAGCTCAGCTGGGGACAGACCCCATCTTGAAGGTAACAGGAGCCCATCCAGGCGAGACATTCTAACAGACATGGATCTGGAAACTCAGGGCCAGTCCATGCTTGGTCCAGATTCCAGGTCACAAGGAGAGAGGGCAAGTCATTAGAAGCCTTTCAGAAAGTTCTGCCCAGAAGAGGAACACCTAGTGCTTTTGGGTGAGGAGGCTCATCTGGGGCCTTACAGTAGAATGGGAAGCCTATCCCAGTGCCTGGCAGGAGAGCTATGGTCAGCCCTCTGATCTCAAAGTATGGTAGGTAACAGTACCCAAGAACAGGATACAGGATTCCTGGCTTTGAAAACAGAAGAGGCCAAGCATCAGAAGAGAGAATTGCCTGCCTTAGAAGGGCTTCAGCTGACAGAAACCATCTGGTCTGCAGTGACATTCAGTCTAAACAGCCAGGCCAGTGTGAAGGGCCTGTAAGGGCTCAGTGAAAGGCAGTTGACAACTCGGCTTCACACCACCGGCATGGCAGGATTGGTGGCAGGGGAAGTCTAGAGCTGCAAGGGCAGGTCCCCAAGACAGAGTCAAAAGGTGATGATGTCTCCCAGCCATGGAGAGTCATAGCACAACAGGTACCAGGGACTCTGCTTAGTGTTCAGGCTTGTCTACTGCCTGGTCATTAGCCAAAGCAGGGTCACTCCACGGTTGTCTTCCTTGCCTGCCACCTGCCGAGGTGGGAGACAATGAGTGTGGGCCCTAATCCAGCTGAGGGAATACACGGACCAGACAACAAGAATACTCGTACTCACACTCTGTGATCTTTGCCTTGCCACACAAAACAAGTTTTCTCTCTGGCTGCCCTACTGAATCCTAGATTGCCACAATGCCACCATGGTTGGGAAAAGAACTCAAAGCTATTCCTGGGCTGACTGTGACCTCTGCAGCCACGTGCACATGTGCCATCTGTCAGGACTGGGCAGAAGGCTGGAGCAGAGGACCAGAGAAGGAAGGAGGCAGCCGCTGCACAGGTGTGAGGGCCAAGCACAGCGCAAGAACTATCTATCTGAAGGGCTGTCTGGGAGGGAGGGGCTGGGTGGGCTCTGGCTTGGACCAACTCCATCTTCCTGTATAGCTTCACTCCTCTGAGCTGGCTCCACAGCAGACATTTAATGAGCTACTGCCTGCCAGGGAGGTGTGGTCACAAGACCACCCAGGCAGAGCCCAGAGGAGCCAGCAGCCCATCTGTGAGGCTAGGTGCTGCCTATGTGACCTCTTTAGCTTGTAGCCGAGGGAAGAAACAACAGGTCCATGTACGGATCAGATCAATGCCAGTCACAGGAAGCTAGGAGGACAATGACCTTCTACTGTGTAACTCTGAAGACCTGCCCCCTCACGGGAGGATGGCAAAGGCACTGTCAGAGGACATTACCAACAATAGCCTTACTTGACTTCAGTCACCCTTCACAGCCCAGGCAACCACCCCTAGGATCTATTCTACAAGGCAGAATCCTGATGCTGCCCTCCCCTCCTCTCCAGGATTGGCAAGAGGAGTCAGGAGGACAGGACCCCAACCAGAGCACTGGGCAGGTTCAAGTGGGCAAGGTGTTCTATGGTCTCCATGGTGGGGAGGTGTCACAACACAGCCAGGGTTGGGTCCCCAAAAGAAGACTACCTATAAGGCTCTATACCTTCTCCCCAGTAAGGCATACATACTCATAGACTACAGAGGGGGAAGAGACATGTCGAAGCCCCTGGGATAGCTCAGACACCACCCCACTGACTCCTGGGATAGCCTACTATGCCACTACCCTGTGCCCAGAGCTGAAGGAAAAGAGCCAGTGTTCTGTGTTCAGCTTGTAGCAAAAGGCTGAGGCTAGGCACCAAGGAGCAAGTGAAGACAAACATCACCCTGACTAAGAGACAGAGAGACCACAGGGCCTTCCCTGAGGTCTACCTGGACTGGAAGTCCAATGGTTAGCCACAGGGCTCTAACCCCATCCTAGAGGCTCACACAGAGGTCAGATGGGAGTTTGGACATCACGCTGAAAGGACACATGGAACACAGGTGTCAAGAGCTTGAGACCTGTGGGTCTGTCCAAGGTTCTGTTCTTGGATCCGCACAAGAAATGCCCCAATCTGGGACATGGCTGCAGCCATCTCCTCATTGGGGCCTTGGGCAAATGGAGTCTCCCACCCAAACAAGCCCATCTTGGCCAATGGCCCCCGAAGTGATGGCAGGGAGTGAGGCAGGAAGGGTCAGGGGAAGAGTACAGGTGAGAGTCAGGAATAGGCATGGAAGCCAGAAAGTTCTGAAACCAAGACCCTGAAGGCAGCCAGGCAGAGAGCCAGCAGTGGTTTTGTCTGCGGGTTGCAGCAGTTAGAGGTGGCAGGTGGTATAGGAAGACTGGGAAGGTGGCTGTCTAGGCCATTCCTACAGGTGGCCAGTTTGAGGGTGACCAACTAGAGGAACAAGAGACACTTCTGCTTCAACAGCAGTCATGGCAGCTGCCACCCACAAGCACTTCCCTGCTGGCTCCTCCACCTTCTCACAGCAGTGAGAGGGACAGAGGCCACACACTTGTGACAGCCTTAGAGCCTAGCAGCTGCCGCAGTGTTCTGCCCAGGCTCAGCTCCCTGTAGCTTCTCTGAAGAATTCTCTTGCCCTGAGATCAAGCCTCACCATGCACATAAGCCAAGACCCCACAGTGACAGCTGGCCCAGGCCCTGAGCCTGCTGAGCATTTGGATAGTGCAGACACAGCACCCCAGGTATATCCCAGGCAGAGTAGGGCACTCACAGGGTCACCCAGCAGAACAGAGGTCCCACTGTTGGGGATAAGAGACCATAGCATAGCAGCCACAGGACTCTGGTTCATTGGCTGTTCAAGCAGGAGGGTAAGCGAGTTAGTAACCAGGGGTAAGCTAAGGAAGATGAACATCTTGAGACTCACTGAGCTGGGGTTCAGCCCCATGTTTGCCTCCACGTATGTCTCAGTCTTGGGCTCAACAGCAAGCTCAGCTTCCAGAATCTTCTCCACAGGCATGTCTTCATTGGCACTGCTGGTGGACTCCACCTCATTCTCATTCCGGTCCTTGCCTCTCTGCCGCTCCTCCTGCACGGCTATATACAGGAGACAGTCACCCGGGCTGTCCACAGTTCCTGGAACACTTCCCCATGTTCAGAGCCAGGAAGACCTAGCTCCAAGCCAGTGCATCCACAATCCTAGAGGCCCCTCCAGGGCCTGCTGAGGGAGACACACTCAGAGCCCAGCCTTGTACCTGCCTGTACCTGGCCACTGGGTGGCTGTTGGTATTTGTACTAGGAGCCCATCTAAGGTCAAGGCAGAAGGCCTTTCCTGGAGCTGATGGGTCACAATACTAAAGCAGGTGTGAAAGGCTTTGATGGTCTGAAGATGTAGAGAAACCCAAGAAGGCTTCCTGGAAGAAGAGGGAATGGGCCTGAAGAAGGAAATAAAATGAGAAAAATAATACAGCAGAAGAACCAACATATAAACATGCCCAGAGCAGTGCAGTGCACGCACCTGACCAGGAACAGGAAGCGATGACAGAGATGAACAGATGACCACTGAAGTGATACACCAGAGCAAGAGACAATTACTGTCAGAGACATGCAGGGCAAGCGTGAAGCATACATCTACTGCTCCCGTGTTCTCCATGCTTAGCTCTGCAGATGGGACAGGCACCCCAGCCTCACACAGACCACACAGCTTTGCCCCCTTCCTCCATGATGGCACAGGCCTTGAAACTGCGCACCTGCTTCACGCTGACCACACACCAGACAACAGCTCCCAGACAGCTGTGAGCGGACCAGCTCTCAGGAATGGTGGGGGCAGCGTGGGGCAAACTCACTCCAACAGCTGCCTGGCCGGCAACACTGCTGGAGAGCAGTCCAGGGAGGAGCCCAGGTGGGAGCCATAGAGTGTACTCCTCCCGCTAATGGCTCCCCTGAATCTCCTCTACTCTGTCTCCACCCCTGCTCAGACACCAGTAAGGTCCTAATCCCTCCCTCCATGCTGTGTTCCTGCAGCAGGCTAGGTGGAGACCTGATTCTCCTCTAGACAGATGCCTAGGATAATGCCTTGCTAAGGGCCCAAGGGTGTGACCAGTGAGATCTAAGGCTGCCATCTCAGGACCTTGGTCAGAGCTCATTCCAACCTCGTCTCCGTTCCCTAGGTGACAGAGCACAGGTTGGCAGCATCAGGATCTCAAGGATGGGATGGCAGCAGCCTCCTCTTCTACAGCCAGACTTACCTCCTGACCCCAGGCTCTCTGACCCACAACCCCTTAAATTGCTTTGGAAATGCAATACAAAGGTCAACAGGAGGGATGAAGGAAGACGGGGTTCTCATACTGCAGGGGCTTCTCTGTCTAACACCCAGGGAGCAGTCTTCTCTCATGCTCACCGCCCCTCACTCCTCTACGGCTCCCACTGTAATGCTTGGCCCAGCGGTTTCCTTTCTGCATACAGCTTGTGACAGTCTTGAGTGATCTTTATTCTGTGTGTTTATTTATTTATTTATTCATTTTTAGACAGGGTTTCTCACTCTTTCAGTCCCAACTGTTCTGGAACTTACTTTGTAGACCAGGCTGGCCTTGAACTCAGTGAGATCCGCTTGCCTCTGCCTCCCAAGTGCTGGGATTAAAGGCATGCGCCACCAGCCACCATTTTTTAAATCCCCCAGCTACTGCTCCTTGCTGGGTCCACCAACACCATTTGGCTGAGGGTCAGACTGAACAAATACATAGCTCTCCCATGTTAGGGTTATGATCCCTGAGACTCCATGGCCTGGCTGAGGCAGAGACTTTCTAGCCGTGAAAGAGGCAAGGATGGGAAGCTGCTCTGATGTCTGCAGAACACACCAGCTGGGCTGAGGAGCTGGGCAGAGGCTGGTGTTTTGCAAGCTTGGCTCTTTTGGAAAATCTGACAGCAGGTCGGGGATGGTGTAGAGTTGAGCGCTATGGGCAGATGGTGCCCAGCCTACAGGGACTACAGAAGGTTGCCGGCTCCATCCCTCCCCAGCTGGGCTTCTAGGGCCCTTCATATGGCTGCTGAGCATCTGGGTTAGGGTCACTCCACAAGTCAGAGGACTGTGGCGGAGCCTGGAGAAATCAGCCTGGCAACACTAAGCAGCCCCACTGACAAGCATCTGAATAGACCAATCACAGTCAAAGTTAGAGTCAGGAAGTCTACATTCCAAGGCCCAAAGACAGAACTCTTCAGCCTCAGGCTAGGACGATACCAACTCAACAACCTCACCTTCCCAGATGGAAGAACGACTCAGAGAGCCAAGTGCCACAGCAAACTCTGGGCTCTGGAAGATGACCTGTCTACCTTGAGCTACTGTAGTGCTTTGGGCAACTGCTTTAGCATCTCGGAACCCCACCCTGTTGGCCCAGTTTCACTCCCCAGGAAGGGACTTCCTTGCTCTCAGAGACAGCCTTGGGATTTGGGAAGCCCAGGGAAGGCAACCCTGAGTGCAGGCCCTCACAGCAGCCAGCTATCCCTGTGAGCTTGTCCCTGGGTGGATGAGGGGCTCTTCACACCTGCCTCCTGTGCGGGGGCAGCTGAGAATTAATTAGCAAATGTTTTGTGAGGCACTTTGAAGCCTCCAAGGGCCCCAGCAGCTCAGGGCGGCATCGTTATAAATATTATCGTTTTATTTATAGACAGTGGAGGGGGCAGAGGGAGCGGGGGATTTATGTTTTGCCAGCTCAATCACCTTTTAGACACACTCATGTTTGACTTATGCTCCACTGGCGCCGGGAAGCCTCGGGCGGGAGGCGTCTGTAAATACAGGGCCTCGTTATCCTTCCAAGACTGCGCAGGCCTTGCGGGGGAGGTGGTTGCCTCAGAGCCTAAGGTTCCCTCATCTGCCTGTGGCCTGTGGTTCAGTTCTCCAAGGATCCAGATGCAAGCTGAGCAGGGGATGACCCTCCTCCTGCACACCTGGATCCACACGAAGGACATACAAAGTGGAGTGTGTCAGGACTGCTCAGAAACTGGGTCCAAGCCGATCTGAGGGGCCTCTGGGGGTAGGGTGTCAGAGTACAAGAGTATCCCAGATCTTAATGCCTTCCCTGTTTGGGGGTCTGCCAGAAACTGTAGCCTTCTTCTGCCCCTCAACAGCCCAGGGCTGGGCCCTGAGGTAGGCAGGTTCTACCAACATGCACTGGTCCAACTGTCCCTTCTTTAGACCCAGGCAGTGGAGGGCCAGAGCCAGTGGCTTCTTCCCAGAGGCCACACAGTGCGTCAAGGCCCCTGCAGCTTGGGGGATGGCCTTCCCTCCCTCAAGTACAAGTCTGGGACAAGTCACAAGAAAAGTGAAAACATAGACAGTTATGCACACATGCACAAACACAGACACAAGCACAAAAACACACTGTGGCCACTATGCTCCAACCCCACTATCAGCTGGGCTTGAGCTGTCTTCTGCTCTGTTCCACCAACAAGCCTCAGAGGACCCTTGCTGAATCCCCAAAGTTCAGATGGGGACACTAGGCTCAGAGAAGCAAAGTCATAAACCTAGAGAAACAACTAAGCCAGGGCCATTTCCCTACAGCGGAAATGGTGGGCTCATCCTTGTCTGTGTACATACATGTGTGTCGCGTGCACTCACACACACACAGAGCAGAAATTGCCATTTCCGCACAAAAGTGCTCCAGAGCCAGAGAACAGGGTGCAGGAAGCTAAGAGAGTCAGGAAGGAAATGCAAAGAGGCCTCAGGGGAAGGGAGTTGAGGATGGGGTGTGCAGTGTGCAGCCTTTCCAGCCTGCAGATCAACGCACCTGCAGGCCCCCCAGCCCTACCACCACCTGCACCAGCCAACAGGCCCAGGCTCAGCCCGTAAAGGGCACTGCCCACCCCCAGCTGGGGAATGCTGCCAAACAAGTCCCCGTGGCTGCTTGCACATGCAGGCCCCTGCTATTGCCCAACATAGATGCTATCAGCCTACAGTATCCTTCATCAGCCTGAAGCCATGGTGCCTCTCCCAGGGCAGGGCTACCCTACAGGGAAACATAGCCTTCTTGTGGTCAGCTCCTTCCTCACAACACTTCTGTTCAAGTCTCAGTTTTCAGGGCTATGTGGGATGAAGAGGGAGACTATGAGATTCAGACTCCAAAGCTTACTGTTAGTCGCAGAGGCTGGGTACTTCAGGGGCTGAGCCAACACTGGAGTCAGTAGTGCACATCCTGCCTTCTCAGGGCCAAAGGCCCTGGGTTGGCAACCAGCCCTCACAGCTTCTCCAAAGGCTGTCAGGCTATCCAACTCACGCAGCCAACAGCCCCACCCACTACCCACAGAACTCTTTCTAGCAGTTAGCCCAGGAGAGCAGAGGGAATCAATGTATTCGCTCTGGGGATGGGTCCAGACCCCAGAGTGGGGAGAGGGGCAGTGTCCACTACCTAAATGCAGGTAGAGGTGGGGACAGGCCCTTGGGGATCCTCACAGAGATCCCTGCAGGGTGAGATCCCAAGCCAACCACCTCAAAAGTGAAGCTTTGAACTAGGGGCCACAGGCTCTGCGAAATGCAATGGGTCTCAAGTGGCCAAGACAAAGTCCCTTTCCCCTGCTCAGGAGCAGCCAATGGGTGGCAGTGCCTACCAGGCCTGAAGGCCTCAAGATGTCTTACAGCTGCCACACAGATATCCTGTGCAGCCCAAGGGGCCAAGCTCCATGGTTGTTGTGTCTGGAGTAAGAGTGCACAAGGCTTGTACTAAACACTTAGGGCTCATAAATCCCTCTAGAACAAAGAGGCATGGGCTGGGGTTGGGGTGCATCTCTCCATAGTAATGGGTAAAGCATTTCTTAGGACCCAAAACACTGCCACAGAGTGGCCCAAGGAACAGAGCAGGCTGCAGGGCTCTGCACAGGCAAACAGACAGCCTGGCGCTCTCTTCTCTGAACTCCACTTCCTCTTTGTGCATGATGGGCAGCATTAGCACAGGCATGGGGGGTGGAGGATTTTATGTGCAAGGACTGGACAGGGGGTGCTCTGTGCCCCCACCCACAGGAAGCACAAAGTAAGGTTCACACTGCCTACTCCAGTCTCCCCATCTCAAGACCATTACATTGGGATTCGAGATCATCGTCCACACTGCCCACACCTCTGGAAGGCCAGGCAGCTGGTGTCCAGACACCAAGCACCTAAGGGCAACTATGCAGGCAGTGGAAGAAGAGGTCACGGGAGCTGGAGGGTCAGAACTGTAGTGTCTGTCACATGCCAGGTCTACTGACAGCCTTGGCTTTCACAGACACCACTCCCTTCAGCTGGCACATGGCACCTGTTCTGCCCACAATCAGGGTTAGCCTGGACATACCCCTGCACAGAGTCATGCTCAGCTCCCAAGTCTGGGCCAGGTACCAGTTCCCAAGCTCTTGCTGACCAAATGCAGGGACTTAAAGCCACCTAATTATCTGGTGGTCATTTTTAAGGGCTAGGAACTCATACCCAAAGCCTGAATAGTGTCCATTACTGGAACAATAGCACTGAGAAAGAGAAGGCTCCGGCTGAGCTCAGCTCCTGAGAGGCTGACACAGCCCCACTTCCACCTTCTGGCCATGGCTCACCCAGGTCTATCTACTCAAGTACCTGCCCTCTAGAGGATGTGTTGTATTGGTTATTCCCACTAAGTGTTCCCTGACGGCATGTGGTACTCCAAGACAATGTACCCCCACCCTTGGTAGGGCACTCCCTCCTCTGTCCTCTCATTATAGAAAGTGGGGGGGAACAGAAGCTGGGGTCTAGCTTAGCTAGACAAATGTGTTAAGACTTGGCCCCTCATGGCCATGGAAATCTTCCAGCATAGTCAAGGTCAGACCTACAAGAACTGTATACTCTGTATGAAACATGCGCTCAGTCAGAACGCCCTGGCTAGGGACATTCCCACACACAGTCCAGCCCACAGCACACAGTTCTGCATATGCTGCCCTACACCAGCACTGAGAAGGAGGTGCAGGTACTCCCTCCACCCTGCTGACCCCACAGGAACATGGGCTCCTCGTGAAAGAGAACCAAAACATACTGAAAAAAGAACAATGCGAAGAGAAGAGCAAACCCCAGCACCAGACCTACTCAGGCTGGTGCCGGACAGGGACAATAAAGAGCTGGTGAGAAGATGGAAGGATACACAACCAGCACTGGGGTAGCCCGAGGCACAACCAAGGCAGAGGAAGCTGGAGGGGCAGTTCTGGTGACAGAGTGCTACCACACTGTCCTGCCTCAGAAAGTGCCCATCCCTGTGAGGTCTGGGCCTAGGACTGATGGAAGAACCCCACCCAGGCACCCATACAGACACACACACACACACACAGAGTCACACTCACCCAGGCACCTATACAGAGACACACACACACTCACACTAACCCAGGCACCCATAGAGACACACACACATTCATACTCACCCAGGCACCCATACAGAGACACACACACACTCACACTCACCCAGGCACCCATACAGAGACACACACACACACACTCACACTCACCCAGGCACCCAGAGACACACACTCACCCAGGCACCCATACGGAGACACACACACACTCACACTCACCCAGGCACCCATACAGAGACACACACATACACACCAGGTACCCATACAGAGACACTCACCCAGGTACCTATACAGAGACACACACTCACCCAGGCACCCATACAGAGACACATACACACTCACCCAGGCAGCCATACAGACACACACTCACACCCAGGCACCCATACACACACACACACACACACACACACACACACACACCCGTACAGAGACACACACTCACCCAGGTACCCAGAGACACTCACCCAGGCACCCATAGAGACATATACACACGCATGCACACACACACATGCGCATGCACACACTCACACACGTGCACGTGCACACACACTCACCCAGGCACCCATACAGAGACATACACACTCACCAAGGTACCCATACAGAGACACACACACACTCACCCAGGTACCCATACAGACACATATATGCACACATACAAACACATGCACACACGTGAACACATACACACATACATGCGCGCGCGCACACACACGCACACACATTTCTAACTAGAGAACTAACTGTTCTAAACGCAGGTTTAGGAGGAGACAATGTAGCTGGGGAATCTAAGGGTCTAGCTACACAACTTGACATGTGGCACCTCTGGGGAGTCTTCTAGCCTGTTACTAAACCTCCCTACCCCTTACATACATATCTTGCTAATAAAGAGGCTCAGAGTCCTGCTGCTCAGGTCTGTGGGTTAACAGGTGACCCTGCCAGGGATGAAACTGGAAGTGGCCAAGTGGCCTTGAGAAGCATGGAAACTCAAGATGACCCTCACATTCAACAGGCTCTGAGGAATATTTTGGTGGTCTCTAGAGGCCCCCTCCCATTACTCCAACCCAAATGTGCCTCATAGCACGGGCCTCCCTGGCCATCCCCTCACTGGGCAGATGGAGAGACACCATCTCTCTTGTTACTTTCCTTACAGCCACTTCTGCTCCCAGCCTCCTCTACCATGCTTCCAGTCAGTGCTTGGTCTTCACAGACCATCTCGCTCAGGCATGTGTTGGTCCAGCCCTGCCATACCTCAAGAGGGGACTATTTGCTCAGCTCCCATTCTTGGAGTCAAGCTGCCAGTGGGACGGTCCCGGTCTGTCTTGTCTATTGTAAAATACCGAGGTCTAGCCATATAGCAAGCACTCAGTAAAACTCTGGTTGGGGGAAGAGCTAGCATGAAGGCAGTTCCTCAATAGACAAGCTATACAGACAACAGCCTTAACAGCACAGGCCAGGGGCTCCACTGAGCTCTGAAGGGAGGGAGCACCCAGTCATTGAAGGCATAAAAAGGAAGCCATCAGGCTACACCAGAGTCTGGCAAACTATAAAATTCAGGCCTGGACTCTGCTCAAATCTTTCCACACTAAAAATGCTGGGAAAGGGAAAATGGAGGCCTCCTGGGTCTGATGAGAAGAGGATGCTGGGCAGGAGGATGGCATTCAAGGCCTACCTTCCCGCTTCATGCCCATGGCCAGGCACTTCTGGTAGCGGCAATACTGACACCGGTTTCTCTGCCTCTTGTCGATCAGGCAGTCCTTGTTGTCACGGCAGGTGTAGGTCAGGTCTTTGCGTACTGTCCTCTTGAAGAAGCCCTTGCAGCCCTCGCAACTGTACACCCCATAGTGCTTGCCTGTGGGGTGTAGACAGAGGGATGAATGACAAGACCTTCATCCATGTGTCTTGCTGTTGGCTAGGACTCTGCCTTCAGGTTTTAGACTCCCTGTCTGGGCTAAGGCTAGACCCTGCCTGGTCCTCCCTGGTTATCAGAGACCAGGTCCACCTTCTCTCTATCTGCTAGGGCTACAGGTACACTACCCCTGAGGATCAGCATTACCAACTCTGCTACTATTGTGCTCTTTATACCTGAGCTATTTATTGTTCCCTAGAAGAGGACGGTTACTGTTTGTGCTACTGGGGTTCAGTAGCACAATGCAGGGGAGCCCTTCACCAGGCTTGGCCCAGAGAGGAAGCTAGCTATCACTGCACCTCAGCCATCCATGCTTGAATCTTCTCTTGGCATACCTCCAAACCACGCTTCCCATATTAGTGTCTACCTTACCTAAGGACAACATGAGGCCCCTGGAGCTCTCAGTCAACCCCTTGCTCTACAGAGGAGGTACCCCTGGGTTCCTGTCTCCCTGTACCCAGTAAAATGGAAAATGCTAGGAAGGCCCTGTGAGCTCTGTCTAGGTATCATGCCCCTGCCCTAAAGGCAGTCGGTCCTACCTGAGGAGCGGTCCCCGCAGATAGCACAGATGTGCTTGGTGAAGGATGCCATATTTCCTGAGGGATGGGCAGGAACTTTGAGGACGCCATTGAGGCCCAGCGGGGGCTTGATGTCCTCACTGCTGCTCACGGGGTTCATGGGTGAGTTGAGCTGCAAGAGGATGAGTCAGGGTAGGTCAGCCTTAGGAAGCTGGGGATGGGCACTAGTGAGTGCTGGGCTTCCTGCGACTTCACTCTACACAGCCTCACTCAGGCCACAAAGCTAAGGGACAGCAGGACCATCATCCTTAGAATAGGGTTCAGCTCTATGCACAGCCCTCAGAGGACCCCTCCCAGCAAACTCAGAACACTGCAGGGTACCAGAGACCTCACATAAACAGGGATCTCATGTCTCAGTGCCATACAGGAGGCCACTTATACTCCGCCACCCACCTAGGAGCCCCGTCACTTAACACCTGCGATGCGCTCTGGACATATGAGAGCGCAGGTGCTCTGGGCTCCCCCACTACCCAGGTGAGGCCAAGAGGCCCAGGCTCAGGGAGGAGATTGGACTGGGTTCCTCCAGAGTCACACATATCCCCACCACCGTCCATGACAGCAGAATCTGGAACAGGACAAGAGAGTAGAGCAAGTGGACACCACAGACATCAAGCCATAGGGTCAATACGGCCATTCTGGCCTCGGCACACCCCTTGCCTCGCCCCGCCCACTGGCCGCCAGGGGCAAGCGTGGGAAACTCACCCTGTCACCCAGGCAACAGCTGCGGCGTCGCAATGACACAGCAGTTTTGGTTCCGCAGCCTCCAGCCCAGCTCTGCAGTAAGCACAGGGCCCAGAGGCGCTTCCCTCTGCCTGCCTATCTGCCAAGGCGCCAGAGCCCAGCTGGGCAATCCCCCCACTTCTGAAAACTCCTGACAAAGGCAAAACGCCAGCTGTACAGCTGCACTGCCCTTGCATAGCCCCTGCTGCCCCCTTGCAAGGGGAACCTCACCTCCTTCCTCAGGGCCTCCTGCCCCATCCCCCTCTTTCTCACGGGACAGGAATAGCACAGAGGCACCAGAAGCTTTCTATGGCGGGCCTAACTCTCAGAAGGATTCTGCAGCCCTAGCTGGCAGGGTTGTGAGATAGGCAGGGAGGCTCTCTGCAAGGATGCCTCATTCTGGTCAGCTTTAGGTGGGCTGCTGGGAAGCCTGGGCCCACATAAAACCCTGAGTGTCCAGGACGCGGAAGTCCTGGGTGACAGGCAGGGCGGGCATCTAACTGCAGAAGAGAGCAGTTCATATGCTAACGAGTTGAAGGTCCCAGGTGGGAATCCTGGAGAAGGGAGGGTGACACCACTGGCTTTTGCTAGCAAGACTGCATACACCCATTCTGCTCACTATGTGGGAAGCCTAGCCCTGAGGTTCCTGGAGGTCTTAGCTCTGTAGCATAAACAGCTCAGGGCCCTTGAAGCCCTGCTGTCACGGCAAAGCAAAGGCTGGGTTCAGCACCCAACCTCACCACAGACCCACAGACACTCACAGGGTTCCTCAGTGCTCCACTAGTGGACAGTCCTGGGATCCCATGGCTTTTCTGCTCTTTCCAGATCTGAGCTGATGAATCAGGGCAGTTTCTATTCTCCCCTTCCTCAACCTCCCCCATGGATCATAAGCCCCACCCACCTGGGACTTCTGTGTTCCCTATATAACTCTCAAGAGACCCAGGTCTGGACAGCCCTCTGTTGGAACCCAGAGCCTCCCTGGGTGGGGTCATCCCATTTCCCCTTTCATATCCTTGGCATATATTTCGGTTCTGCATCATTGGTGCCCCACCTGGGTCCCCGCCTACCTCTCAGGCAACCTCTCTTCCACCCCTATCTCATCCTGTCCTCCCAGGTCCAGACCAGCCCTCAACTAGCCCCCACTTGGATAGGCTATCCAGAGCAGATCTTGGGCCTCCATCTCAGGCTCTGCATGGTCCCACAGCTTCACTCCCCACCTGGCTGGCTGCAGGCATCATAAAACATCCTGTTTATGCAGGGTGATGGTGGCGGTGGTGGTGCACACCTTTAATCCCAGGGCTTGCAAGGCAGAGGCAGGGAGATCCCTGTGAGTTCAAGGCCAACCTGATCTAGTTCCGGGACAGGCTCCAAAGCTACAGAGAAACCCTGTCTCAAGAAAACAAAACAAAACAAAAAACCAAAGTCACTGTGGCTCCCACAGTGGGAGATCCTCCTGTATACCTGGATCTGGCTCCACACTGAGGCACTCAGAAGTGCTTCTCATTTTGTTAAACACCCAGGGAAGTCAGCATGGCCAGATAGGCAGGACTGGGAAGTAGTGGTGAACATCCCCTTGGATCCTGTCCTAGTAGAGTCCCAGGATCAAATAAAATACAGGGATGGCTTGGGCACCAGGTGGCCACAGCCTGAAATAGTTATATCCAGACCCAGCAAGGTGCCTAATGGAGCTAAGAGCCAAGAGGTGCCAACACTGAAGCCAGGGAACTGTGGGGATCAGGTCAGGTCTTTATCTACCCTCTCTGTGCATGGCATTCAGAGCTAGCAAGGGTATAGAGCAGCTATGATAAAAATAACACGGCCTGGCTGGGGAGGTAGCTGGATGGGTGGTCAGGCCTGCTTCATACCAGCAGTCCCTCGGGCCTTCTGCCTGCTTCTGGACAGCAAGGTGGAGTCGGGGGCAGGGTAACAGACTGTTCATGAACATGAACCCCAGCTCTTCTATGCACATATGCACACAGGTGCTTGTGGGAACAAGCACAAGTACACACACACACACAAACACGTATTCTCGGGCAAAGGGGCTTAGATGGGATCAGCGTAGAAAAACTAGCCAGACTGTCTGGAGTAGAGGCTTAAGAGGCTCAAGCCAGTCCCAACAGGCTCCCTGGTCAGGCAGTGAGAGGTCCCCAGCATACCCAGCACCAGGAAGGGTGTGCAGGGGATGGCATGGTTCAAGGCACAAGGCTGTGGGACCCTAAGGGTAGACCTGTGGTTCTAGAGAGGAGTCCCAGGTGTGCCATTGTGAGATGGCACAACAAAGCTACCTGTGCCGAGACAGAACCCAAACTGAGAAAGTCAAAGCAGAAAGGAGATCCCTGACCGGTTTCAGGAACAGATGGAGGAAACCTGAAGAGCAGGCTCTCCAGAAGCAGAGCTGTATGTAAACCAAAGTCAAAACTCCTGGTAGAAACACACCAGAAGCCTTGAGGAAACTGAGGCAGAGCACAGCTCTATCCAACAGACATTCGGAAGCTGAAGAAGGAAAGACCCCAGGGTACCCACAGCGGGACAAGGGCCCTGTTAGGCCCACAAAAAGGAAGTCAAGTCTTGCAGATAGCCAACATTCACAGAGCCACTGAAAGCCAGAGCCCAGGCGTAGGATGCCACCAGGGCCTCAGTGGGACCCAAGAAGCGGCATTCCTGGGCCCAGGGACATTGAGCCCAGGGCCTGGGTAAGAGGACCTTTGTGGCCTCAGAGATCCCTGGAAGATGGACCTAAGCCTGAGAAAGCAGGTACCCCAGAGTTCTACAATCATGAGGACAGGCTCCAGGGGGAGTTGAAGACCGACTGTGAGAAATTTCAAGTGACAGAGCTATGGAGGCCAGTCTGGGTCAGCCAGAGTGAGAGTTAGCCCCATCACCTCTGACGCTCTGAAGCTAGTTTTTGCTCTGCAGCCCACTTTCATAGAGAAAAAGTCGAGATGACAGCTCTGACCCACAGGTTCACAGCCAATAGATGAAGTTCCCACTTGCTGTTCCATTTCCCCCAAAGCTCGGCCCAGCACTCACCTGGGGGCTACCAGTTCCAAAGCCCAGTGTGGGTGTGGTGGGTACCGACATGGAGTGCGGGCCCATAGGGGAGCTGATGACAGAGAAGGGTGGACCCATGCCATTGATAGGAGAGCTCAGGGTGCTGATAGGTGAGTGCAGTTGCCCAGGGGAGCCCAGTGGAGAGCCGATTCCTGGACCCAAGGAGGGGTGCAGCGAGGGGGCAGCCATGGAGCCTCGACCTGTTGGAGAGCTGAGGGATGAAGAGTTCACCTGGGTGGAGAAGTCTGCAAAACAAGAATTGGCAAGAAGGAGGGTCAGAGGCACAGCAAACACCTTCATGGTCAAGGTCAAGCCAGGATGCCAGGACTTCTCTTGCATACTCCAAGAGTTAGACCACCTTTGGAGGGCTCCAGTAGGTATACTCTCTGGGGTTCTCACAGCTGAGCAGGCAGAGCCAGGCCCAGTACTGCAAGCTGAAGGCTCTAAAGTCTGTGACCCTGCCCTCTGGACCACATGACCTAGACTTCTGGGTACACAGCAAGGCAGCCCACTCCAGAGGGAAAAAAAGGCACTGGGACTTCCCATGTCGGTGAGGAGCTTCCAGGTGATCTTGTGGAGGGCCTGAGAGTGTGCCAAGCATGAGACTGGCAAGCCACAGAGCAGGGCTTGGTCTGGGACCTTCCACATGTCAACCTTTTGTGCAAGGTTTCAAACATGTAAAAAAAATCTTATTAATCAGGCCTTCCCAGCTCTAGAGGCCGGGGAGGTTGCCGGGTGTTCAACCTACTGGCCACAGACCTGGAAGGCCATAAAAAAGAGTGAGGAGTCTGCACAGGGCAGAGGGAGTTGCCTGCCTCTCCAAGGCTCATGCTTTGAGAAAGCCCCCCCATCCCGCTCATCTGGAGAATAGTCCTGACCTTTCCGGCCACCTTACTGCCATGGTATTTGCTTCTGATAAGACAAGAAGAACTACGGGCATGTGAAGTGATGTGAAGTGAGTGACTAGCACACTCCAGGTAGGGGAGACACAGACTGGTTACACTACTCAGCATCCTGGAAAGACCTCATCATTCTGAGCCTACCTCATCCTGGTCATGTCCTGGCATGTGAGCTTAGCAGGCAGAAGCCCAGAGCAGACACCGGAGGACATCACACATCTTAAGACAACACTGGCATTCTGGATGTGACTCTTAGACCAGACTTGACTCTGGCCAAAGCCCATGCTCCTGTTCTGAACCTGATGACCAGCACAGTACAGGGAGATCCCAGTAGCTGTACCAATGCCAATTCCAAGTCAGGAATGCTACAGAGGCCATGGCAGCAGGAACAGATCCTCAGAGAAAAACCTAACCAATATCTGTCCCAAAGACTCTGGGGACTTCCTCCCTGTTTCCCCTCAAGAGGAGGATGCAGTAAGGAGGTCCCACTGTGACCAGGTCCACTATAGGGAGGCCAACCTAGCTACCATGACTACCCCAACTGACAGACACAAAGAACCAATCCCATCAGCAAATGAGCTTCATTTGATCTGCCAGAAACCCTGGCCATTCATAAAACTGGGAACAAACCAGTTTGCTGAACAACAACAAAAAGCCAATTTTGGTTTTTGGTTTTTGTTTTTCGAGACAGGGTTTCTCTGTGGCTTTGGAGCATGTCCTGGAACTAGCTCTTGTAGACCAGGCTGGTCTCAAACTCACAAAGATTCGCCTGCCTCTGCCTCCCTAGTGCTGGGATTAAAGGCGTGCGCCACCACTGCCCGGCACAAAAAGCCAATTTAAGAAATATAAAACTAGCCGGGCGGCGGTGGTGCACACCTTTCATCCCAGCACTCAAGAGTCAGAGGCAGGAGGATCTCTGTGAGTTTGAGGACAGCCTGGTCTACAAGAGCTAGTTCTAGGACAGGCTCCAAAGCTACAGAGAAACCCTGTCTCAAAAAACAAAATAATAAAAAAACTAAAACTAACTGTGTAGTATGGTAATATATCTTTAATCCCAGGACTAGGCAGGCATAGGCAGGAGGATCTCTGTGAGTTCAAGACAAGTGCCAGGTGGTGGTGGCACATGCCTTTAATCCCAGCACTGGGGAGGCAGAGGCAGGCGGATCTTTGTGAGTTCGAGACCAGCCTGATCTACAAGAGCTAGTTCCAGCGCAGGCCCCAAAGCCACAGAGAAACCCTGTCTCGAAAAAAAAAAAAAAAAAAAAAAAAAAAAAAGACAAGACTGATCTACAAAGTGAGACCCTGGTCTTAAAACAAAGGGCTAACAAGACAGACAGCTCAGTGGTTAAGAACACTTGCCACTTACTACTCTTCTTAGAGAATAAGGGTTTGAAAGGGTTTGGTTCCCAGCACCCACATGGTTTCAGGAAATCTGATACGTTCTACTGGCCTCCACAGGGACTGCATGCACATAGCACACTTACACACATACAGGTATACAGCACGATTAATAAAAATCCAGAGACAGAAATTGGGGTTCAACCTGAAGATCAGAAAAGCAAAGCAGCTGGCCACTGGCTCTTACCTCTACCTCCTTCCGAAAATGGCAATCCTGCCTCCAGGAATTCTCAGAATGAGACTGAGCCTGAAACCTGTCTCCTCCCGCTTTATATTCTTCTCTCGTGCTGGGATTAAAGGCGTGCACCAGTACCACCCGGTTTCCATTGCAAACTAAAGTGGCTTCTGGAATTAAAGGTGAATGTCACCACTGCCTGGTCTGTAAGGCTGATCAGTGCAGCTGTTTTACTCTCTGATCTTCAGGCAAGCTTTATTTATTAAAATACAAATGAAATCTCACTCCACAGGTAAAATATCCAATACACATAAATAAAAACAAAAGGAAAAAAAAAAACTTAACCCTAGAACCAAGAGGTGGTAGCACCTACTGGCCAAAACAGGAACTACAGACCAGCTCTATAAGCCACTAAACTACTTGTGGAACTGGGGGGAGGAATCGACAGGGAAGGAGGTGGGAGACAGGAGAATACGTCCAAAAGGAACAAAAAACACGAATCCAATTGCTTACAGGAACCTGGAATGCCTTCGTTCCTTTGACGTCAATTGAATTCTTATGACCCTGTCAGAAAAGCCACCACCTCCTACCTACTACAGAAGAAGAATCTGAAAAGGTTCATGGATAAGAACTGCCCAAAGGCAAATTTAGCGCAATCCGCAGCTGCCCTGAGGCCAGGCAAACACAACCACTTCCACACTGTTGGGATACCTGGAGGCTATACTGGGCTGACCCATCACAGCCCCGCCTCTCCTTTCCTCCTCCAGATAAGGAAAGTGAGACAGACAGCTCCTTCCCTGTGCCTGCTTTGTCTTCTGAGGTCCATGGACTGTGAGACCCAGCGTACCAGCTAAGCCCTCATTGGATCCCCTTTTAGCCCACTGAGAGCCACATCTTGCTGAATTTGAGCACATCTACCTTCTACAGGCATCCCAGAAGATGACAGGATAATGCCATGGGCACCCAGGAGGGAGCTGGGCTGGACCTAGAGAAGGCCTGCTTTTCCTGGCCTTTGAGAACAAGATGAGGGCATGACCAGAAGAGAAATCCCTCAGATTCCTCAGGCTCTTTGCACCCCCATGGGAAGATTTGGGTAACAGGAGAGACACAAGGCCTAGGGGCAGCTTGTCACACTACCCTAAGTGTGGCTCTCATGAGCTGGCTGTCCCCAAACACCAGGAAAAACCGGCCATGTTAACCACATGAGAGTGTTTCTGCCCAGGAGAATCAAAGAAGGATCCTTGCAGACACAGGGAACAGCTGGGGTGGGAGGCTTGGGCTGCAATCAGGTCTCTGTAAAATGCCAGGGCCTGTGCTGCTCCCCTCACTGTGGGCTTTGCTGTGGGAGTGGCAGAACAAAGTTTCAGCAGGAAGAAGGGAATGAAGGAAGGAGGGAGGCAGGAGACAGGCTGTAAGGCTGCCAGATACCGTTTGGACCCCAAGCTTCTTTGATCCTTCAAGGTACCACCCATACCTGGCGCAAGTCAGAAACTGCCAAGTAGGGAAGCCACACCAATAGAGGAGAAAACCGGCCAAGGTGGCATATGGACAGACTTCAGGAAGAAGGGGAGACAGCAGCAGCAAGAGCCAAGTCTCCAGTCTGGGAATGTGGCTGTCCCTGTGAAGGTTCCCTTAGGCACCCCTCCCCCAGTCCTCCACCCTGCCTGAAGCCTGATGGTAGGCGGCCAAGCGTCCTAGGGTTGCTCCAAGCAGACTGTAAGTCCCTACAGCTCCGTGTAGAAGGGGCTGCCACCAGAGCAATGCCTACCTTGGCAAGTCCCCACTGCCCCAGGCTCCCACCCCAGGCCTTCCTGTTTACAAAGAATATCCACTGCAGACACCTTCCCGGAGCCTGGGTGACAATGGGCTGGGTGTGTTTTCTGGGTCCTTCTGAGGGAGAAACTTTCTAACCAGGAAAGGAATGAGCAAGAAATGCCCAGTCATCCTTGTATGTGTGTAAGCCATGTACACATACACCATGTATGTGTATGTATATTCATGTATGCTATGTCATGCTCTGCCTTCTCTGGCACTTAGCTGTCACCACCCTGATAAGCCATGGCCCCCATAAGGCACAATTCCAACAGCCTCCCTTTGGCTTTGCAGGAGTGTTAACACCAGCCAACACCACTGCTTAGAAAAATCACCAC
The DNA here is from genome assembly GCA_028555095.1 of Dicrostonyx torquatus. Classification (NCBI taxonomy): domain Eukaryota; kingdom Metazoa; phylum Chordata; class Mammalia; order Rodentia; family Cricetidae; genus Dicrostonyx; species Dicrostonyx torquatus. The sequence continues at coordinate 7,785,961 of JAQHUG010000064.1, forward strand.
ATGCCTCCAGCATCGGAGCTTGTGGGGTGGGGCCTAGGGTTGCAATGTGTCAGCTTCAGACCTGGGGATTATAGGACACATGGTACTCGCTGCCCAAGAAGTCACAGAGAAGATCAGGAACATGACTGAGAGGAAACTGAACCACAGAACCCCAAAACCTCAAATTCTGAGGCACAAAGATCCCATACATAATCTCACATCCCAAAATACCTCTACAGGACTACCACCAACATAGCCAGGGACCCCAGGGAAGAAGTGTGGCCAAGGGGCGTGCATGTGCCTGAAGGACAGACACAGAGCAGGAAGCCCATCTTTGCAGGGAAGATGCCCACCATCTCACACACTTCACGGGCAGCTGGTTCTGCAGTCCAGGAAGGGGATGTGGAAGAAGGAGCACTCAGCACTCCCTGAGTACAAAACTGACCACTGTATGTATGCTTGGAGGGTTAAACACAGAGCAGAGATGGAGTGTCCCCAGCCCAGAACCCAGGGCAGTTCCTAGACCTCAGAGGGAGAGCACAAGAAGCTGGGTGACATTAATAAAACTGAAATACTGAATGCCTGGCAACAGCTCTGATGACTCCAAGATGCCAGGCACTACTGAGGTCATAGGCAAGAGAGGAGTATCACTCCCACCAGAGTTCCTATGCCATACGGTGTCTACAGGATGTCTGCCAATAGCAGGACCCCACAGCAGGAAGCCCAGGGAACTCCCACCAACTCCCTTCAAGCCTCTGCTTGGCAGGCAGGATGCAGGAAATGGCACTGCAGCTCACTGCAGCTCATTGCAGCTCACTGCAGCTGGGGTGGGGTAAGCCCCACAGCCCTCCAAGGTAGCCAGTAAACCCCAGCTCCTAGAGGGGGAAACTCAATCATCCACAGCCCTTTGGCACAGTAGGATCTAAGCAGGTCATGTGTCTGGGTAAATAGAAGTAGACCGTGTGGCTGCTCCTTCTAGAGAGCCAGGAAGGGAGGACAGATGGATCCAGAGGAGAGCACATGGGAAGTTGATACTCTAGGGCCACCAAGGCAGGACCCGAGGAGGGTGTCAGCACGCAGGCAACATGCAGCCACACAGGGAACCAGCACCAGGATGGCTGTCACGTTCCAAGCACAGTGCCCTTATATCCCCGCCTGGGGACACACACACCCCCCATCAGGAACTGAAACTTTGCAGTAGGTAGCTCATGGGTCCTCAGAGTTTCCTGGGCTGCCCACCTCCAGCCTCCACCTTCTGGAAGTACCACTTCCCCTGAAGACCTGGGAGGGAGAAGTGGTGGCCCTGGAGGAGCAATGGGAATGTGGCAGGGACCATGGCACCAGGGTTTGAGGAAGGCCAAAGGTGGTCAGAGCAGGAGAGAGGAAGAAGACAGGCCACAGGCCCCAAAGGGTAGGAGGAGGCGGATTCAGGCACTGGGAGGACAGGAAGATAAATGACCCACTGGCCAATGCTAACCATGGTGAGAAAGGATTGCTGCCTACACTTGAGGCCAAAGGGACCTCTCAATATTGAGTCTCAGTTCCCTTCTCTGTAAAATGGGCTATCAGCACAAAGAACAGCCCCCCAAGCAGTCCTGTTTGCCGAGCTCTACAAGTCTGACTCCCACTCCCTGAGGAAGGAGTCCTCGGTGGTCCCCTCCAGCTGTGAGTTTGGCTCATTCACTGTCTCCTCTTGGAGCACAAGTTCTAGGAGCCTGTTCTGGGGTCACCCTGCCCTTCCCTCAAAAGCCCCGACAATAGCTCAGCCTCCTATCAGGAATCTCCAGGCCAGGTAGACCCTCCTACATGGTCAGAAAAAGCAAGACTGACTCCAACCCAACTCTGAGATCCCAGAGGACCCAGTGCAGGCAGGCCACCACAGGGGCCTCTCAAGTAGAGAACTCAGTTGTCAGGAGCAACCCAGTAGTCTCATAGATCCAGACCCAGAAAGTCTGTCAGCCCAAGGCTCTACTATCCTGACCAAACTCTCAACTCTTAGTGTACAATGTACCACTGCAATGGTCTTCACAGAGATGGGATCACCAAAGTCTAAAGGGAAAACAATATCCACTGTGAGGGCCTCAAGAAGCACCAATGGTTGCCACTTCAGTATCATCACCATCATCAAAATTACCATCACTACCATCATCACTATCAGTTTATCACCATTAATATAATCAACATCATCACCACCACCATCATCAACATCAATATTGCAATCACCATGATCAATACTGGCATCACCATCTTCAACATCATCAACATTGTCATCATCATCACCACCATCACCATCACAATCAATATTATCGCAATCAGCAACACTACCAACAGTATCATCACTATCAATATTATAATCACCACCATCATTAACAGCATCACTACCATCACCACCTTTAACGTCACCATCATTACTATTATCAACAATACCACCACAATCATCACTACCAACACTGCCATCAATGTCATCAATTATCATCAACACTGTCATCATAATCATCACTATTACTACCAACATCATCACTACCAGCATCAAATAATCACCATTACCATCACCACCACCACCATCAATATCATCACTACACCATCAGCATCGTTATCATCACTATCATCTGATGGAAACGGACACCTTAATTCACACCTTGTTCTATTCTATTGTACAGATGGAGGCTAGAACCCAAAGAGGCTGACGAATTCTGCAAGTGACAAAGTTAGAGTACTTTGGGTTCTCTTGACCATACTCAGCCAGCTTGGGGCTGGCTAGGGAGGGGCACAGGAGGAACAGAAAATAGTGCCTAGGCTAGCAGCTACCTCCCATACAGTCCTGGATGGTACTATAATTGGACCTGATGGTGACAGGTGTGGCTAGAGCCAACCACAGTAAAGGAAATGGGAAGCATAGCCAGGAAGACAAAGGAGGTAAGGAAGAGCCCCCACCTTGATGCCCAGCCTATGATTGTGCCAGGCAGCATTCAATTAGGAGTTGAGAAGTGAAGATACCAGAACACTCAGGCATGAGAGCCAAGGTGTTGACAAGAGGTTATCCTCCATGCCAACTCTTCCTGAAGCCCACAGTCTACAGGGCTGTTTCACAAGGCTTCCCACCTCAATTCTTGCTAGTCAGTATCATCGCCCTCTGGGCCAACTGTGGTGGTCACTGTCTGGGATGCCTAGCTGCTGAGGTGCACATCACCCAGAGCAGTCCTGCCCAAACAACCAGGTCTGTCTCCATTCCCAAACTCCTAATGACTTAGAGATGTGCTCGTCCACCCTCCATGGGATAGTGGAGAGGTATATGGAGGGTACACTCTGACCAGACAGCTGGATGAGTCTGGGTGGACTCCCTCCAGCCCCTGCTACATGGTACTTTCCCTTTGCCTGAGTACATCTAGGGGGCAGCAGAGAGAAGACTCCTAAGCTGCTCAAGCCTCAGACTCATCAGGTACCAGGGCCTGCTGTAGACATCTTTGCCGGGCTCTAACCTGAGCACAGTACACAGACATCCCCAATTTCTGGCTCCTTTTCTGTCACCTCCTTTTGTGAGTCCAAGGTGTCTCAGTTGAGGGCAAGGCAATTTCTTTGGAAAAGCTATATAAGGACCTGTAGAGGCGATCTCTAGTGAGGGCCTTCAGGCAGTCTTGTCCTTAGAGGCCTGGGCAAGCTGCTCCAGGGTCCTGGCACCAGCTATGGGTGAAGAGTACCATCCCAGGGTGCTTTATCTGGCACCAGGCTCCTGCCCTGGGTATTATCCTCTCACCCACCCAGGAGAGAAGCCTTAATAGATGCTTGTCCCCAGCCTGCAGGTCACATAGCTATTACACAGGGTACCTATAGAATGTCCTGAATCTATCAGCCAGGCCCAGGACCCCAGACTGAAACTTGGGTCCCTTCAGATAGCTCTGAGGCACCTGACTATACTGAAAAGCACCCTTATTTCTCTATCCCAGAGATGATTGCAGGGCAATAGTCAGGTGGCCTGATTGTGCCAGCCAGTGCTGAAAGTCAGAACACAGGAACAGGTAACATTCAGCTCCAGGGCCCTAGAAAAGCCTGTGAATTGACTTCCAAGCCCTAACAAAGGAGCCATGCATGCCCAGTCCATCCCTGAGCACAGCAGGCAGCCAGACTATCCCAGCCTGCTGTCCAAGAGCCAGGCCAAGTCCCCTGTCCTGTAGCCTAAGAGGTGCTGCCAGGGGCAGGACTAGACAAAGGGTGGAAGTCACACCCACTCGTCCCTAGGCTGCTTGAATGAGAGTAAAGCCACAAGAGAGTGTGACCAGAGGGATAGGACAACTGAAGAGCTGGTAGTGGAGACTGACAGCCGTGTGATGCCCTCCCCACCCTGTACTATGTGAGAAACCGATAACAGAAGTGCCTTCACATTCACACAGGGCAGGTAACTGCCAGCACCTCAGAAACAGACTGCAGAGCGATGGAGACACTTTTGGCGACAGTCACAAGCAGTTTGGGTCCCCATTCTGCAGCCTCTCTAAGCTGGCATGGTACCATGTGGGCTAGTGGAAACATTAGGCCAGAAAGGACCTGCTGCTCTGTCCTGTGGCAAGGCCACAGCTCTGGGAGGACAGGTGCATGCCAAGAACAGGAGCTGCCAGCCAGTACGCGTTCAGTTTTCTGACAACCATCCCCACCACAACTTAGCCCCACAGAAACTACCCTTGGCTTAAGCCCTGGACATCCCATCACAATGTCCTGGGCTGGGGGTCAGGGGTGGCATGCCAGCCTGGGAGCCTGGAAGGATGCTTACCTCGCTAAGACCAGGCAGGGTTTCTTTCTGGACACTGAAGCCTCCCCTCCCGGTTGTTCCCTTGAGCTTGTTTGTCTGTCTGTTTTCAACACTCTGGTGCCTGCCCACACTTTAGAGGAGGGGAGGTAGAAGGGAAGGAGGGGGACTTCAAGAAAAACCCCAACTGTCCCACAGTGGTGGGGGCAAGGGGGCCCTGAGGCAGCAGACTCTCGAAGGCAGTTTCTATTTAACAGGAAGAGAAATGATTGTTTCAATTTGAGCCACGTTGCCCCTGGTGGCTCAGAGGTCCCATCACCCACCTGCCCGCAGCTCTGTCGTGGAACCCACGGAACCCCGGTTAGGCTTCCTGTCCTCCCCCACAGGCCCCATCTTCATTTAGATTCCTGACTGGTCTTAAACCACACTTAGAGGGGACCTAGGCCATACTCACCCAGGTCACACCTACCTACCATGAAGTGAATTGGGCTCCAGGGGACAGGGACACTGGGGACTCTGGAATGGTCAGGACAGAGGGGATACTCCAAGACAAAGAGTGCCTCTCTTGGGACATCCCCAAATCCTCCCACGCCCATTGAGCATCACTATTTTCCAGACATAAGTACAATGTGGTACAGTGGGTGGCTGTCCAGGACCACATGATAGACAGAAACAGGGCTGAGCCTGGAGGGTGGAGCCTCTGCTGGGCACCAGGGTCGGAAGTCAAGCTCCCCAAAGCCTCTTCAGAAGCCCTAGCCCACACTAGCACAGGCACCCTCCCCTCAACAGCTCACCCATACCCTCGTGACTCCTCAGCATACCATAACAGCGCATTTATCTTCCCCTCAGCAGGGGCTTGCCCATGCCCTCGTGACTGGCCCGAGTATACAAGGCAAGCACCCAACAAACACAGAAGTCTGGATGCTGGAGCCTCTGCCGATGGGGCAGGATTTCATCTGTGAGACAGGGTGGGAATGGAACTTCCCAATCACCACCCACAGCCAGGGGACCCTCCCCGTCCCTAACTCCACATGGACAGAACCTGCACTGCAGCTCATGGAAATCAGCAGAGACCCTCCACAAGGTCAATCCACAGTTTGATAGGGCTGTCCCCATGGGACTCAACTTTACATCCTTCCCACTGCCTGACACCATGCCAAGTGTGTAAACACTCTGAGATACGCCACTCACAGCCTAGGGCCCCAGGCTAAACCCCAGAAACTTCCCTTGCCACTGAGCTCCCCATGTCTTCGTTTGTTTGTTTGTTTGTTTGTTTGTTTGTTTGTTTGTTTTTCAAAACAGGGTTTCTCTGCAGCTTTGGAGCCTGACCTGGAACTCGTTCTGTAAACCAGGCTGGCCTCGAACTCACAGAGATCCACCTGCCTCTGCCTCCTGAATGCTGGGATTAAAGGCATGCGCCACCACCGCCCGGCGAGATCCCCACGTCTTACTTAGCTGGAGTCTATAATGTCTGTAAACCTGAACCCTATCAAGAATATCAACACAGTGGATCTCTGCACACAGACTATATGATCAGGCAGTCTATACTTCTTCCTCAGCCCCCAGCAAATGGGAGAGACTGGTGTCTAGGGGACGACAGGCAAGTGTGGGGACAGGATCTCCCACCCAGTCATCATTCACAAACTCCCTAAAGCTGAGAAAAGAGACCCTCACTAGCCTCGTGTCCCAACCTTGCCAACTTGCACCTATCAGAGCTGCAATGGCACAAGAATGGGCAGGAGATAGGTAGCACTGTGTGCTGTAGCCCATGACACAGAACCTGAGAGGGGTGTGCAGTCAGCCACCAACATAGAAGGGCCTCAGCGACAGGGGATGGAATGAATGGCAGGCTGCAGGAAAGCCTCTCTGCACTCTGGGGACCAAAACCTTCATCCAGATGGCACCTAAGATAGCTGTCTATCCCTTCAGCACAGGTGAGAGCCAGTAATGACCAAACAACAGATGCAACCCTTGCTAGGCTAAGCCCAGCTCAGCATGTCTTCTCTGCTGCCACCCCTCCATAGACAGGATGGCAGGGGTCTCCTCTGCTGCACCAGAGGCACCCAAGATGTTCCACAAGCCCCCAACACCAAAGCCTCTGAGAAAGAGGGCCTGAGTCTGCCTCCTCTTCTCTGCTGGACCTGCCTGCCCACTTCCTAGTCTGCTCCCCAAGCAGCCCTCAGGGCAACTGAGGCCAGAGCCAGTGTCAGGGGAGGGGCACCAGAAGAAATGGCATTTTCTGCCACAAAGCATGGGTACCATGTGATACCATGTAAGAGTACCCAGAGGGAAAGGGAGGGGAGCAGGCTGGACCACCCACAATAGGACCAGGGCACCGACAGCACTCTCAAGAAGGGGTGCCAAGACACCTGGATGACCAAGCATTTCTGGAAGTCTGAGCTTGATAAGATGAAGATGGAGGCTACAGTCACAGCCTGGGAGCCAAAAGGCCAGGCAGGAGGCACCATCAGGCCCTGCTTGGGCAGAAGAGGGAACACCATTTTTTAGCACCTGGCAGGAAGGGAAAGGGTCCTGGAAACTGCCTTCCAAGGTTTCAAGCCCACTCATCCCCAGGAAGCCCTCAGTATCACCTAGTGAATGTGAAAAGGACAATGAAGTTTAATCTCACTAGGCCAGAGGTGACAAGTCCAAGCCTTTCACCTGGGTAGCCAGACGCAGGGAAGCAACATAAATGAGTCAGGAATGCCAGACTCTGAGAGACTGCACACACTGGGCCTAATTAAGAGACCCTGGCTCACAGCCTACTGACTCCCCTTCATACACAACGTGAACGTGCCACACTGGTCAGCTTTCTAGAAAACAAACAACCGACAAGAGGTGAAGAACAAGCCAGAAACCCACAGAGGGCTGGAGAGAAAGCTCAGCAGAAATGCTCACTGTTCTATAGAGAGCTGGGGTTTGGTTCCCAACATCCACGTCAGGTGGCTCACAACTGTTATTTTAGCTCCAGGGGATCCCATGCCTTCTGGCCTCTGTGGGCACCTGCATGCATGTGGTAACCCGGGTTTGGTTCCTAGCACCCACATGGTATAACCATCTATAAATCCGAGGTCCGCTTCTGGCCTCTGCAGGCACTGGGCGTGCACATGGAACACTTACATAATTTAAGGCAAACACTCATACACATAAAATTAAAAGAAATCTTTAAAAAGAAAGGCAGCAGGAAGTGAGGAAAAGATGAAAACGCAAATTCCAGCAGGCCAGGGCAGCTGACATAGGAACACACAAGGGGACTGGGCTCATCTCTGCATGTTCCCGGGCTGTCTCAACCTCACATTACAAACACAAAGGAGACTGACTACAAAAGTCCAGAGAGACAACACGGTCCAGCGTGAACACTGATGCCCACATTGGAGCCTCCCACTAGCATTGGAAAAGTGACCCCACTTCTCTGAGCCTCAGTTTCCCCTCAAATGTGGACAGAAGAGTATGTCTCCAAGATATATGAAGACCTGTGAACACTACATGCAGCCCGGGGCATACCATTCAAAGGATATCATTGCTGCTGGAAAGAGGAAAGACTCAAAGCCAGTCAGCCAGCCACCAAGACGGCAGCTCTGGAGACTTATGACAGTCCTACGGGCCCTCAGATTGTCAAAAGGCTCCCACTCCCGCCACCTCAAGTGGCAGTCACAGGCAGATAGGACAGAGTTACCTAGGGTTAAGGCCAACTGTGCATCACAGCATCAGGCCAGAGCTCTGCCACCCCATCAAGGGTATCTCAATGCCAGGCCCAGGAAGAGAGGGCCAGTCCTCCACATTCCTCTAGCTAGACAAACCCCACTGTTCTCCCAACCTTAGTTTCTTCACCTGTAAAACGGGAAGGAACCAGACCCAGGAGAGGGAGGTCCCACCTACAGCCTCAAGATAAGGAAAGCAACACCCCTGACTTAGTGAGGGTCTAAAGCCTGGGCCTTTTTCCAAAAACCTTCCTGGGGAAGAGATCTTCTATTTCCGATACTCAGGTGAGACCCAAATATGTGGGGCATGGCACTCTTGGGATAAGCCTCATTTGCTCATCGTGGGCTGAGTTGAACAGCCTGGATGGGCCCAGCCATGACAGGCTGGCATAACCAGGCATCACCCAGGTATATATGCCATAAAAAGGTCCATATCCAGGCCCCTGAACTCTGACAGACTCCCTTCCCCCTTGGTCCCCAGGCCTTCTCCTTCTCCCTTGGTACATCTCCTGAACCCTGCAGTAAGATCCTCTATACATACCAAACCCTACCCTCACCTGCCAGCCACCTGTGGTCCCCTGCCTGCCAGGCCAGGCCACCTCCTGAAAGAGAGGCAAGAAGGCGCAGCCTCATGGTGATGGCAGGTGATAGGTCCCACCATGGTGGTGGCCCCATCAGTCCCCGGCCAGCTGGCTCGGGGTCCCACAGCCTCAGGCGATGCAGCTTGGTCAATGAACAGGAGCCTGGAAGGGAAAGGCAACAAGCAGGGCGAGCCTCTGGAGGCAGCTGGGCTCTCGGGAACAAGTGGTGCTGGCACTGGCCCTGTAGCCCAGTTCCCCTTTCCCAGGGCCCGCCCTGCCCTCCACCCTCAGCCAGACACCTGTGACCACAGGCAGCTCCTGATGGCCGAAACCAAGGGCTTCTTGGAAGCAGACTGGGAACCAGCCTCATTTCCTCAATCTGAAACAAGACAGTACTTGGTGCAAACAGACTCCCACCTGACCCAGATGGACTGACCCAAGTTCAAACCCACCTCCGAGTCCAGCCACCTGCCTTGACTTGAAGCAGATCAGGTCACCTGGCTGGGCCTGCTCCCCATCTGTATGCTGGTGGGACAACAGAAGCCAGTGCCAGCTGGCACTCAGGTGGTGGTCTGACAGTGTGCCTATCCTCATCCTAGCCTGGACCCTGGGGGAACCCGCACTTTGCCTATACCCTCACATTACACTATGCCTCCACTCCCCAGCATGCAGCACACTCAATAGCAAGTCAGGCTTTCAAGTCCTGGGAAGTCCTACAGAGCAGATGCAAGGCTAGGACCAGAGGCAGGAGCCGCTAGTGCTAGGAACTGGTGTAAGAATGCAATAAGGCCTACAGCTGGGAAGACGGGCCTGAGCAGCCAGGCCTGTGGAAGAGCCATAAGGGTGCTGTCTCTACTGCTGGAGGAGGAAGGTACTTCAAGATGGCAGTAAAGAGGACTTTGTACTCCCAACCGCCTCCTTCCTATACCAGGGCTTGTTCTTCAGGGTACAAGGTGCCTTCTGTGGCTTTCCAGTCAAGGGCCAAACTCAGGCCCAGTGATGGGAGCTGGGCATGGGGACACTGCACAGTCTTTCACCCCACCATCACTTAAGGCTTTATCATACTGGGCTGCCCTATTCAAGCGATGGGGGTCTGCAGTACGGAGTCAACCTGCCAGGCAGTTCTGAGTGGCAAGCACTGGCTGCTGGCACACAAACTATGTTCACCACAGCAGCACTGGGAACAGAGGTAGACTACCAAGATGTCATCAAGGCCATAGGGGCACTGAAAGTCATCCGTGGTGCACCTATGTGCAGACACCCATCTGAAAACTCTTCTGTTGGGGTTTGGGACTGGAGGAGGGGCTAGCCAGGGCAGAAGGGGAGAACTGGCTTAGTTGAACATGTGGAAACCCCGCTGGCCAAAACCTCCTGGGACACTATGGTGCAAGAGGGTTCCCTTCTTCTTTCTCTGACAGCCAGAGGCAGTCCTACCCTCCCCTCATCACCCACTACCCCCAACTGGACTAAGCTAATAATATCTGTGAACCGCACCTGCTACAGGGTTACAGCAGCTCCCCACTCCACACCTCACCACATAAAGGTCCACACTCTGAAATGCACTAGGTTGTCTGTTAGTCCCGTGTCACACACACACACACACCCCGCTCCATCCTACATTGCAAGCAACTCCCATCACAGATACCTGACCTCTGTTCCCAGACCCAGCTACCTAGATCAGGAGACCAGGGGTTGCACTTTGCAATAGAGGGTTTCTGGGATCTTGGATCTAAGTCAGAGAAAACACAGTGCTTTCATTTGGCTTGGGTTTTGTGTTATTTTCATAATGACACAACACCTCCAACAGAGAGACAGACCCAAGCTACTGTTCTGAGTATTAGCCAGACCCCTTTTAATTTGTTTCAAGACAGGATTCATCTAGATCAGCTACAGTCAACAGACCAAGTCATCCTGTCTGGAGAGACTATCATAGCCAGCCTGACTCTTCTCCTACCCTGACCAAGAGGTGAGCCATGCCACCTTGGCTGTGCCTGGTGGACATTTATGAAACCCTTGATCCTTCTGCCTTGGGTCTAATAGGTAAATAAGACCTATCCCCCCAAGACAGTAAGGATGAGAGGCCCTTTATAGGATCATCCTGGTCATCTGTGCCCACTAAACATCAAAAAACTGACTCTTGCCATCTAAGCAACCAAGAATGGCAATGCTCAGTGTCATTCTTTCCACCTGTCCCCCAAGGCTCAACCTAGGCCTCAGAGCAGGGCACCTCTCAAAGCTAACAGCCTTGCCTCCAGCCTCAGTATGGCTTCATGCTAAGCTCTGAACACATCCCATCACACTCCACACAACAACCGCATTGTCTTCTGCATGGTCAGAATACCATACAGAGCAAGGCAGATGACTAGTCACAGGCCCTGTTCACTCACTGAAGGTCCTCACATGAGGCACAGGCTTTCTATGGCCCACCTGAATGTGTCAACTGATGGAAAAGTCTCTAACAGGAACTGTTACTAAATTATGTTCTCACTTCCATGATGCACACAGCCATGTCTGTGTAGATCATACATGGCCTGAGATCTGACCAGTGCCTACACCCATAGCACAGCCAGGGGGCACCTGGCCCACATCAGCCCAGCCCTACCAGGCCTCTCAGTTGGAGTCTTATTTGTCAGGTGCTGCCTAGGCCAGGCTAAGCCATAGGTCCTCTCACACTGGCAGTGTAGCATTGGAGCAGATTTGTGAGTGCTACTGGCCACTGTGAGCAGGCAAAATAGCAGGACCAGTTCTTCCGTGGTCACTTCTTCCTAACACAATGACATCAACATCACCTAGGTGGCTTGGGGTCAGCCATGGTGGTGTTCACACCAAGAGAACTAGAAAATGCCAAGATCAGCACCCATCACCACCCAAGTAGGCTGCTATACATTGACTAGAACAACACAGCCATCACTGGGGTAGACACGTGATCAAAAGGGGCTACTTCTCATCCTTCAGACAGACCCACTGCTCCAGTGAAGCATGGGGATCCACTTGATCTCACTCCTGCTTCTCATCTTCCTTTCAGCCCAATAATCCAAGATGACACTGAGGCTCACCCCTGGGTGTTGGACCTTCCCGTACCCAGCTCGTAGCCCCAGGGAGGCCCTGTAAGAAGCACCACTGCCCTCCCCCAGGCTTCACCCCTCTTAGTCTGGACACAGGCAGCCAGAGCCTGGGCCCAGGCAGGGGCCTCTGGGCCCATCAGAGCAAACAACCCCACACAGACCTCAGCTTCCTTCCTTCCAAAGGCAGCCAGACTGAGCACAAGCGGGCAGAGTGGTAGGAGGGCAGAAGACAGACCTAGCTCCTGTAGGCTAAATTTAACCCTGGTGATGTGGTCACTAAGACTATGTCCCTCTTCCTCCACCTGACACACTGACAGGCTCCTCAGCACAGATACCAAAGGCTATCTATCAAAAGGCATAGCTATCTAGCTAGCCTGGGTCTCAGGGCAGAAAGATAATCATCTTGGAGGCACCCACTAAATACAAAATCTGACATCTGACAATTTCCTGGCTCCCTGGAAAGTAACTTCTACCTGAGTAGTACCTACCTAAGGGAGGGAGTAGATTCAATGTCCCTGTGGGCCCCACATACAGAAGGTCCCATGACCATCAGCAATCAGGGCCCATTCTGGTCCTGCCTGATCATTCTCTCTGAGTCCTCCCACCAAGGGTACCTCCTCTATGAAGCCCTCCTTGCTCCTCTTGGAAGATCCAGCTGGTCTCTAGACTGAAGGTCATTTGGCAATCTGGGCCCAGTCATCAGTGAGGGGCCACTAAGGTCTGGCCTTGTAGACACTGTCCCAAAGGAGGCTCTTACTTCCTATGACCACTCTAGCCCTGACCTAGTCCCAGGTAGGTCCCTCCAGGCTCCATCAGGTAACTATAAACAAGCCTTAGCCTGTCAGCCTCAGCTTCTCAGCTGCAACCAGCCCTGCCACCCCCACTCCCCAGGATCTAAATGACTCACAGGGCCAGCACGCTGCCACCTCCGGCCCACACCGCAGGCATCCATGAATACTCACCTGCCCAGGCTTGCTGCCGGCAGGCAACAGCAGTGCCAAAGTCAAGTTTGATCCACTGAGAGGCAAGATAGGCCATGGGAACCAGGGTGTCCTGAACTCCACCAGGCCAGCCAGTCACACAGTCAAGAAAGGTCTTCAGGAAAGGGTTCCTGAAGGTCATGATCAGGTGAGGGGAGAAGGAGGAGACAAATGACAACACACACACACCAACAGAACTGTAGTCCTCACCCTGAAGCTCAACAGTCCACAAGAGACCCAGGCCTTCTTGTCCCCAAGAGACACAGCCCTGAAGTCAGATGGAGGCTACTCTGCATGCCTGTGGGCCCAGGGAAACCTCCAACATTAGATCAAGGGGGATGCTGGCCCTCTCCCTGTGAAAGTCCTGCAAGTTTTGAGCCTGGGGAAGCTCATATTGATTGCCACCATAGAGCAAGGCTGGCCTGCAGGCAGGGAGCGCCCAGCCAGAGTTCCACTTCTGACGAGACAGGACCTGGTGTCTTTTCATTGAGAAACCAAAGTGTTCTGTACATATTCCAGGAATGCAGGAGGCTAAGAACATAAGGTAAGGCCCGGGAGCTGCCAGTAGCTGTGGAAATACCATCTGTAATCCAGACACTGGCTCAGACCAGCTAAATGTCCAGTGGGGGCTGCTCCCAACCCAGGTCCCAAACACAGACCCCCCCCCATGAAACAGGCCCTCTCACAGTACCCCAAGAGCAGCTCAGCCCTGGCCTGACTGTTTCCCCTTACCTCTGCCATTCCTCACAGCCACATTTTATCTTCCAACACCAGGCTTAAGGCAAACGGACTTTTGTCCAGAGCCATGGTCATGTACAATTAAGGGAGGTAGGTTCAGGCTCCTGCTCTCTGGGAGTCCCTAGGACATGGAACAGACTCCTGAGATGTGGGAGCTACTCTCATCCAGTGCCTATGAATGGGGGGAGGGCAGTGGGATCTGAAGGAGAAATAAAAGGGAAGGAGTCAGAAGGGACACAGCCAGGCAAAGACCAAGAAGGCCTGACAGGGGACAACATGACATCAGTCCTGCTGTGCAGAGGTGTGGCCAGGGTGGGCTGAGAAATCTGGATGCAAGCCACAGAACTAAGCCAGAGGCAGGTGACTTGGTTGAGTTAAATCTGCTAAGCAGAGACAGATGGAGAAAAGACAGACGAGGGACTCTGTTCTCACCTAAAGACAAAGCAGGGCCTCTCTCTGGGCAGGGCATGGACAGAGCAGGACAAGATGACTTGAGGAAACCAAATGAAATCACAGCCAGGATCCCTCCAGGCAGATGGCTGCAGCATGAAGCCCATGGCGTGTGGAAGCCTACTTCTCAAATGCTGCATGGAGTCAACCCCTGCTCTCCACCCCAGCCATCTCCTGGACCTAGTGGCCTACCATCTGAAGACCAACTAGAACGCTAAGGGCTGCTCACTTGGCTCTTGTTCCAAGACTGTTCCACAAGGACAGAGCCCCGCTTCTTGAATACGGGGGCCAAGGCCCATGCTCTTAGGCACGTTGGAGTTTAGCTCTTAAGAAGCTAGCAAGTATTCATGTACCCTAAAAGCCATGGAGCCACAGGGCCAGGCCACTTCTCCCTGTTCTACTTCTGAGCACAGGAAGTGTGGGTGGAGGGTCCTGGAGCACGGCCCTACACATAGCACACCACAACACCACAGTTGTCTGGGCTTTCAGATACTGGTCTCATGGAACAGGATGTGTCACTCTCCCTGAGATGACAGCACTCATCCCCAAACAAGTCCCCAGTGCTCCCTGGGATGGTCAGGCACTCCAGGAGCTCAGGGCCTCACAAGCTCCCCTCCCTGGCCTGGCCCTGAACCAGGCTGTCAGCTTCCTGCTGGGTTTACTTCTAATCCCATCAATGTCACTGAAAGCCTGCTTACCACCCTCAGCCCCGCCCTGGCTCATGCAGCCACCCCTCAGGAGGACAGTAGCCTGCAGACGCCTAGCTTGTACCAATGCCAAGCTGCACACCAGGGCTTCAGCCTATCTGGGTGGTCAGTGCCACCTCTAGCTCAAATCAACCTGGCACAGGAAGGCTCTAGCTAGAGAATCTGTCAAAGGGAGGCACATTTGTGCACCACCCTGACACTTTACTGGACAGCCTGGGAGGGCAGGACAGGCTGTGGGGTAGAAGGAAGGTCTAACAGTGACCACAGAGGGCAGAGGTGAGGATCAGACAAGGACAGAGCTTCTGGGCTTCCCTCACCCTCTGAAATCCAACAGGTCACAAAAGTCTCGTGCTCAGCTGTCAGCACAAGGTCTTGGTTCTAGTACTAGGACTGGTGGCACTCACTGTATAGGGTTCATCAGTGGACACAGGAGCATCCTGAAAAAGGGGTGTGACCTGTTACCTCCAGGGAAAACAGCACCAAACACATTCCAGCAACCCTAACTCAGAGCCATGTATTCAGAGAGCATGCATCACGACATGGGTCCTAACAGCCCAAGGCCCACAGCAGCTAGAAGGACAATGAACTGGGCACATTTGTACAAGAAACATAAAACAAGAATGAAATCTGATGAAACAGGTGCAGCTTGAAGGAAAGCAGCAGCTTCTAGTTACAACAGGACTAAAAAGCCACACTGCAGGGAAGGACTCTAATGGTACTGCGGGAAAGGCACTACCATGGGAACCGATGGGGGACTTAGGGGACCCTCTAGCTGCCTCACTGGGGTAAACATCATCAAGTTATATGGGAAAGATGTGTGCCTCTCACGGTAACCCAGTGGCTCCTTCTGCATACAAATCAGCTTTGTTCCTATACACCCAGGACACTTTCAAAACCCAAACCCCAGCCAGGACCCACCCTCAGGTTCCACGTCTTGCTCTGCAGAATTCAACCATGCTCCAGACACATGCTGCCCTGGTATCACCTACTCCTTACCAGGAAGGATGACAAGACTATCGCCCTCCTCCAACTGGGGGACAGTGTACTGGGATGTGCGGGAGGCACCCAGCTTAGCCGGTTCAACACAGCCTCTCTCAATACTGCCCAGAGTCACCAGAGGGTGAGGACTCCGGGAAGTCAAGGTTCATCCTGGTTGCCTATCTCTGAGGCAGGGAAGCTGGAGCTCTGCCTCCCCGCCCCCCAGGTCTCAACACCTGAGCGTCCAGAGGTTGGGCAACCATCTGGAGTCGCTGTGTCCCAGTGGCAGTCCTGAGGCCAGTCTGGGTAGGAGTCAGTCAGAGCAGCAGAGAGCACGCCTGCACAGAGGGCACAGGGCCAGGACAAAAGAAGGCTGGATGACACACTGCCCAGACCTCCTTCTGGCCTGCCCACCTGGCCAGCTGCCCAGGGAAGTAAATGCTTCCACCTCACTGGATGCTTCCTTCCCCAGACCCTGTGTTCACCTGCGCCACACAAGACTAGGTTTTCAGAGCCTAGATTCCTCACTGGACTCAGCTCCAAGGGGCCAGGAGGGACCCCCAACTCCTGGACTCCACAGGTGGACACGCCCAACATCCACTTTCTACCTGCAGGAGCGGCCAGGTAGAAACACAACCTAATTATCCAATGTGCTCCGTGTAGGGCAGCTGACAACTGGGATCTCTCCAGCAAGCCTGCCTTCTTTTCCCAGAAAGAATAAAGAGGCTCGGAAGTAAAGAACAACCTGCCCAAGGCAATGCTGCTGGCCAGAGACTAGCTGGTCAGGAGTCCAAGGCCACCTGAGTACAAAGAGCAGGGGGTCAGAGTGGGGGAAGGCAGGAGGGAGGGAGTAGGGACAGAACTACAGGAGGACTGGGCAGGAGGGACACAGGAAAAGGGAGAGGTACTGTTGGGGAAGTGGGAGAGGGACAAAGGGATGGTCAGGCAGCTGTGGAAGGGGACCAGGCATCTCTGGTCAGAAGAGACACAGTAGAGCTAAGGCAGGGGCTTGGGCAGGCCCTGCCCCCATAGGGATAAGAAGATACATAACACTTTGGCCTACCTAGGGATCCAGAGCTTCTGCCCACACAAAGCAGGGTCACTGGGTGGGAAGCTATGCAGGTGCATACCCTACCCCCAAATCAGAAGACCCCTCTTAAACTGCTCCCAACACGGGTGGGGGGCTGCCTCGCACGGAAGCTTCTAGCACTGCTAGATACCACACTGAGTTCTAGTGCTCTGACCCTGGGCTTAACAGGCAATCACTGTCCACAGGCAGAGCCAAAGGCACCAAGTAGCTCTGCCCTGGGGAAATAGGGTAGATGGAGGGTCTGCTTTCTCTCTGCTTTGGATGACAGTCTTGGGGTGGCTGGAACTTGTTTGATTTTATTGAACACAGACATCTACACATACCCTTATACCACAGGGACCCTGGCTGCCCGTAACCACTCTGAAGCTCCATGGCCCCACAGACCTGGGCTGGTATCCCACCCCAAGCACCCATCCTGGGAATCCCAGCCAAGATTTGCCCCCAGTCTGGTTAAGTCCTAACTCTAAGTTGAGCCCATCACTGAGATGACCCTGGGATGAACAAGTTGTCCTCTGGGCCAAGATCTGCCTAGAGCCAGCCTTTCTAGTCCACCTTGGGGGCGGGAGACCAAGCTCCAAGAAAGAATACAGACTCGGCACTTGGCAGCCTCTCCAAGGCTCATGGTCTCCCACTGAGGGTCTGGAGTCAGGTTTCCCCAGGGGCCAGTCAACACGGGCCACCACAAAAGACAGTTCCACCCCTGTACACGCACACACAATCAATCATCAAACACTCCCCCATCTCTGCTACCTCCTCAACCCAGAGTTCCTCTAGTGTCTCTGGGGTCCTACTCTAGCCTTGAACACGCTGTTGCTTGGGCCTGAAACTGGCCCTGGATGACTCCTACATAGCAACACAGCGCCCCCTGCAGGACCCCCCCCCACCCGAAAAGCATTTGCTAGAGCAGCAGTGGTCAATCAGCTCTCCCACAGCTCTGATCAGGTCATCAAACCTGGCCCAAGGAGACTGTAGATGTTGCTGAAGGATGGAAAAACAGAGCCCGGCACATTGGTCAGTGCCAGCTGCAGACCCACCAGGAACTCAGGAACCAGACAAGCATAATTTAAGTTCCAACTAAGGCCCAGACTGTAAACCTAGGTACCGATGGCTATGTGACCCCACACAGGCTAACCAAACCCTCTGGGACTTATTTCCTCTTCTGCAGGCTAAGGAAGTGGTCTTGCAATGTCTCCCTCCTTTGCCCCCACTTGCACAGCCTCTGAGGCAGCTGCTCTTCTGGTACCATCCCCTCTGGACCTGTTCCTAAGGCTAAATATGTGGGGCAGAGGGAGCGAGGCACACCCACCACCACTGCAACCAAGACTTCCTTCAACCCTCAGGACAGGACCCCAGGGCTTGCCCACCCACAGGAGGGCAGCCTGCTAGTCACTTGCTCTCTGTCCAGCTGAGGGCCAGAGTCACTCTAATGGAGACAGCCTGGAGCCTCACTGGGGAAGTGGACTTGCAGCCACTGCAAAGCTGGCTTTGCACAGTGCTAAGAACCAACTGGTGGCTCAGTTCTACCTAGGCACCTACCATCAGAAGTCTGGGCTCAAGTTCTGATTGAACCACACATGGCCAACAAGAGCATCTGACTCAGTTCTCTGTGTTCACAGGTTCTGGTCCTCGGAACAGTACCACCAGGAGTATGCACCCCGTATACAGATGGGCACCAGAGAGCACTTGGTAATCCGACATCTTCACCCCTAATTGCCCATGTCAGGAAGAGACAGAATGGCAAGGTGGGCCCTGTTAGGGACTCCCATCCAGTTAGACAGAAGCTTTGTCCAGAGACCCAGCTCACCTAGCAGGGTTACAGCCGGAAGTAGGTATCACAGAAGGCTTCCTGACAGAAGCATTGCTCATCTCCCTCCAGCAACAGTACAGTACACTCCCACATTCCCAAGCCTGCCCTGGGCCATCTGCACAGCTGGCAGGGTGGACAGAACAAACCTGTATACACATCACTATGAGAAGCCACCCTAGCACAGTCCCAGGGCCAGCAGACAGATGCTGGAGGTCCCAGAAACAGGACACAAAAGGCCTCAGTCCAAGGACAGAAAGTGATGTCAACCCTCTGGGCTGTCATATTCTCACTAGAAGGGTAGCCATAAAAACCTGGAACTCAAGGTACAGAACATGAGGTGACAGAGTTGACATGCTACAGCACAAGGCACAGAACCCCATATGCAGCAGGTGCCCTGTAGCTGATGGAACCCCTGTGTTCACTGCTCTGCCCAGTGTCCTGTCTGCACCGAAGCCATGCACACCTTCCTTCCTAGTCCTGCACATCACAAATTCCTCTTTCCAGAAAGCAAGCTTCCAACTCCCCGCTATTGCAGCTCTAGTAATACAGCTGCCATGCTGTGTGGCACCTCCCTACTGATGAGTACAGGGCAGCTCTCTCTCTCTCTCTCTCTCTCTCTCTCTCTCTCTCACACACACACACACACACACACAGAGTGGGTATCACTGGGTCATGCTGTGCCAACTGGGAGAATGGTCTCAAGCACTCTTGTGCCCCACCACTTCACTCACAGAACCAGAGTGCAGTTGGTCCTCAACCCTGGCCAGATCAGATAAAGAGCCATCTGCCTGGGGCCACTGAGCCCACCAGGTCAGAGCCAGCATCTGCCACAAGGGTGTGTGAATCACCCCAAATTAATGACTAGCTCTTCATGCCCCAGTCCTTGGACATCTGATGATCTGCTCACAAGGCAGTATGTGAACCAGGATGGCCATGGAGGCTCCCTGAGCCCGTCTGCTCTCTAAAAATAAACACAGGAACCTCCTGGGAGGTGGGGAAACCTTCAGGCCCAGTGCATGCACCACAGTGATGGTTGTGGGGTTTTTCAGCCTGCCTGGCCACAGGGTGTGCTGGACATAAGGACACCACTGGGTGCTACATAGGTTCCTACAGCCCACAACCTCCAGTATCCATCAACATAGAAAGGAGCCCACATGGTCAGTCCAGCCTTCTCTTAGGAGGGCCCTCACTGTGTGCTGAGGTTCTCACACATGCCCACCGTGCTACTAAGGCACCCTGCCTCACTCTGCCATCCGCTTGCCTAGGCCACTCTGCTCAGGCACAGGTTCAGAAGCCTGACATCAAATCCCACAGCTCTTCTTTTCCTCAGTTTTCACCCTCATAAAATGGGGAAGTCATCAGGATTTCTTGAGCCTTGAGTATTGCTACCCTGTCCTGACAGCACAACCTCAGCTGGTATCCTCTGCAGAAGAGGGGAGCAAGTGGCCTCTTCTTTCAGGAGAAAAATGAGTGAGGCCTAGGCACCCCAGGAGGGAGACACAGGCCAGGCCTGGCACCAGGCACCTGACACCCAGTCCTGTGACGAGCTGGCAGGATATTGGGAAACTCACAAGAACTTATTTCAACATCTTGGCCACGTCAGAGATGGGTTTCAACATGCACAGCACCCAGGAAGAACGGTGGCCATCTTGCCCTGTTGGCCTGCCCAACATACAAGGAAAATTGTGCTCCCCATGACTGCCTTTGCTACCCCCAGCACCGGGACAGACACAATCATGAGAGGGCCATGCCCAAGAGGCAAAGCTGTGCTCCTCCACCGTCCATTCCCCAGCACCAAGCTACACACAGACCCCAGCCACTCTGCTCTACCCTAAGTCTCAAGTGACCTGTCCAGAAATAGGAAACTCTGCAATCTGCCAAGACAAAGAGCAACCCTGTGGACCCCAGCTTGAACACCAAGAGCACCCAGTACCAAGGCCAGAGAGCTCCCTCCCTAGGTTATCTCCCTGTATGAAATGGCCCTGCCCCACCCACAGCTCACAGCCAGAGCTACTATGAGCTCTGGGCAGCCTGAAGGCCTTAGCTGAATTTTCAACTAAGGCTCAGCACCCTGAAGACAGCAGGAGCCACTCAAGGTCACCCCTTGAGTTCACAGGACTACCACAGCAGACAAGAAGGGAAACTAGCCGGGCAGTGGTGGCGCACGCCTTTAATCTCAGCACTCGGAAGGCAGAGGCAGGCGGATCTTTGTGAATTCGAGACCAGCCTGGTCTACAAGAGCTAGTTCCAGGACGGGCTCCAAAGCTACAGAGAAACCCTGTCTCGAAAAACCAAAAAAAAAAAAAAGGCCTAGTGAGTTGGAGGAACTTTTCCCAGGACACAGATCTAGTAGGAACTGAGCCTGACACCCAGAGGGAGGGAAGACTTCTAATGGGGTGGGAGTTAGATGATTGACTTTGGACCGAAGTCTCTTGCTGGAGAACTCTATAGTGTTGAGTTCCCAAGAGCAGGGACAGGGCCCCACCAACAACTGACACCCTGTGGCAGCCAACCTCGCCCATGTTCCATCTTCAGCTCCAGAAGTGATATCTCAGTGTTAAGATCTAACAAGTTTTCAGGCCTGCCACCTTCCAAGGTGTTAGAAGTGGTGTCTCCCCTACCGTCAAACTCCCATCCCAGAAGGCAACAGCACTCTGTATGGGGCATCCAGCTCCACTGTGCCCACACTACCACCCACCCAGTCTTTGAGGCCCAAAGGTGTCTATGGCTCGGTGGCAGCATGCTACAGTCCACACTTGCCCCAGGCCCTGTACTACCACAGGCTCCACATGCAAGCACTTCTGACCAGGTGTCCCAATTCCAGCATCCAACAAGCACAGGGATAATGATGATAATACCTCTCAGGAGGTAATGAGGTGGTCACCTCTTATCAGCTCTCTGAAGGCCTCTGCACAACAAGACTATACCAAGAAGTACAGAATATCATACAAGGATATGACCAGCTCTCCATCGCATCTGGAGGCAT
>JAQHUG010000064.1:7807957-7902859 GCA_028555095.1 Dicrostonyx torquatus
GGCAGAAGGCTCAGTTCTTGCCCTATGGAGAAGAAGTGCCACTCAGAGAGATATAGAGGGACCAGCGTTTAAGAAGAGAGCTGGGGACATAAGGATCAGAGAAGGAGGTTCAATCTGGACCCCGAGGCCAGGAAAGACTGACAGAGACCAGGTGAGTAAATCACTGCTGATTTTCTGCTAGCTGCATGAAGACAAGAATCCCCAGCAGATAGAGAGCCTGTCTCATCCACTGTTACCCAAGTAACACAGACAGTTGGAAGTGGAACAGGGCTCTCTCACCAAAAAACACCAAAGCCTGGACTGCCCCAGGAGATTGTGGCTGCCACCCTAAATGCCCCTCTGGGTTCCTCCAGAACCTCTTTCCATGGAGACCACACCCTGCTGTGTCCCAAGGAATCATGCATGTACTCTCTCCATGCCCTGGGCCTTGCTCAGGGATCCCCACACTGGGGAAGAATACAGCCTCATGTTTTGGTACACAGAATCCTGGGATCTGGTCAAGTTCACACATGTTCAAGCATCCACATGTCAAAATGGGTAAAAGGCATCCCTAAGCTTTAGGTTAAATCAGGCCTTCAACTAGACAGCTAAGTCCCCTACCCAGCTGCTCCTCTCACACCTCCAAAAC
Organism: Dicrostonyx torquatus; assembly: GCA_028555095.1. Taxonomy (NCBI): domain Eukaryota; kingdom Metazoa; phylum Chordata; class Mammalia; order Rodentia; family Cricetidae; genus Dicrostonyx; species Dicrostonyx torquatus. The sequence continues at coordinate 7,808,586 of JAQHUG010000064.1, forward strand.
ATGGCGTTGAAGGAAGGGGAATCCAGAAAACATTGGGGTAGATGTCCTGAGACATATACAAAGGTAGGGACTGTCTGTCTCCTAGTTACTTGGCCAGAGAAGAACCAGCCACCCTGGCACTGGCCTGAACCCAAGGTGATCACAAGATCTAGGTCCATAGAGATGGAGGAGACAGAAGGTCCAAGGTCCTGGGGAACTCACCAGGTTCCGGATGTGGCGCATAAGAGACCGTCACAAGCACAGGGACCAACATGTACAAATAGTTACATATGCACTTTCAACATATACATACTGCAAATAGACACATACATACATAAACTCTCATATGCTCACACACAGGCACATACACAATACTGTATACACTCATCCTCACACAAAGTCACATGCCTGGTTTCTCACAAAGAACAGGACACCAAGCTCTCCAGAAACCCTCAGCCCACAGGTTCATTACCTTCACCATAGATGACTGGTCTAGGGGGAAACCTCAGTTGGTGGAGAAGTCTGGTATCACCAGAGCAATCAGACAACCAGAACTGCAGCAGTCACACTTGTACCTGGAAGGGACTGTAGGTCCAGACAGCTGGCACTCCTCATAGGTACCTATGAGGAATCACTCATAGGGGAATAGGCAGGACCTAACTATCCTCACTGCAGGACCACTTCAGGGGGAGCAGGACAGAGGACATGACACTCCCAATACTAGAGCAAATGTAAGCATAATGGGTACCCTTCTCACCCACTGGGGAAACCTTATCCCATCAGAAGTCATTCTGGGGGTAGCTAGGGAGAGCCACGATGCCACTCACAAGGTGGACTCTATGGATCTGGGATCCAGGTTTCCTTTGCAGGCATCCCATGCCAGCAGACTTGATTGTGCAAGCTGACCCCTCCAGACAGGAGCCTGTACTCCTCAGCTGTATCTCCAGCAAGGCTGTGGAGCTCTGAGAGCTGGTGAGCAACATCTACAAAGTCAGTGAACACTACTAATTAAGCCAAGTTTGCATGCAAGAGGGCCCACTGAGGCACTGCCCCACAGCTCCCTCTAAGAGAAAGCCCAAAACCTAAAGGTGCCTCCACACCGCCTGCTGAGCTGATGACCTCTGAATAACCATCCACACAGCCTCCTATCCCCCAATGTCTGTACCCTGAGTGGGGTTTTGGAGGTTCCTTCCAACCCCAGCAGATAGAAGAGGAAAGGATTCTGTGGGCAGCCTGTGGGGCCCTTCTTACCCCTTACTGCCTTTGTAGGACTAGCTCTGGAAGCAGGAAGCCAACCAAGGGGGATGGCTTCTCCAGCCCCACCCAGAGGAGCCCCAGAGTTCCCTCTGCCCCACCCCTCTGTGCCCTGCCAGGCTAGCCCTGCTAGCTGCTTACTAGGAGAAGGCTTCTAGTGGTGCTAGCAGGGGCAGGGCGAATAGGGAGGTCCACCCATGCCACGAAGGGACCACTCTACAGCTGACACCCTATGTAACTCATTCCAGATGGTGGGGGGGGGAAGAAACAGGAGCAACAGGCACCCTGCTGAGGAAGCTGGGAACAGACAATCACATGAGATTCCTGGGCCCATGCCAAGTCTTGATAGACCTGGAGGAAGTTGGGGGGGGGGAGGTAGAGTAGCCAGCAGCAACAGAGGAAAAGGTGCCTCCCTCCCCGTCTTCCCCTCAGCAATACTATGTCCAGTCACAGCAAACAAGCCTGGAGGGGCTCTGAAGCCTAACCCTGGGAACTGTGTCTCCCGGGGCCCATGCACTGCACTGGCCTGAGAGATGCTAATCCCGGGAACTGTGTCTCCCAGGGTCCACGCACTGCACTGGCCTGAGAAATGCTAATCCCGGAAACTGTGTCTCCCAGGGTCCATGCACTGCACTGGCCTGAGAGATGCTGATCAAATGCTGGTCCTGACCCCCAAGAAGGGAGGGGTAAAAGAGACTGGCAGATTAACACCTAACCTGCACAGTTCTGAAAGACAAGCACCAAGGGCCATGCCCTCTAATCCCTAACCCCTGAGAGAACACACAGTGGGGCTGCCCTGCCTCTTGGGTTCACACTTCAGCCTCTCCGGTGGGCCTGTTCCATGCGACCTTGGACAGTGGATAATCTTCCCCAACCTCAGAAATCATGTATAGTGATCACAAAGCCAAGGCAGGGTCTGGCCAGCCTGTGTGGCCAGCGGGTCTCTCCTCCACAACCACCAAGGCCTGTGCTGCTTGTTCCAAGCCATAGCTGTCATGTATTGGCCCTGTCCTAGGTGTGAGTGAGGGGCTAGAACTGTCCCACCTGTGCCCATACCTCTAACAGGAAGTCCAGAGAATCTGCAGGAAGTAGGGCTAGTCCAGGCAGGCAAAGCAGAGCTCCAGTGAGGGCTCAGTCTGGCAGTCTGGGCCTCAGTTTCTGTAGCTACAAAAGTCCTAGGGCTGAGCTTCAAGGAACTGCTCTTACATGCAGTAAGGTAGATGGCCAAGAAGGGGCTACTGAAATTATCTCGCCAAAGACACTAGCTAGGCCTGCCTGAAGTCTGTTTCATAGGGCTACCCAGCCCATCCAGCAACAGCACTCCCTTCAGATGCCAACATCCACTTTCCACAAAGCCTGTCGGCCATGTGGCTGCCCTTCATCACAAACACCAGTCATGCTCTCAGCATTTTTCCCTACGGCACACTTACAGTCAAAACAGCAAGGCCTTGATTGCTTGGTTAAAAGGTGAGCTACTATAATTGCCCTAGAAATGTACAAGAACCGTCACCACCACTGTGGAAAAATGGACAGAACTGGAAAATCCACATGGATGTGCAAGGTAAGCTCCTAGCCCCCATGCCCTCCACAGTCCCCTTTTCTTTCTTTCTCCTTTGCCAGTTGAGAAGGTCATAGGTGAGGAGTCCCTGAAACACAATCCTAAAAACACAAGTTCACAAAATATAAGCGCCCCAGGCTCTCACTCGCCATCCTAGGTGGTCTTAAGGGCCCCAAGCTTCAGGACCGTGAAGGAGTCCTTCTGATGACTGCTACCTGAGGATGTTGGATATCCCTGGATGCTTAGGCCACAGGCTGTGCCTGGGGTAGCAGCAGTTGATACTGGACCAGTCATGGCAAAACCTGCACTTGGTCCCTAGCATAGCACAGGGACGAGGGTACCGGGTCATCCTTACCACTACCACAATCCCAGCCCTCCACCATGGGTGCCAGAGGGGGACTCCCTGAAGGACAGTGTTGGAGAGGCACTAACTGGCCCATGGGAGGAGCTCAGGGTCCTATGAGGCCAAGGAGGGCTGGTTCTCAGACAAGAATCAGCCAGGGGTGAAGTCGATTATCCACATGGACACCTCCCATCAGAGGGAGATGAGTGGGTGGGGAGCTCCCTCAGTAGGGAGTATATCTTAGAAGCCCCCAAGCAGCCCTGTGGTCCAACAGGCCGGGAAGTAACAGAGAGTGACATTTCCTGCCAACCTGGTCTATGACCATTACTTAGGCTATAGTCATTCTTGGGGTCACAGTGGCCCCAGAAAGGTCCCCCATCCTGCAGAAAGAACAGTGAAGGGCAGAGGGCTCACCTCCGCAGCCCCAGCCCCTAGGCTGAGCCTACAGCTCTAGACTTGGCTCTAAGCCTGCCTAGAAGGATGACCTTCCACATCCTCTAATGTACAGAGTAGGATCTGCACCGGGCAGGCTGCAGAACATGCGGTGGAGTCATGATGACTGCTCTCACAGGGTACTTCGGCCCAGAAAGGGAGGGAAGCTGCCACAGGCTCAGACATGAGGCCTCTGCCTAAAAACCTGCCCTGCACTCACAGCGCCTAGAAGCAAGCCAGGAGCCAGCCATGGCAAGTAGAAGTGGGAGGTGGGTATACAGAAAGGGGCTCTGCTACACCAGCAGGCAGCGCAGACTGAGCCAGGTGGCAGTGCCAAGCCAGAGGGTGAGTGCAGAAAGACAGAGAGCCAAGCTTGCAGGACAAGGAGCAGAGAGCTCAGGCTCTGAAGGGGATGAAGGGGACAACCTACACCCCTGCCCTGCACGCCCTTGTTCTGCAGACAGAACACTGAGGACAAGTGCAAATGGAAAACCGAAGCATTCACGCTAAGTCACTATTCTGGAAACTTCCACCTGTGCCTGGTCACTTGGGCAGGCAGTATGCAGCCTTGGAATCCACATCCTGTTCCCAAATAAGGAGTCCCTTTGATTTTAATCAGAACCATTAGGCACTTGTTCGGTAATTAGGAGACACAAATTACAGTGTGAAAAAGCTCATTACCAACAAATGATGGGCGACAGCCACATAGAGGAGGACTTTACAGGCCCTGACGAATCTCTAAGACTGGAAGCATCTGGTCTCCAGAACCACACTTGGGCGACAGCCCATAGCCTCCTGAGTCACCTGTATCTCCCTGCCACTGCTCTTGCTGGTGAGGACACTGGCCAGGCTGGACCCTAGAAGGAAGAGGTGTATCTCGGAGAGAGACGGCAGGTCTTCTATGCAGACCTCACAAGGCAAGATGCTCCCAGTATGGTGGGAGGGGGCACACAGGAGAATGGCAGGTTCAGCCATTTGGGAGGCCTCAGTTTACCCATCTGTGACATGAGAAGACTAAAGTACATCTCCAGGGTCTAGAGAGACTGCTCAGCAGTTAAGAGCACTGACTGCTCTTCCAGATGACCCAGGTTCAATTCCCTGCATCTACATGACTGTTCACAACTATCTGTAACGCCATTCTCAGGGAATCCAACAGCTTCTTCTGGCCTCCATGAGCACTGCATGTACAGGGTACACGTATAGACATGCAACTCATCATACACACAAAATCTTAGTCCAGGCACAGGGTGCACACTTGTATTCCAGAGGCTAAATCAAGAGGATCACTAAATTCAGGGACAAAGTGAGTTAAAATAAGATACTGCCTCAGAAAACAAAACAAAAACAATAAAATATCTCCAAGGGGTAGGGCATGGCCCAGCGGTAGACCATTTGCTTGGAGTGGGCCAGGCCCTGTGTTCTAGCACCACAACTGGGGGTGGGGGTGGGATCCTTGCAAATTTCCTTCCAGGTCTCAGGCCTAGCATCAACCAATTAGTTGATGAATAAATTAGCAATATAGCCACCATTTTAACTAGGTGTCAGATGGCAGGGCACATGAAAAAGTCCAATCTAATGGCAAGGTAGGGTTGGTGAGGCAGCCAGATAAGCACAGGGCGCTGCCCATTGTGGGCTTCCTGACTACCCAGGAACCCCCAGATCCAAGCTTCAGGGAAAAATGGGAACTCATCCAGGGAGGGGTTGTGGCTCACCAGGACTCCTGCCCTCATTAGGCTTCCCAACCCTGCTGGCAAAAACTCAAGGGTTCTGCCTGTTCCAGAGCCCAGCACCTGCAGATCCAGGCTGACTACAGCCTACAACCACCCTCCAGTCCAGTGTTAGCGACCTGAGGGACACATACACCCACACCACACACACTGCCCCATCCCCACATATACCACACCACACTCACACACCCCCACACACCATATACACACGTACACCCCACACGAGACACACACATATACACATATCACACCACACAACACACATACACTCCTCCCACACCCACACACCCCAACACACACACACACACACACACAAACCGCAGACTTAGAATAAGCTGTTATGATCCTTGATGTTCCAGCCACTGTTCCTCAGATTCTGTAACCTCAGATCCTAAATTTACCTCTGAGCCAGGGAATTTTCATGGCAGTGTCCCCCATGACAGGCTCACATCAAGGGCCTCAAAGTCTGGGACAGCACTTCTGCCTTGACAAAAACACCCTGAGCTGAGGACAGCCAGTAATCACAGCAGGAACAGTGATGGGACGGGTGCCAGATGAAGAGCCCACATGGCCAGGACTAGCTGCTCACTATTCTCCTAACACCAGCCTCTCAGAAAGGGGCTCAGGGACTGCTTCTGTGGAAAAGAGAGAGAATTTGAACCCAGATCTCCACCATCTATAAGTCTCTGGCAGGATATAGGGGGATGGACAGGGGAGAGGAATATGACATCCATTCCCTGCCTCTATGCCTCAGTCTCCCAACAAGCAGTCATCTGCAGCCTGTCACCTGTTCAGGCCAGTGCCCTACAGCCTCCACCCAGATATACCAAAACAACCGACAGCTCTAATGTCCCGCTCAGGGACTCTGGGTCACCCTAGCTAAGACAACGCGAAAGCAGAGCCTCATATAAGGGCTTGGGTACTCCTGAGACAATATGCCACTTCGAGGCTACCATTCAGCTCCAGAACCTTCCAATGACTCCCAGTAAAGTCCTAGTGGCCAAGCCTCACCACATCCACCATAGCTACACAAGAACAGAGAGGTTAACATCAAGAGCCCAGCCCACAGCAAGGTAGAGAGAGGCATCGCTTTCAGGATCTGGCAGACAGGACAGGGTCAGGGTAGCCCAAGACCTGATACAGCCCACATGTGCCCTAGCCAGAGTGTGTACTCATGTGGTTTTACTCTGGTCTCCAGGATCATGGGTCCCTGCTCTAACTGCAAGGCCTCCATGATGCCAAGGCTTGTTTTACTTATTGAGTAAAGTGACAGTACTCCAAACCACTAATGGAGGCAGACAGCCATCAGGGCCTCTGTAGTCCAGCATCTCAACTCCTGAAGAGACAATGCCACAGTCAACATCCCTTGAGAGGCCAGGAGATCGGTTTGAGTGGGATCTATTTTATATTTTACAATTTGTAGGGTCTATTTCCCATGGGTCTGGGGTTTAGCAGCACAGGGCTACATGAACCTGCTGAACAATGAAGACTGAGAAGCCAGGCATGTGGTGCATCCCTCCAATCCCGCACTTCGGAGATGGAGACAGAAGGATTAGGAGTTTAAAGCCATCCTGCACTGCATAACATGTCTGAGACCAGTCTGAGCTACATGAGACCTTGTGGGAGGGAGAGGGAGGGAGAAAAGGCCAGCATAGGAGGCGGAAGAAGCTCAGGCCCTCACACCTGTAACAATTAATCAATTACTTATTAACAGATAATTACCAAAGAGTAAACTCTGAGGTATCACACATGTACACACACACACACACGTGCACATCTGAAGTGGAGGGTTAAATACCACCTTACTGGAATAGCATCCAATAGCAGTCTGGGAAGCAGGTCACCCAAATGTCTAGAGACTCCAGAACTGATCCCTGTTGCCCCCACAGCTCCCTAATACCACAAAGCCAAGGTTAGATTCACATAATATCTCTGGGAACTTCCCAGGCTCTGGGCTATACTTTTCCATGGCTTCTCTTACACGTTGGGGCCTATGTACAAGCTGTTCCCATCTGTTCCCTGGTCTGGACCTGCATGCTGTCATTTCCTCCAAGAAGCCCTCCTTCCAGCCCCATTCCATTCCAGCTTAAGGGAGGCCCTATGCCCTGGACAGCAACTACCCACACCCTTCTCCTCATCCCAGCTCTATCACTGGGTTCCCATCCACTGACTGTTTCAGAGGCTGGCAATAGCTGACCAGTCCAGTGTCCAGCTCACACCCATCAGCCATGACATTCACTCTACAGATGAGGATGCTGTGACCTGAGCAGGCAGTTGCTCCTGGCCCTTCCCCAGCTGGTGACATGCCCACTGGCAGCCCTCTCACTCTGAAGGAACTGGTGTCAAATAGGAAAACCATAAGGACCTGTCTGTGACCTGAGCTGCCACACCCCAAAAGAACTGTCTCCACCCAGAGCTCAATCCTGGCCACTTCCCTGTGTTCTTGGGGACACTATAGGTAGCTAGCTGTGTGCCCTCAGCCCTGCACTCCAGACCACAAACCGAACTCTGCACCTCCTCGCCATGACTTCTCCCTCTGCCAGGAGCAGTCACAAACCTCCCATCTACTCCAAGGACAAGTCAGGTTTATAGGCTGCTATGGGTAAGGGGATAAACAGGCCCTTTAGAAAGCCATGATGCATACAACAACATAAGGGCCCACTTCTGGGGTCCATTGTTGTTTTGGATGATTCTGGCTAACAGAATCTGACTTTTGGTTAGGGAGGGCATGCATGCATTCCCAACCTCAAAGCTGACCTTCCTGATCAGGAATAGCACAGACAGGCTATACTACCTGGGACTCCACCCTAACACAACCCTACAGCTCACTTCCTTAGGGACACTACATTAGGGTCAGTCCTTGTGAACACACAAAGCTCTGTTAACACACTGAACATTACTGATGTCCACGTGGGGCAGATGAGGAAACCGAGGTCCAGGAAGGGCCGGACTGACCCAGTCCTAGACTCCAAAGCTACCTTTCCCAGGATCCGGGGCCTGGGCAGTAGGTAGAGGCTGCAGCCGCCTGCGCATTGCACAGTGAACTCTGGCCAGGTTTCTCCCTGGCTCTGGAATGGCTCTCACCGCAGGCAGGTACCAAACCTGTCCAACCACCCTGACACCCAGCGGCTATCTGCTCATCGCATTTCTCAACCCTACAGAGCAGGCTATTGCCACAGGCCTGCAGACAGCAGATAAGGAGCAGCAGGGGCTGGTGTGGGCTGGGGGCGGGGGTGTGCTCGGGTGTGGCTGGCTCAGCTTTGCTTTGTTTCTGCTCTGGCTATGCCTTCATACTTCTCTGCCCACTCAGGGCCTCAAGCTTCCTGGTGGTGCTGGGGGGTGCTGTGCTCAGGGCAGAGAGGGAGGCAGGGTGAGAAGGCCCTGAGGAGACAGCCTATCAGAGTCATCAAGGGTGGTGGCTAGGTAGGACCCCAGACAGAGTGAGACTGGGCAGGGCTGCCCCTACCTGGGAAAACCACCCTTTCCAACCTCAAGGCCCACAAGGGCCACCAACCAGGCCAGTCAGATTCCCACCCTCCCCGTATGACATGGCTAACATACCATCAGAGCCCACGAAGCATGACCATCACTGGGGAAAGCACAGTCTGATTAAATCATGGTTCTCACATCCTCCAGTGTCAATAAGCAGTGGTGGCTCTGAGGCCAGCACAAAGTAGCTCCAGGACCTGGCTAGCAAGCCAACTCCCACCCAATCACAGTCATGGTCCCTTTATTTAAGATGTGAACTAGTCAGTAAGGCCCTTCTTACAAAATCCAACTGGGTGGGGACACTCTGCTTACCAACTCACTGCTGAGAGAAGGCTCAAGTGATGAAGCTCCCTCCACCACCTAAAAGCCTGACACTGACCCCTCCCTGCAGGCGTGGGGACTAGGATGCCAAGGAGGTAGGGCCAGAGGAAGCAAGGCTTAGGCTTCCTGCTTTTCCAGGTCACCAGGGCAAGGAGGCTGAGCTTACCTAGGTTCCCATACGGGCAGTTCTACAGTGCAGCCTTGGATTCTACAGAAGGGGTTGGGGCCCCAACATTATCCAAGGGCAAGAGCTACCCCACCCTTGCCGGCGAGCAGCCCCCAGCCTCCTCTAAGCCTCTGCTCCACTGGAAGGTGGTGCCAGGATGGTTTCCAAAGAACGCAGACTCCAGGGCAGGGTGAGCCTAGCCTGGGAGGAGCTCCCCTGCCCAGCAGCAGGTTGCATAATGGAGGGGCAGGCTGCCTCCCTCTCTAGTCCTACTAGGCTGGGAAATACTTAGGGAGAGGAGTTCCCCACCCTCAGTGGGGTCCCACAATTTCTCAGCTCCACAGCCTCTGGGCCTTGGAAACCTTTGGGCAACCACAATGTCATCAATTTGGTCCCTGCTGCCCCTGTATTTTGAACCAAGCAAGGCTTATCCCTCCCACCTCAATCCTGCAAAGTGGAGCCCAAAGGAGGAAAAAAAAATTGAACAAAAATAATAGCAGTGAGGCCAGGCTGGGCAATCTCCCAGTGAACATCATGTGGCTTTAAATTCACCTCCCAGCTCTCCAGAAGGCACAGCAGATCAAGAACCTGGGGTTGGGAGGCCCATACCTCCCTGACCTGCTTTGATTGACCAAGAGGCAGCTGGAGCTTAACTTCCCAACTTCCCTCAAAAACAGTTCTACCATCAGGCCCATTGTGAAGGACTAGCCAGTGGGTGAGTTCGAACACACAAGGCTGCTTGAAGTTGGCCCTGGCCCATAGGACAGTACTGGTGGATGGACGACCCATAACACTGATTCTATACACTTCCCAGGTGGCTAGGGACCTGTGGGGGAAAGATGGAGACAGACAAATCTCTCACAACACAGTCCCTCTCTCCTGCCTTCCAGTATGTCCTGCTCTGTGCACCCACATGGTGCTCATGAGATGTAGAGGGATGCTGGGATCCCACCTGCAGGCACAGAGGGGCCAACCTCTGCTCTGCATCCCAATGTCTATCTGTAATCTCAGCTCTGAGAACCAGAGCAGAGTGCTTTGAATTCTAGAATTTCAAGCAAGACCCCTGGCTCCAATAAAGGCTTCTGGCAGCCTCTCAGCTCCCCTGTCCCCACATTTGCCTTGAGCTGGAAGCCTAGGGGTACCTAGGCCTGTAGAACGGCAACCGCTGTGGTCTGAGCAGTGTGAGGGAAGATTTGACCCAGATTTGGGCCCCATGAGCAGCAATAGAGCAAGGTGTGCTCATGGCTAAGCTCAGTCCAGGGTTGCCCCTGACTACATAGCAGGAGCACTATTAAGGGGGAAAGGCTCGGTGCCAGGCCCTGCCCCAAGACTACTTCTCAGAGAGGCTAAACAGTGGCCTGGGTGCCAGAAGCCACAGCCCTTGGGGCATGGTCATCATCTACTCAACACTGCTTAACTACTCAATAGCATGATGGCCTGTGAACAGGCATCCCCGAGAGCTGCAAACAGGATGAAGAAAGTTGCCAGCCCTGAAATGGAAGACACTAGGAGATTTGCTGAAACAGACTGCAGCCAGGGCCCCTGCCTGAGCAGCTCTTCCACAGTCGATAGCACCAATGCAGCCTTCCACAAATCACTGCTGAGCCCAGTGAACAGGCCTCCTACAGGCTGGTCCACAGTTCTCCGGAGCAGCACCTCTCACACGCCCCAGTCCCAATCTATAGCATCTCCGAGACACTTTCCAAGTTTGCTTCCAGGGAGGCTCATATAGGTATTCTGAGCTGTCTTGAGTCTCTTGGCTTCCCACATAGATGTGGCTTCAGACAAGAATGAATCACATCTCAAAGGCACCAATGGGTGGTGTACACACACACACACACACACAGAGAGAGAGAGAGAGGGAGGGAGGGAGGGAGGGAGGAGGGAGGGAGGGAGAGAGAGAGAGAGAGAGAGAGAGAGACCTAGCAATCCTATGCTGAAACATTTCAGTCCTCCTGTCCTGGGGAAGAACAGAAAGGTGCAAACAAGTCTTAGTACACTCTTCCATAGCTGAAAAAAGAAGGTTACACACAGACTACCACATTCAGAACGATCTCTGTGGTCCTGCTGGGCACATGTACATATGGGTACCAAGCAGCTTTTAGAAACAACTAAGGGTTTGGAGTGAGGAACATCTGTGACAGGTCCATGCAAGGAAAGAGCTTATGGTACACAGAGTGTGGCATACACACACACAGTCTGTCACCTGGGTCTCCTCTCTCCTCCTCACCTGCCCACAAGGCTCCCACCACCAAGAGCCATCAGAAATTCAAGTTGTACTTTGGGAAGAGTTCTGAGCAGGACTCGGCAGTTCTCCACGTCCTCCCCAGCCTCGCTGTTCAATGTTGTGTCTGTTCCCAAGAGTTAAATGCTGTCTTTTTCTTCAAGCCAGAAACCTCAGCCATGGGCCTGCCCCTCCCAGTCACATGATGACCCCGTGCCCCAATTCTCCAGACAGAGAAGATCTAAGCTGCTCATCGGTCCTCCACCTGTACTCCAGGAACCAGTCTGATAGAGAATCTAAATAGGCGTCAATGGCTTGCCATCCTGAGCAGACATCAGAAAGGCTGAATATCCCCAAAGGGAAAGCATGACTGAGGGGTGACCTCCTCTTGCCAAGGAAGGTGGAAGGCAGAGCCAAGGTATCAAAGCATGGCTGGCTGATCCAGCCACCTCCACCCAGAGAGAAGGTTAGAGTCCTTCATGTCCCTGAAGGGAGCCAGGCTTGTGAGTTCCCAGCCGACCACACAGCAATATGGGGACAAAAAGGGCTAACCGGCAGCCATAAGGCCAAGGCCACATTGTGTGCTGTGGGGTCTAGCCCATATACTCTCCCTCTCAGTCAATCCTGGCAACCATCTACAGTATCACCAGAGCAGCTGACTCTAGAGTCAAGCCCAAGTCCTGGGAGCCGCAGGATGCAGCCAGGGTGCGCCTGGCTCCGCCAAAGCAAAACAAGCAGTGGCCAGCCCGCAGCAGTGCTGAGCACAGAGCTGCAGGAGACCTGGAGACCTGGAGGCCCAGACACTTCCCCTCGCACAGCCTGCTGCCTTGGCAGGTGGCCACTCTGCCTGCTGCTGGACAGGGGCTAGGCAAGGAAGACAAGGCAGTCCAGCCAGGTCCTGTGCCGCCATCTGGGGGCCTGGAGAGGAGCCCCTGCTCACAGAAGCTATGACCTCCCCTTCACAGTGTTTTACAAGCACCCAGGAAGCCAATGCAGCCCTTCCCCATTCTTATTCTTCAGAGCCTAAAAAGTCACCTAAAGGCCCACACCTCTCTGGCCCCCTCTGTGATCTCCTACACACCTTCCCCCAAGGTTTTCCACACACATATGTAAACTGAAGCTCCTGAGAGCTACAGCCATCTTGCCCTCCCCACCAGACTTATCAGTACCTGTCTCAACAGCACTTCTTACAGTCCCAGGCAGCCCCTCGGACCCAGAACACCTTCCCCTACTGTGCCCCAGCCCTGCTCATCATCTGGGACCCTCCAGCATTGCTCCTTCCCACAGGGCTACAGCCGATCAGGACTGTGCACCCCACAGGCTGCAAACTAACATGCTCACACACACATGCACACTAGTGCAGCCTGCACCAGGCCACAGCCTCCATCCATCACCCAGGGCTCTGCACCCACTCCATGACAAAGCCCGCTCCACGTCATCACCTCTCATTCTGATGTTTAAAATTTCATTCACGGCAACAGATTGGTTATTCCATCTCGGCCTTAATTAAAGAGGGCCCCAGAACGACATTTTAAACAGCAATGTCATTTTCTAATTGACATGGCTCCATTACCAAGAAAAATACGCAAACCCGCCTGAGACAGAGTACAAGCCCCTCCCCCGCCCTCCCAGAGGAGAGAGGGATGGCATAGCTTCAATTTTTAATCTGCTGATGAAATATTCAGGGGCCACGAAAGGATTGCATTTCTCCAAGGCATGGGATCATTGCCCTCTCCAGGCTCCCTATGTCAGTAAGATACCAAGTCAGGGTGATGGGTCAGGGCAAAATGGAAGATAGGGAGCCCACATGCATAGGAGCTAAAATTTGGCCGCTCAGCTACCACTATACAAGTGTCCCCAGCCCCATGATGCTGTCCCACTGCTAGCTCAGCTCTTCCTGTGTTCCCCAACAACACCCACTTTGTGCAAGTAGAATACTTCAGCCAAAGGGACTAAGTGTCTGTCCAAGGCCCCAGTGATACTCACCAGGTCCATTGGCCCATCTTGGTGCCGGTCTGAGCTACCTATGTTAAGGCCTACAGGCAACAATCAGGCCCCTAGCATGCTAACTTCCCAAGCAAAGAGCTGAGGGCTCAGGGCCTGGCGCACTAGTGCCAACACCTCTCCACAGCTGGTCACTTACACCTCAAGGCTACACAAGCCTGCACAAAGTCCAGCAAGGTGGGTGCTGCAGTGGAGAGGAAGTTCTGTCTGTCTTGCTGATTCAGGGGCCTGATTAGATACATGTGCACAGCATGCAGCCCCCAGCAGTGCCAGCCAAGCCAAATCCGGCCCAAGGCCACTGCCAGCTTGGCTAGACACAGACTCAGAGAGTTACCAGAGTCAAAATACAGAAAGGGCCAAGGCACTCACCAGGACAGGGAGAGGTCCCAGCTTATCCCTCAGCCTCTCCACTGCATCTCCTCATGTAGCGCTCAGCTAGAAAAGTAGACCCTACTCGTAACTGCTCCCACTTCTCCCTCTCAACCAAGAATAAAAACACTCTGACGAGACAACTCCAGGCCATAGCCAGACGACTCCCAGAAAAAGGGGTCACCTGGCCAGGGAGCCCCAATCAGCAAGTGCCTTCACCCCCCACGCAGGTTCACTAGTGAGCTCAGGTGGAGCACACAGGCTTATACCCCACCCTCCATGTGGCACTGGCCGGACCACTAGGTCTACTCAGGGGAAAACACTATGAGAAACCATAGGAAAAACTCTGGCATTCCCCACAGGACCTAGTCATTAAAACACCATCAGGGCTGCTGCCATACACGTGTCAGACTCGAGGCTACCACCTCCAAAAAAGTCATTCTCCTCTTGTAGGGGAAACTGAGGCTCAAGGAGGTCAAGGGTCTGCTAAAATACACAGCTGAGGAGCAGGGGCCAGGGAGTAAAGCCAATGCTGTACTAGGTACACCGCTCTCCTGCACCAGCCCAAGGGCTCCCTGAGGCCGGATCTTCCCTCCTCTGTGGTTTCCGCACCCAGTGTAGAGTGGGGGCTGATGTTGCGCAGCTGCCCAGCCAGCTCCAGACAGGCCAGTTAATCAAACACTCTCTAAATGATGCAGCCTAATGCTGCTGGCCCAATGTGCCAGCCCAGCCATCTGGTAGACCAGCTTTCTCTGACCCCAGAGCTGATCAAGCTGTGAACAGAAGCAATGAGTCTGGGGTCCAGGGAAGAAAGAACAGGACCCAGCTGGGGTCAGGAGGTACTGAAGGCACAATGAGTAGCACTCACTGTCCATGCTATTTCCACTCCAGAATGGCCTGCATATGCTCTACCCACCTCCCCAACCAGCCAGGCTGTTCCTCCTCTGTGCAGTCTCCCAGAGGGACATAACATTGCAGACTCAGCACTAGGGGATGGAGACACAGAGCTGCAATTCTGAGGGAAGGAAGCATGCATGTAAGACTCAAGATCCCGAACATTATGAGACAAGTTGGCAGGTGCCTAGAAGGCCCAGACCAAAGCTGGATGTCACTAACAGGGGAGCCACCCAAGGGAAGTCACAATGCCAAGGCAGCCCTGCTCCCTAACCCCAAGATGATGGCCCATATCCACACACAATCCTGTACTAGCAGTAGCGAACAACTGTGGTCATCAACCTTCCCTGTCACCACTGAAGCCACTAAGGTCTTCAACCAAGGGTGCAGGTCACTGCATCCCACAGGAAGGAGCTACCAGCCTTGCCAAAGGTGCTGACCAGGATCAGCAGCTGGGCCCTCTTTCTTCCCAACCTCTAGTCAGGCTTCCCAACACCCTGTATCTGCCTATCTACTCCCTCCAGGTCCCTTTGGATGCTAGCTTCCTTTTAACAACTCCAGCCAAGCCTTCCATCCAGATCAAAGTATTCCTTCCCAAAACTACCCAAGGCTGAACCATTAGCAACAGACAAGTGTCAAGGCAAAGGCAAGGGCAGCTAGAGACATAGGAGACAGTAGTTCTAGATCAGCTAGGGAACTATTATCTTCATGACCAGTCAGATATCCTCCTGGAAGGGGCTTAAAGTGTGTTGAGTGGAACAGGGTAGCCTAAGTCCCTTCCTGGGCAATGGTAAGCAGCTCCACCCAGCCAATATCCTCAGCAAAACCTGCCTTCTCTGTTACGGGACACAACTAAGCAGCATCTGCTCCTTCCAGAGCTTCACATAGAATTGTAACCTTCAGCCGCCCTTTTCATGGCAGCGGGTCCTTGGTGAGTACCACAGCTTCAGATCCACCCGCCCAACTGGACTGAAATTTCGCATGATGGATGGAGATAGAGCCAGAGACCAACATTCACACTAGAGCAAGGGATTGTGCTACCAAGGTCCAGTGGAAGAGCAGAAGGAGGGAGAAGATGAGCAAGGACATCAGGACCGTGAGGGACTGCCCTATCAACAGAGACAGTGGGCTTGATCTATTGGGAGCTCATCAAATCCAGCTGGACCAAGACTGAATGAGCATATGACCTAACCGGACTCTCTGAATGTGACTGCCAATGGGGACTGACTGAGAAGCCAATGATAATGGCACTGGGACCTATCTCTTCTACATATATTGGCTTTTTGGGAACTTATTCTATATGGATGCACATCTTCTTAGACCGAGATGGAGGGGGGGAGGGCCTTGGGCTTCCCATAGGGCAGGGTATCCTGCCCCATCTTAAGGAAGCAGGGGGAGGGCGGTGGGGTAGGGGGGGAGCGGGAGGGCCGAGAAGTAAATGTAAATTTTTCTTGTAATAAAAAAAAAAAAAGAATTGTAACCTTCACTCACACAACGGACAGCTAAGGTTCCATGGAAGCCTACTGACTACAGGCTGGGCAGGGTCCCAGGGCTGGGCAGGCTGGGTGTTTGAGCTATGCACTGAAACTCAGTTCTCATTGGGACTCTCACCCAGGCTCCACAGCCCTAGTCTCAACATCCAGCATCTTTTCTTTCATCCTGAGACAGCGTTTCTCTCGCTCAGTAGAACAGGCTGGCCTTGAACTCAGAGATCCGCCTGCCTCTGCCTCCTGAGTGCTGGAATTAATTAATTAATTAGCATGTGCCACCAGGCCCAGCATGCACCCAGCACAGGAGTGCCCGGCAACATCCAATGTCGCTGACAGGATGAGCAGATGTAGATAGATTTGTCAGGCAGGAGCTAGAGAGCCACCTCAGTAGACAGGAGGTGGCCACCTGGGCACAGCTGAACACAGCTAAAACCTCACCTGTGTGTCAGTCACCAGACTGACCTTCTAAGTAAGACAGTCCCCAGATTTGCAACTGGCACAAGTGATCAACGTCACAGTCCCCAGGAACCTTTGCTGGCAACTTCCCTGTGCTTGCTGAGAACAGACACCTAGCATTCACAGCCACATATCCAAGACACATCATACTACAACACCAGTACCCACTTTAATCTCCCAGTCAGGTCATCAAAATGTCCCACCTGACCACAGACACCCTAGTTCTATCTCCTAGGAAACTTCAAAGTCTCCCTGTTAAAAATGCATCGTTCTGCTCAGAGCAGCCATGCTTCAGCACACACCCTCGACACCTTCCCATCCATGTCCCCACAAAGGCACCCTCAGGCCCCAACAGTGTGGTCACTTCAAGTCTACAGCCCAAGTCCAAGACCTTAGACATCACAGCGATCCACCAGCCCCAAACACATAGCTGCCACACCCCCACAGCCTCTGGATTCACTTCTGCCACTGGGCCCTTTCTCACCAGGCCCCACCAGATTCTACAGACAGAACCTATTTGACACTCTGCAACACCTGATCTGGTGCCTACCGGCCCCTCATTCTCTGTCCTTTCCCCAGGAGCAGTGAGCCCCCACCTCAGGGCCTTTGCATACACTCATGCAACTCAACACGGAAGGCATTTCCTCTCCAACTCCACGTGCCTACTTCTCATTCTGTACCTTCTGTTCAAATGTCACCCTGAGGAAGACCTCAGTGGCCAGGGACCCCTCTACATACCAGGACTTTTCCAAGCTCAGTGCATCCTAGATCAGTCACCTCTCTTCCGGGAGGTGAAGGATAGGTGATACAAAGGCTGGTCTGTCTAGCCAGGCTGCCCAGAGCTCCTCTGCAGCCCTCCTCAACAGATGCCCAGGTGTTCCAGCTGCCCATTCGGCCAGGGAGGTGGAGGGAGGAGAGCGTCTGACCCTCAGTGTCCAGCCTCCTGGACAGCAGGAAGCACCAGTCTGCTGGGAGTGCAGAGACAAAGGCAGGCTGACCACGGAGCACACGCAATCCATCTTGGTCAACACTGTGGCGGTGCGGCCGTCCACCCAGCGATTTACATTTTTATTAAATCACATGGGGAAATTAGAGACATTATTACTTGCCTGAGCTTCTTAACCCTTCCTATGCCCATTCCCCACATTACTGACATACACTGTTGTGGGTGTAGGCTAAAGATCCCCAGCATCCACCTGGCAGTTCCACAATGGTGTGTGGCCCCCCCTTGTAGGCCATGAGTGCAGCCTAGGTCACACAGTCAGTTCTCATAACACCTCAGCTGCCCTTCTGACCACTAGGCTAATCAGGCAAACAGGAAGGGCCAGCAGAAAGATCTTAGCCAGGACCAGCTGCCCCCTCCTCAGCCTCCCCAGACTCCTAAGGCCTCAATGAGAACCCTCCCCAGGCAGGTTCCACAAGTGCCTAAGGATGAACACTGGCCACTACTGAGCAAACAAAAGGGAGAGAGGCTAGGCAGCTGCCAGGTCAGTGGAACTAACCCAGCAAACCCTTGTCCAGCTCCATACAGGCCCAGAGCTGGGTGCAAAGTGAAGGCAGCCAGTCAGACCCATCGCTGCCAGCCACCAAGGGAGCATAAACCTTACACAGCTGGACTTTCAGTTACTGGCCTCCTCCCAGCAATGCTCAGGATCACTAGAGAACTGTCCTCCCAAGCCACTGTCACCTCACTAGCGACCTGTCTCCAGATGTCAGACTGTGCCAGCATCTGCCAGCTGAGGACACCAAAGCCCCACTAAGGTTACAGCCACTGGGCACACCCACTGTCTTCTCAAACACCACTGGTCTAGAGCTCACCAGGAAGCAGCTCGAGAACAAGCCATCCAGGCAGCTACAGGACCTCAGGACACCAACCTCAACTCTCTCTAGGCACCTCTGTCCAGTCAAGATGTAACCATGAGGCCCAGACTCCCAGGAAGCAAAGACCACAAGTAGGAGTGTCTTTTCCTCTGCCTCTACCTCCACGTCCCCTCCCTCTTAGAGTCAGGTTCCATACCAGGCCATGGCCCAGCACTGAGTCCCTGAAAGCACAGGCATCATGGGGACGGTGGGAGGAGCCTAACCCAGCAGGGCTGCTTGGTGGAGGTGGTGTACACATGGACACCTGTCAGAGACAGAGGCTGGAGGACACCAAGGAGAGTGGCAGAGTCTGGCAGGCATCCACATAGACCCAAGAGGAGTCTAAAACCTGGGATTTAGCCCTACCCTGTTCTTCTAGGAACTGAGGACTCCACACCCACCTTCACAAGAGGAATCTGGGCTGTGGGAGGGTGCCTGGGTTGGGGTTAGACAAGAAACCTCCGGTTTCCCCCACCCTGTGGCTGCTGAGTCAGGCACATGGGGCGGACCCCAATCACAGCCCCTTCCGGAGGGTGGCGGGGCGTTGAGGCAGGAAGCTGAACCCTAAGAGAGAGCATAAAGTCTAGCTGGTACCAGTCCACACAGTCTGTAAAAGCTAGCTCCCCTCCCCCATACACCCAGGACAGATACTCTCACACAGAAAGGGATAGAAAAACTGAGGCATGGAGGTGGGTAGGGGAGTGGGCTTGTCCATATTTATGTTGCAGACTCCAGACAGGTTCCTACTAACTCACATCTGATAAACTCATAAGGGTGAGATGAGGCTCATGTCCGGGGCTCACACACGAACTAGGACACACACACTGCCTAAGGATAAATGTTGCCCAGCCCTGCAGCCCACTGATGATCTACACAGCTCTGAGACAGGAGTGCCCTCATTTCCCACAGGCCAACTCCTAAAGATACTGAATCTAAGTCCCCAGGGACGAGAGCAAGAAGCACAAGGGACAAGGAGACCACCAACCAGAGGGAGGACATGAACAAAGGCCCAGAGATGGGAACACACAGAGCACAGGCATTAGGTACCTTGGGCCCAGCAGCCAGGCCTGGCACAAAGACAGTCTGATGTCTGTATGTCATACATTTGTAAGACACAACGGCCAGAGAGCTTGAGGCACCAGATACACCTGCTGAACACACTCCTGGCCGCTACCTGAGGAAGCACTTTCCCACAGTTACAAAAACCTTGCACAGAGGAGAAAGAAACCCAGCATCCAACACACAGGCTCAAGGCTGTGCTCAGTACAGTACTAGTAAGGATAGGTCCTGAGGCATGGGGACCCTGCTGGACAAGTGTCTCCTCTGGTCACTAGAAAGACCAGTGGAGCTGGGACAATGAATCTATTCCCAAGTCCCTGTTGGAACTATAACAGCCTTCCTTTCTGGCTCTGGGAACTCCTGCACTCCCAGATGGTTCTAGAAGCAGCCATCCCAGATGCCCCTTCCAGAGAAATACTTCTCCCCCAGAGGCAGATCTGTGCACCTGATCACCCTCCCCATAGTGAATGTTCCCATCCCAGTCTGCAGACCCATGAGCAACTCTTCTCCCTGCTCCTGGGACTAGGACTCTGCAGCTCTGAGAGACCCTCAGCCATCACTCCCTACTTCAGGGCCAGAACCAAGCAATAAGCCCTACTTCAGTACCTCTTAGGACCACTCTAGAAGTGAGAGCCATGGCCCCACTCACAGAGAGATGAGAAAGCAAAGACTCAAAGATGGAAATGCGCTAGCTAGGTGCACATACTGTCCAAGACACATCTGCTGCCCAGGGTTCCCATGCCACTGATGGCTCCCATGATGTCCGGGGCTCACACACGAACTAGGACACACACACTGCCTAAGGATAAATGTTGCCCAGCCCTGCAGCCCACTGATGACCTACACAGCTCTGAGACAGGAGTACCCTCATTTCCCACAGGCCAAATGCTTGAGCCCAGGGCACCTCCAATAAGCAGTCACATGGAAATCTGTAAGGTGATGGACTTCTCCAAGAAAGACACACACACACACACACACACACACGCAGGTTCCATGGGCACTACCTCTGCCATATCCCCCATGTGGTTCACACTGAAGAGAAGCCACTACTACCACCTGGGCCAGCATCAAGCCAGCCGGGGATAGAAGGACTAGGAGGGAAGTCAGAGGAGTCCTATTCCTGCTGGCCAAATCCCCCAAACCTGACGGGTGGCCTAGTGCACAGAGACAGTCACCTCCAGCCACCTCTTCATGGAGGCCACCACCCTGCGGTAAGCTAAGCAACTTCAGGGTCGGTGACACTTCTGTGAGCCTGGTCCTCCTGTGAATGGGACAACTCTCTCCCAGGACTCTTAAAAGGTAGAAAGGCTTAGCAGGCTGTCACTGAAAGAACACAGTGAACCCAGATATCCATGAAAACATAGCCCTGCCCAGGCCTGGAGGTCACGGTAGCCTGAGCCGAGGTCAGGATCCCATGTCCACCAGTCACCAGTACAAGTCCTGACTATGCTGAAATGGCAGTCAACAGGTAAGAACCCCCAGCCCAGGATGAGCTTTGCAGACCCCTAATACCCCTAACAGCATACACACTGTGGGCTGGGACAGGGCCAGGAAACAAATCTACACAAGACACAGTGCAGCTCGGTACTGCCCTCACTACACCCTGCCCAGCCAGGTCTTAGCTGGGCACACTGCCAATATATTTATCCAAAGTCTATGCTCCGCCCTGCCAATAGCACACACCTCTAACAAGAACCAGAGAGATGAGCAGGGAAACTGAGTCAGACACTAAGGTATACACCTGCCACCACCCACTGCCCAGGGCTGCTCCCAGAGTGAGAAGGGAAGGAGTCACCCCTCCACACCAGCATGAGGTGTGAACAAGCCAGAAACAGGGTCCTGTTCCCAGGCCACACAGACATCCATGTGAGCTCCTGTCCAGAGTTTGAGGCTTGGGCCAGGAAGCCGGGTGGAGACTGGAGGGTGGGGCCCTTCTAACCCAGAGTTGCTGAAAAGAGCCCACGAGGAAGTAAAAATAGGAAATAAAAATAAAATTGCTCTGACCGGCCCCAGTTGTTTGTGAAGGAAACAGGGTATCTCCTTGCCTAGCAAGGCAGGCTGGCTCCAGTACCTCCCAAATGCAAGGCGTCCCCACCCCTGCTGACACCATAAGGCTAACCAGGCGCCTGAGACCCAGCAGGAAGTGTTGAAAAGGGGAGTCCTGAGGTCCTGGATTCAAATTCTAGCTCAGCAGCTAACCAGCCACATGACTTCTCTGTATCTCCCTGTGGCTTCAGGCATGGGGAGGGAGAAGGGGAGAGCTATACCACACTGTACCCTACCCTGCTGAAGCCCCCTGTGGCAGGAGCTGCAGTCTAGTGAGCCCTGCTCTGTCTCCCATCTG
The DNA here is from genome assembly GCA_028555095.1 of Dicrostonyx torquatus. Lineage (NCBI taxonomy): Eukaryota > Metazoa > Chordata > Mammalia > Rodentia > Cricetidae > Dicrostonyx > Dicrostonyx torquatus. The sequence goes on from JAQHUG010000064.1 coordinate 7,830,555, forward strand.
CAAATCCGCTCGCTCTGCCTGAAGTGGACAGTAGAAAACAAGGCACTAGAGAGCTGTCCTCCACAGGCAGCATAACCCTTGGCTCCCCCACCCGCATGGCCTGCCTGCAGCTCTCAGACCTGATTTCCTCATCACACAATGAGAGGAAGCCTTCCTTCCTACCCTTCCCTGCTGAGCCTTGCCAGCATTCACGCCAGGCTCCTTTACACTAAAGTGTGCGCAACTGACCCTGGCTTTGGGCCCTACTAACTACATCCCCTGGGGCATAGACCTCCCTTGGAGACACAGTTAGAAAGCAGGGACAGGCCACTGGACCTTAACTGGCACACTGCCCTCCCCCTGACAGCACCAGGCTCCTTCTGGGTCAATACTCAGACTAGTAGGGAGTGGCTAGGGTGCCTCAGAAAGGAAGTTGAAGTGCTGCAGACAACTAGCAATACCTGTTGTGGTCTAGGCCTGGAGACACTGGGATATAAAACATGACAAGCCCCTGTGCATGGACACAGGTGTGCACACAGACACACACACACAATGCACAAACCTCATGCATGAACACAGTTACACATGAATACAGATACACTCGAGCATAGTCATGCACACTCGCATGTGGGCACTACACAGAATCTCAAACATGGATGTGGGTATGTACTTAGACATGTTCACATAGGGCTACATATACAGGCAACACATGAACTTCATATAGGGACACAGGTGTGCACAGACACACAACCATCTAGATTCATACATGGCCAATAGAGCAAACCTCATGTATAACACAGGTATGCACATAGACGTATGCTTACATATGACCATGCATACTCCACACATGGACAATACACAGAATCTCCCATATGAACAAGTGTGTATACTTACAGGTGGCTAACACACAGAAGCTCATGCACAGACACAGTATGCAGACATATGCTCACGAGCATGCACATTCACAGGTAGACAATACACAGAATTTCATGCACAGACACAGAGTACACAAAGATACAAGCTCACACATAGCCGTGAACACTTATATGCTAACAATACCCAGAACCTCATACATGGACACACATATGCAGGCATGATACACATGCGGTTATGCACACTTACATGTGTATAATACACAGAACCTAATACATAAATACAAGTGTACATACAGATACACATACATAGCCATGCACACTCACATGTGAATGATACACAGAACTCCATTAATAGACACAAGCACACACAGAGAGCCACACATGCATAGCCACAGATACTCAACTTAGCTAATAAACATGAACACAGGCATACCTACACATGGTCATACACACTCATATGTGGATGATATGCAGCACCTCACACATAGATATGATGCACACACAGAGGGTCAGACATGGGCACAAGTCCATCCACCTACACAGGCACGTACACAAAGAACAAAGATTTCCTCACTCACACTTTACCTAGCACCCAGTTGCACAAACAAGCAGAAGAGCCCTGTGTTCATAGTGTTTGGACTCTAAAAGTCCAGGAAAGTCTGAGGTGGCCAGCATGGCCTAGATCCAAGCAGGAAGACTAGAAGAGAGGATCACACATTACAAACCAGGTCCCGGCTTTCTGCCAAGTGCGCTGCAGACTGTAGACCCTATAAGCTAACCAGGAGACTGGCTAAGCCCAGGTCCCCATAAGTGAGATAACAAGTGGGAACCTTCAGCCCTCTAGTCCCCCAGGTATAAACGACTAGCCCCAAGTGCTTACTGCCAGCCCTGTTCAGATGCCCATTGGTCAACAACGAAGGTCCCTCAGTCCCCAGGTTCCCACACCAAGTGAGGAGGCCACAGCAGGAGGCAGATGGTAATAGTGACAACAGTCACAGTGTTATTCTCAGGAAGGCAGCCAGGGAAACCTGAGGGAGGGAGGGGGTGACCAGCAGGCCTGCCGCCAGAAGGGGTGGAGGGGTCTCAGGAAGAGAGGCCACTTCAAGAGTCCTGGTGGAGCCTGAGCCCTGGAGGGGAGAAGAACCCGCCAAAACCAGCTTTCACACCACTTCACCTACAAATCCCAGCAGGTGTAGGGCCCCCCCAGAGTCTCCACCATGCAAGGTTGGAATCATGGCCAAGGGTAAGAACAGCACAGCCCCCTCTGATAATGACTTCACAGCTTATCAGGCATGTCCAGGGCCACGTGGGCCCAGCAGCCATCCTCTCCTCTGCCCCATGAGTGACTGTGTGTCCAGTCGCCTGGCACGGAAGACACAATAACTATCCACAAGTAGATAAGTTCCCAAGCCACTGCAGGCAGGGAGGCCATGACATCAGCATAGCAATACTAGCTGATCAGCCACAGCTTCAAGAGCCAGCTGCCCAAAGGGTACACACCACCCACCAGTGGGCTATCCAAGGGTGGCTCAGTGACCTGTCCCATGACCCTACGGCCTGGAAGATGCTGTCAGCTGGGCCAGAGTCTGACCCAGGAGTCAGAAGTGGTTTTCATGTCCTGCAGCCAGGTGGACAGAGAGTATGTCCAACACAAGAAGGCCCTGCAACACTACAAAATTCTCCCTTATAAACCACAACACATCAGTCATGGGAGCTAGAACGAGCCAACCGGGTCAGCTGCCTGGCTGTAGCTGCACCCCAAACATCTGCCCAGAGAAGCCTTGCGGAGAACACTGGCCAGGACAGCCAAGGAAGCTGCCAATGCCCACAGCTCTGCCTCCCAGACCAAGAGACCTCATGAAGCATGGGGCAGGCCAGTCCTCCTCACCTGGGCCATCAGAGGCAGGAAGAATATGCAGTTAAAGAGGACATCCTGAGTCAAAAAGGTGTCTGTAGGCCCTAACGTCATGTGCATGCCCCACCCAGGTCAGTCAACTTCTCCAAAGACCATAGGTAGTCCTGTGAGGGTGAAGCAGCCAGAACCACAGGGGTCTAGGCACCCATCCCAAGACAAAGCCGGGACCACCTCCCCTCTTACTCACGCCAGATCTGGGGCCCACCCTACTAGTGGTGGCTTAGCCTTGGTCCAAGCCCTGCCTTGAGCTATACAGCACCATCAAGACAGAGACCATGATGCCCAGAAGGGAGTATAGGCCTAGGATAGAGATGGGCTAGAGTCCATCTAAAATCTGGCCCACAGCAGCATCCTCTAGACATCTGGGAAGGACCTCATCCCTCCTCAGATCTTCCCTGCACCTCCCTTACTTCTTGCCTAGGAACCACCGTCCATCTGCTACTTCCTGCCTTGACTTGCTACTATACCCCCTGTATAAGAGCAGAGCCTTCTCCACACATCACCTCCACAAGCTCTATCCCCCAAGAGAAGCCAAACATTCAGACCCCGGTGTCCTCTGACCTACCTCTGGCCTTCTGCCCTCACTAAGACCTAACCCCATGCTTGCCCTGACCAATGCCCCTAGACAGGTCTGTGACCATGCAGCTTGCCACTGGCCTCACTAAAGCTCCTCCTGAGCACATTCTCCCACTCTGCATCTCTACATCCTGCTAGAATCCCAGACTTCCTCAGGATGCCATGCCTGTGCACCCTAGGGAGCTCCTCTGTGGGCTAGGTACTCACGGCCCTGCCTCCGCTCCCCAGTCCCTTGCAAGACTGGCACTCAGCAGGCAGAGCTACAAGAAACCAGCACATCTGACTTCTCTTTGGGGTTGAAGTTCTGAAACTGCACCCACTCGTGCTGTGGTCAGGAACATAACTGCTGGAGGCCACAGCCAAGGGACACCCAGAAGTCTTAAAGCAGATCACAACAGCGGAAAGAGCATGGCTGTCAAACTCAGGGATGACAACATCAAAGAAATCTATCTCAGAAGCCAGGGAAGACACCTGCTAATTCTGGGGTGGGGTTCTGCAGAAGGCATTTTCCATAAACACCCTACAGAGGTTTAATACATAGCACAGGGGATTCCGCAGCAAACGACCCTGGTGTCACCTACTCTGAAGGACAGGGTACTCAGAGCCAGCCTATCCAGAGAGAGACTCAGGTGCTGGGCCCTGGGGGAAAAGGCTGAAGCCAATAAACTGCCAAGGATCTTGGGGGGCAACACAAACACACACCCCCCACCTCCACCAAAGTCGGGTGTCCATCCTTCCTGCTTGCCACCAAGGAAAACAACAGAGGAAGAGTTATACAGCTAGAGTCAGAAAGTACATGCAGCAGGGAGTGAGGAATAGCAGTACCTAAGAAGCTGCAGGGCCTGGAGACTACATCACCCAGCCTTTCTAGGCCAGGTCTCCAGGGTCCCAACACCAAGTGGTGGCAGGTCTCCTGTCATCATACCCAGGGAGTCCAAGAGGGAAAGAAGCTCTGCCCCTCTTGGCCCTGGTATCCAATGACTAAGGTCCTCCCCAACCCTCCTCAACCTTGATCCTAGGCAGAAAGTCCAGAGCAGGTAAGTGGGGGTGGCTCTGCCACCTCCCCTGGACTCTGGTCCCAATCAGAGCTGTCCCACAGCCAGCATAGAGGACCAGGGCCAGTACTTCTTGTAGTCTCTGGGGCAGATAATACCAAAATGACCCTAGGAATAGGAATGGGGATGGACCAAAAACGTGAAGATTGACTGACTGTGGGGAGAAGCCTATTGTTCCATCCAAAATGGGCCTGAATAGGGCCACCTACCCTAAAGACAGAATCTCCAGTGGACAATGACCCATAGTGGGCCAGCAGAGTCACATTCCACACCTTGAGAACCAGAGGAGAGTCTGGAAATCAGGTCATCAGGGGAGCAGCTAAGAGGGGATCTGTGGACACCACATCCCCACCAGGTCTGGGCTCAGCCTCAGCCCCACACAGAGTTAATCATTCCCACATAAGCCAGCCACATGCCCCCCCCACACACACACCTGTGACCCAGCTAGCAAGAGGAAGGCCAGAGAAGCCTGGCTTGGGCATCCCATCCCTAGAGTCTCAGCTGGGGCCACAGCTCTCTGGAGGTCTGCTTTAACTACACAGCCTACCTAGCAAACTTGTACTCATGATTCAAAACCTAACTGTCACACTTCCATGAAGCGTCCTCAATCTCCCAGACACCTTAAATTAGGTGGTGGCTGGCAAGGGGTTGACCCACTCATCTGTAGGCCCCATGCCCCTGCCCTTCCCCACTCCTTCCTTAAAAACCACATTATCTGTAATGCATGTCCCTTGCCCTCAAAGGGTCTTCTCTAATACTCCCAGTTGAAATCCAGAGCCACATCCAGTTCCACCACCAATGGCTGACTAAAAGCCCATGGCATGCTGGGTCTCAGGGTACTCCAGTCTGATTACTGCCCCCTAAGCCAGGGAAGGGAACACAGTCATTCCTACGGAGCTGGTCCCCAGATGTGTCACAAGACTGAATGGCCACCAACCCAGAACAAAGCCAAGATGCCAGAAAGGAAATACAGAGGCCTCCAGCTGCCAGGGGCCCTAGGGAGGCCAAGGCCCAGAGAGAGAAGAAGAGCTACTTAGGGACACATAGACATCTGGGGAGAGAGAACCTGGGCAGAGCAGAATCAGAGGCTCAGGTGGACCCCTCTCCCCAAAACTAAGAGTAGCTGTAACATCTCTAAAAGCCCATTCTCCAGAGCCAGATGACAAAAGGCATGTCCAGACATCAGAAGTCTGAAGGAGGGACATCTACAAGGGTCCCTGAGCTGAGTGGCTTATGCTGTCGCTAACGCAGGCTGCATGGTGCCCAGTGCTGTCTGAGGGGCACCTTTCTGGTAAAGTGTCTAGACACCAGGCCTTGGCTTTCCAAAGAATGAGGTTACATGGCCCTGCCAGCCCTTTTCAGAGCACTGGGCATCTTCCAGCTCCAGCAAAGCCAGAGGCCGAGTCCATCAGCTCAAGTTGGGTAATACATGCTTGGCTCTACCCTCAGGAAGTCTCGGAAAGAGACACAGGATCAAAGCCGGCCACTCAGGACTCACTCCGGCTAAGCATGCACTCTACCAGCCAGGCCTGGAATCCAGTCTCATAAGCCCCATAAGGAAGCATAATGACAGTAGGCGGAGAAGCAACTGGTTTTGAAGACAAAACTGAAACCCAGACAGCCTGATACCACCCTTTGCATGATCCAAGGCAAAAACACAGAGGGTAGCCCATGTGGAAAGCCAGTTAGCCTGTAGACAATGGGGAGGGGAGGCCACCAAGCTCCTGAAAGGCCAGGACAGTCAACTAGGGCTCCACTCCAGAGGTCCTGGACAAATGAAGCACCTTCTGCGCCTGCAAGCAGCAACTCCAGCCACCTGGATTGTCACCGTCTGACCTCTGCCCGGGGCCAGCACGGACACTTAAGCTAAATTGGTCAATTATGGGATACTTAGATCCCTCATGGGGCTTCCCAGCCTCCCTGCACTCTGGGCCGCAGCACCAGGAAGCCAGTTGAATCAGTAACCTCATTACAGCCTGCGCACACCCAGTGGCTTTGAACTCCGCAGGGCTTATCCACAGGCGCTGCAGGATTTACACACACACACACACACACACACACACACACACACACACAGCCTAGCCTACACACAGCCTAGCATGCTCCCATCCCCTCCCACTCAGAATGCTGTAGCTTCCACTAATAGCCCTGAGCTCTGGGATGCTGTCTGGGGAGATGGCCAATGGGACAACAGAGACACAGGGAGGCTAGGACAGGCTCTGATCTCCATGAAAGATAGACATAGCTCCCCTGAGTTTCAAGACCAACTGACAGAACTTTCCACTGAAACAGGACTGGTCATCATGAAGGAGACTTGAACTTGAGCCTCAGTGCTGACCTCTCCCTAAAGAAATCCAGGGTCCCAGTGCCAAGCCCCAAAGACTTTTCTTCAACACGGCCCCTCAGGGTACCTACTCTGATCCCATAGAGCAGGCTCCCTCAAAGCCAACCTGGTCCCTAGCACCATCCAGTACACCAGGCCTGCCTGTCCTTCCAGGCCAGGGCATTTGTGACCACCATACTCATCTATCTGGAAAATCCTGAAGACACTCCCTGACATCATAAGTCCCAGGTCGTGGGATATATCAGTCAATAGGTTAAGAGATTTCCCCAAGAACAGGCCAAAGGCATAAATGGAGGAAGTGAATAAACTACAAGGGATGGGCAAGACAGGATCCTCTCCTCAATCCTCATAAGCAGGACCACCGGCCAGGAAAGGTGAAGACCCCACAGGCCAGGCAGGGGCCAGTCTAAGAAGTCCCTGGGAGCCTCCTCCCCAGTCAAGACACTGAGGAGGGGTTTAGTCAGGGGCTCCATAGCCAGAGAGGAGATACTTCCACCTTAGCCCCCATCCACAGCCTCCAGCCCACCACTGCAAGCTCAGGGGGCCTGAGCTGACTCCACCTGTCACCATGCTTGCTCCAGCCTAGCCTCATACAGTGCCACCTCTCATCATGACTGCTGCGTCCAGGCATGCCTTTGGGTCTTTGGTCTAGCTATCCTTGTCATGCACCCCCTCTTCTGCCAGTCTCTCCATGGGCTGAGAGGCTGAGCCCAGCAGGTGCTCCCTACATACATGGGGACAGAGGTCACCAGCAGGCCCAGGGCCTCCTTAGGAAGGACTTGGCACAATGCTGCTGGATTCCTAAAGTCCAGGTCACATTGCACATGTGTGTGTGTGTGCATACACATGTACATTCATATATGTGTGTATTCATGTTCTGGACAGGGACTGCAGATATAACCAAGTCTGTGCCCTGAGAACCCAGTGGGGCTCCCCTCCTCTGGCCCCGTTACAGGCCCCTATGGATCTTGCTGCCAAACAACTAGGCCCTGGCAAAGTGAGGTAGAATAGCCAAGCTACTGGGTCTTTGGGTAGAAGGTACCTCTTACTGCCCACTACCCCCAACCTACAATAGCCCAGTGAATACTGGTAACTTTTAGATACTCTCAGAGTGGCAATCAAGGAGTCTCCACTCTTCAATGGGTCTTGAGGAAGGAGGGCAAACCTTCAAGGGTCAAGAATTTAGAGCCATCACAGTGAGACCTCAGACCTGCCAGTCCAAAAGCAAAACACCTACTCAGCCTAGGGGTGGAAGCAGAGATAGTAGCAGGACTCCTGGAAAACCAGACTGGGCACAGACCCCACTCTTAGAGGCAGCTTCTTGAGATGCTGACAGAACAGGACCTGAACGAGTTCAAGAACAAGTTTTGGCCCAGCTGAAGATCAAGGCTGGGCCTGTCTGGGGAATCAATTTGCAGAGCAGAGGACCTCACGGAGACATGACAGTGAAGTACCAAGGCAAACAAACCCTACCATGGAGCTTCCCCTGGGTCACCCATGAGGTCCTGAATTAAGTACCAGTACATAGCAGACACCCAATGGATACATATCAGCACCCTCTCCAGGTTGGCGGGTCCTGAACAGGATAGGAGAGATTTCAAAGAACAGGGCTCTGAGAAGCAGCCAGGTCCACAGATCCATGTGAAGTCTAGGAGACCCTGAGATGCCTGCAGCACTGGCCTGCTGCCTCATGGTGGGGTGGAAGGCAGCACCAGGTAAGCGTGGGGGGGGGGGAGTGTATGTGTCTGTGCACACCCAGGCCGCTCGCCACACGTCCTGGGCCAATTTTATTTAGCTGCTTTCTGCTCCGTTTCACGCTCATTCAGCTGCTGAGCTAGACAATTGCTTTGTAACTCTAGGGTGCAATTTCCCTGTCTGTGAGGCGCTGGGGCACGACTGCTCAGAACATCTCGCACCAGACTCGGGTGGGTGTGCTCACGCGCAATTCTTCGCTCCACCAGACTCGCTGAGCCTTGGGGAGAGTCATGCAGCAGCTGGGGTCTGTCAAGGGAGCCCAGCAAGGGAATGGAAACCTAGGCAGGGGACATTGAGCCAAGGGGTTGCAGCTGTGTTCTCGATACCCACTTTTCACCTCTGCTCCCATACCCAACTGCACGGGGGGGGGGAGTGTCTCAGGATGGTTTGGGTTCAACACTGGTCACCTGGCCCTGTCCTGACACAAGGCAGAGGTCCAGAGAGGACCTGGTTACAGGTCTCACCTTGGGAAAAAGAGAGGCACACCCCACAAAAAGAGCTCTGTGAACTCCCAACCAGCCAAGACAAAACAGGTTACAAGCCCAACAGCCTTGAAAAACAAGGAATGCGTCCATTCTACAGATGCAGGTGACTGAAATCAATTGTCCAGATGTGTTTGTCCTTCAGGGCCCTCTGTGGCTGTAAGGGAGGGCATGGCCATGGAAGAGAATCTGAATGGAAGGGAGAAAGGACAGGGAAGAAACAAGTATACCTTATAGCAAGGGCAGACTGCAGGCCCATGAGCAGGTGGACAGTCCATCTCCCCCAACCCTTCCCCAAGAACTGAAACTAGCCTGTTTTAAAAGAACTGGGGGCTGGTGAGGTGACTTAGTGGGTAAGGTACTTGCTTACCAAGAACTGAGTTAGATCCCTAAGACCTATATGGTGGTGGGAGGAGAGAAGCAACCCCCAAAAGCTGTCCTCTGACTTCCACACAAATGCTGTGGCACACACACATACACAAATAAAAGTAATTTTAAAATTTCTTAAAAATAACATTGGGACAAAGGTTTGGAAGGTGAGCCTGCAAAACAGACATACTCCAAGCTACAAACCGGGCACCTACACTCTGGAGAGCCAGGACTCCAGTCCCCATCTCTGGCCCAGCTGATAGCCAGTTCCCATGAAAATTCAGCAGCCAATCTGATACCTCAAGGCTTCCCAGGCCCACAAGCTTTAGGCATAAGGAGCACAGAAGGAAAGCAGGTCTTGGCTTGTCCTGGCCCTAGGCCATGCATAAGGCCTACGTTTTTTGACAGCTAAGCCAGGTCCACCAGCCCAATTCTCCGCAGAGCCAGGCCTCACTCTCCATGGAGACCCTGGCCCTAACATGTTCTAACACAATGAAACCCCATATCACTAAAGATAGGAAGGCCCAGGCAACCTCACTGACTGGTGGGTCAACACTCTCTCATAGCACATTCTGTGCAGGTTGGGTCTGTTCATACATGTGGATACTAGAGCCCCTCTGATGTGCACGGGTAGCCCTTGGGTGGAGGGACGCAGGCCTGAGCACCCTACAGTGACCACAGAGCGGCAAACCCTCTGAGCCTCTTCCTTTCCTAAAGGAAAGCATGAGAATGGGGCAGGGTTCCTGCTCATATGTTCATCCTCCAGGACAGTCGTGGCATGGATGGATGGGACAGGACACTAGCATGGCCATCAGAGGAACCTCCCTGAGGAGGTGCACCTAGCCCAGGCCCTGAAGGACATGCACAGCTCGAAGAGCCGCCTGGGCCCTGGCAGACCTGGCCCTGGGAGCCAGCCCACGGCAGCTGCCCCACGTGACCAAGCTATGGACTCAACTCTACACCCCACACATCCCACAGACTCTGAGCAGGGCAGACCTGTGCTGTGTGGAGGGCTCCCCACCTCAGTCAGTCCTTCCTGTGGGCCTAGCTCTCTGAGCCCACATCTAAGCAAATGCTTGTGCCCAACACAACAGTCAGTGCCAGCCCAAAGAAGAATACAGGTAGGCAAGTCCACTGCCAGTCAGACCACCATCAGGGGGTCACTTTTTCTCACCCTAACACCTCCTCAGTCAACAACAGAGTCCCTCCAGAGTTTCCCAAAACAAATGCCCAAATCAGTAGGCAGCTGGGGGCCTAACCGTGAACTGCCTCGTCAGGCCCAAGCTGGACTCCAAGCCCAGCCTCCTGAGAGTCATGTGACCCTGTTATTTCGGGACGCCCGGAATGTGCTCTATTTTGGGTCACAAGGGCTCTGATGCTACTAAAAAGCCCCCTCACGCAGGCCCCAAGTTCACTAGGTCCCCAAGTACCCCACAAGAGAGTGGTTGGAGGCCTAGAGCCCTGCTTCTGGGAACCTGTTACCCTTGCAAACAAACGGGCCACTAACAGCTGAGAGGGTCAGTCCAGTCTTGGGACCTTTGGACTCTGCAGGCTCAGCCTTCCAGTCCCACCATCCAGGCTGAGGCCAGCCCTTACCCAGCTCCCCAACAGGCATGGTGGAAGGCCAGCCGTGGGCAGCAAGACCAGGAAACAGGGGCTGCCTGGGGCAAATTCCCCAGACTCCCTTTCTTCTCAGTTCTGTCCCATACGGATCAACTCAGTGGACAGAGGCTCAGAGGCTACCTGAACTACCAAACCCCACACAGTGCAGACTGGGAAAAGCCCTCAGTCCCAGACCCCAAAAGTAGCAGGGTAGGGAAAAAAGGATGGCCAAACCTTCCTAGCCACTTCAAGTCAGACCCAAGCAGCCAGTGGAGACCCTGGATGAGCCAGCTCCTCTGACACTCAGCCCCCAGGAGGGATTAGGCTGTGTTGACAGAAGGGCTTAGGCAAGTAGCCACTTAAATGGACCTTCAACTGCAGTGGACTTCAGAGCTGGTCACAAGCTTAGTAAAAAATAAAATGTAATCAGAGCCCAGGACTCAGCCCTGGGGCATGGGCTGCCTGAGAGGCCACAAGCTGGTCCTGAGAGCCACTCTGTGAACCCAAGACTCTGGGTCTCCTCTTCTTGGAGTCTCCAATTCAATCTCATTCCCAGTTCTGTGTATAACAGCTTCTAGAACAGGCTCTGTCCCTCCTGTGATGTTGCTTCCCATCCCAAGACCCTAGCCATGTCCAGGGTGTGTAACTGAGCAAAGCATTCCTGTCCTAAGGACCTGGCTCTCTGCACATGAAGGCTTGGGTGGAAGAGAAAGAGATGTCTCAGGAGCCCAACCAACCTGACATCAGGCCCTGCAGCAACAAGCCACAGCAACACAGCTTTCTTGTCCGTGGACTTTGACAGGGGGCTCCAATGCCAAATCCACCACTTAGTCTCTAAGTGTGGCCTCCACCAGCCAGTTTCTCAGCTGCAACATGGACAGGAGTTTACAGCCTGGGAGGCAGACCCGCAAGCTCAGCTGAGCTCCCATGGTCTCCATTGCTACTCATAAGGTCGGAGTGTCTGAAGCTTTGACAAACTTGGAACACTCTACCCAAGTCACTCTGCAGCAGACCTGTCTGTGTGCTATAAGAAGGCTGGGGCCAAGAGGGGGCCACCTCCCCAAATCACCAAAAGTCTTAAGCCATGCTAGGTTCTGATCACCCCAGGGTAGCCAAAGTGCACCCCAAGCTTCATAGTGGATGGGCAGGCAAAGAAGCAATAATCATCATAACCATAATAATCAGCTGTCCTGATTGCCATTCAGCACAAATTCTTCACCAGCCTGACAGCCTGGCTGCTGTCCTCACCACCAAATTAATATCCTTCCCAGAGCTCATTTATAAAGTCTTTCTACACTGCTTTCCTCTGGCTCCCAAAACCCCAGCGAGAGCAATGGTTGCGGGGGGAGGCGGGTTCCGACCCTGCTCGGTTCTACTCCCAGAGTTGGCAGGCTGTCTGCGGTTGAGAACTGCTGTTGGGAGGGCAACAGGACAAGAAAAAGGACTTTTCTGCTGATGGGCTATCCTCCCCCTAAATACCAGAGAGAACAACTAGGGGTGCCAGAGCGTGGGGGCCCCGGTTCTGGGTTTGATGCTCCTGATCACAGGCCCCTGAGTGACCATGCCCACCTAGGTTTGGGCTGCTGTCGGGGATTGGCAAGATCGCAGACTCCGTCCTAGGCGAACAGACACCCAGGGGCCAGCGGCCTGCTCCAAATAGCATCCCGACGAGCCCGGAGGAGCAGTGGCCTCCTGGAGCACAGCGCGTCGCCCCCATCCCAGTGCCAGGGAGGCCTGGAGCCCTCCAGCGAGCGCAGAAGTTGCTCCTCCGGCGTGGCCCGGTTCCTGGGCGGCTGGGGCTTGGCGCCCTGAGGTTCTGCGGACGCGCTAGGCGCACCGTGAGGGACCCTCTCCACGTCCCGAGAAAACCTGCCACTCGCTCCAGCCCCGCCGCCCACTCCTGCTCTCCGACAAGTCAAGAGGCCCGGCGCCTTCGCCCTCTCCTGCCGCGCGCTAGGGCCCGGGAAAAGTTACCCTGTGCCCACTCGCCTCCCCCGAGCCCGGCGCGCCAACTCTCGGTACCGCCACAGCACGGGGCCCAGCGGGCCCGGCCGGACCCCCCACGCGCGCTACGCACGCGCCCCCGCCCCGCCGGCCCCGGCCCCCTCCCTCGCCGCCGCGGCCGGCACTTACCGAGCGGCAGGAAATGTTTGGTGTCCATGTCTGCGACTAACTCATGCCCGGCCGGCAGCAGAGCAGCGGGGCGGCAGCGCGGCGGCCCCCGGCGCGGCCGGCCCGGGCCCGGGCGGCGGGGAGCCGGCGGCGGCAGCGGCGGCGGCGGCGCGCGGAGGCCGCGGCGCGGCGAGTTGTTGCAAAAGTCGCCCAACAATGTAAACTACTTGTGCCTGCGCGCGCCTTGCGCGCGCGCCCGCGGCCCGCGCCTCCGCCGCGCGCCCGCGACCCGCTCCGGCCCGGCCTGCAGCGGGGGGAGCGGCGGGGGGCCCGCGACGGGCGCGGACTCGGCGCAGCGCCGCCACCGCCGCCGCTGCCACTCGCCCCGCCCGCAGCCGGTGCGCGCCCCGCCCGCCGCCGCCGCCGCCGCGCCCCGCGCTCGCCTCCAGACCCCGAGTTGTGAGCGTCCTGCAAACTTGCAAGTTTGCGTCTGCCAGGGGATCCCGGGAGCCCGTGGGGCGGCGGCGTGGGAGGAGGGCGGGGCGGCGGGTTGAAGCAGTCTTCCCTCCCCAGCTGCCCAAAATCCCCGCGGCCGTGGTGGAGGAGGAGGAGAGCGGGGCCGGGAGGAGAGCTCAGCGGCCGGGCCATTGTCTGCGCGGACACACAAAGAGGCCGGCCGTGGCCGCTCGGGGACCCTGGTCCGGCAGGGCTCCCTATAAGAGAGCCAAGGCACCAGTACACCCCGACGGAAACATGGGGAAACTGAGGCCGGGGAAGAGCGGTGAGACAGAGGCAAACAGTTGAGCAAGGGGTGGGGGATGCTGCCCTTCCGATGCCCCAGTCCCTCCCATTTATACGCGGGAGGCCCTAAAAGGACCACAGTGTCTGAACGAAGGCCAGACTGGTGGGGGTGGGGGGCGCTCCGCATACTGGTGTTACCCCGACGGCTCCCGCCCTCCTCTGAGGTGCGGGGTTCGAGAGGCGCTGCGCCGGCTTCAGACATTGCCCAGTGGCCCCAGGCTATTTTTATACCTTGGGCAGCTCTCTGCCCTGACTTTTAAATTCATGATTTGTTTGTTTAAAAACGAAAGGAAGCACTCCTACCCAGGGAGAGCCTGGGCCTCCTCAGCAACCAGCTCGCCGTCTTGGGCGGCTGGAATTCGGATTTGGGTGTGAGCTACCTGAGCAGAGCCAAGCCAGCTCCCTAAGCGCACTGTGTCCCTGAGCCAAGCTAGGCAACCGGCAGTCCCGCCTCCCTCCCCTCCCAGCTGGTGCCTGCCAGACCAACATCCAGCGTGGAGGCCCTGGCAGAGGGGCTTACCAAAGTCCACAGGCCACACAGAGTGGGTGCTGCCCAAAGAGAGCACCTCCCCTCTAGAAAAAAAGGAAAGCCCTGCCTGGGTGCACTACTGCAACCCTTCAGAACTGCACTTTTTCTTCTCTGTAAAGAGGAAAGTTATGGGACCCTCCTAAAGATGCTTCTTCGCAGCATCCCAGAAGGCCCACAGACCTGTCCCAGAGGAAGGTCTTCCCTGGTGCTCCTATGGTCTGTCCATACAGGGCAGGAGAAAAGAAAGAGCAAAAACGTCCTGGGTTGTGCTACAAACCAGGCCCCCTTTCCCAGGCCTGTCCCATCACCTGGGCGGTTCCCTTAGTGTGGCAAATAACTTATGGTGCTCCTGCTGGTGCACCTAGTCAGGGGAAAAGCCCCCAGACTCCTTCCTTGACAGGGCCATTTGGAGAATCCTCTGGCAGGCTGTAAGTGGGTAGAACTAACTCCCTGTGCCCACAGCAAGGCCAGAGAGCTGTTCTTAGAACCCCCAGGCCACCCTCCCAGTGCATGGCCAGTGCAGTGCAATCTGTGGGCTGCAGACAGCCTGCCCACACTGAGTCTCAAAACAGAGAGGATGAGGAAGGTTGGGGGGAGGGGTAGTGAACAGAGAAACTTCAATGATCCCTATTCTCCAATCAGCAGTTCATACTGAAGACTTGACCCTGGGTTCTCAGGGAAGGTGTGGTCAAGGCAGGCAAGAAAAGGACAGACCCCAGCTCTGCCTCTCAGCTCTCTAGTGACCTAGCCAAGCCACTCTGCTCTTGTCCTCGGCTCCCTGATCTGTAAAGTGCAGATAATCCCACCCTCATTACTGGGTCATTGGAATGACTAACCAGGCACTATTGAGACTGTTAGGCCAGGAGGAGGGCTTGACAGGTGGCAGTTATTTTGTCACAAGATAGGGAAGACACAGGCAAGAGTGGCCACACCATGACCACAGAAGCCATAGTTCAGGATGAAGTGCAGGTAGAACCAAAGCACCATGAACAGAGACAGGAGGACAAGGCCCAGCCAGGGACTCTGGTGATTTCCTGATGGTTGGTCCTTGAGCTATGCCATGAAGAAGGGACATGTTTGTCCGGTTGAGTCAGAATGACACACCCAGGTAGAAGGGTTGGCATGGCAGTGGCCTAGAGATAGGAAGAAGCTGAAAGCCAGCCTGGCTGTCAGACCACAACACTCAGGTCTACTGTGGGAAAAGCTCAGCCCAAAGGTCCCCAAGGCTGGCAGTGGAATCTGAGGTCACCTCCTGATGACAGGCAGCCTGACTTTCTGGTGTCCAGCACCCTCCCCATCCCAACTCTCCTCCAGCCTTGTCACTTGCTATGTAAAGCTATAACTGTTGAGAGACAGAGAGGCCTAAGCAGGCAGGTTTCCATGTGGGGACTTTAGTTGGGGACAAGGACAGCCTGGTCACTCTAGGATATAGGTGGGGAACATAAGGGGTTCAGACCCTACTAACCCAGTCCAGTCTCACATCCAGCCTCAGCAATCACCTTGTCTTTCTAACACAGGACAGGGACACAGACAGGTATCCAGGACAAAGGGCAGATAGGGTACCGGAGGAAGGCCTTACCTCAAATCCTCCAGCTCTGGGATGGAAAATATGAGCATGCTGCTCATTATTTCTGCAGTCACCATGTTCTATCTTCCCCTCAACTTGGGGCTCTTTGGTGGGAGTGAACGCACACAAAACTGCCAGAGACAGTGGCTGTCCCAGGACCAAGTCAGGACCAAGCTGACCATGGGAAACACCTCCCTGTACCATGTGCTTCGGCAGCCAAAAGCTTCTGTGATAATATCTCTCTGCTTATGCCTGCATTCTGAGAGCCATTTGGTTTGTTTGTTTGAGTTTTTTTTAACTCCGTGAAGGATGCTTTTTAAGGTACCTTGGCTCTTTTCTCACACTGCTTCAACTTAGCCTTGTAAACAGTCTAGGGATTGCTTAGTGAATGGAGTTTTTAAAGGCCAGTGCTGCTGGGCACCCTGAGGCTACATCAGACAGACATCTGGGGCCCAGCAGTTCCTGGGACTCAAGGGGGACTGGGATGTTCCCATTTCATTTCTAGTAGAATATTCTTGACCAGGAAATTCAAATCCCGAACTAGTGGTAGATAACAGGGGGCTGGAGTGTCTAACCCTCAACAAGGTAGACTAGGAACTTGATATTCTGCCAGGCCCTCTTCTGAACTCCAGCACTCTAAACTACAGAGTCCCTTGGTCACCTCCTCAGTGGCTCAGTTTGGAGTAACCATGAGCCAAGCTGGATGATGGTAGGCGAAGCTCGGAGAGGCAAGGCCACATGGAGCTGTGACTAGCCCAGTGGTCCAGATTCAACCCCCCTCTCCATGTCTGCCTTTCCAGAGGGTAAGAGGAAAAGTTGTTTAGACTCCTGTCTGTCCTGATTGGTAGCCACAAAGGACAGTAGTGTCTATGGATCAGGACTTTGGGGGGGTCTTCAGTCCCAAGGGATCCTTCTGTCTGTCACCAGCAGCAGAGAAGTATGGGATGGGGTGGGACAGATGTGCTTACAATTAGGACCTCTATGAGAGAGGGAAAAGGATTAGGGAGCAGCTCTATGCAAGAACCTGTGGGTTTCAGAGGTTCCTAGCAGTTCCAGGGGTGCTGGGGAAAGTGGAGGGACAGGAGAGATGAGTCCCGAGAGAAGGATGTTTGTGTTTCACAGGTTCCAGGTCTGCAGCATACTTCAGGCAGCATCTCCTCCAGTGCCTTCCCAGCCGGGAAGATCCTACTCCCTGTTCCATAGATAGAGACACTGATTGAGGCTGGTGCAGCAGAAAGTGACTCTGGGTCCCACAGTGGATCCAGCACCATGGGCACCAGCCAGTAGCCAGATTTCCCAAAAAGCCCCCAGAAGACTGCCAATCTCACACGCCTCCATCCAGCGAGCTACTCACTGTACCTGCCTCCTCACAGGGTGTGGGTCAGACAGACAGGGCAGGAGATGGCAGGGAAGACTGGAGAGAAAGGACAGCTGATGGCATTGGAGAAAGGGGTGTTGTGGGAGGCACCAGGAGGAGGCGGCCAAAACGGCCAACTCTACCCTTGGACAAAGGCCCTCTACAGACATCGGTCTCTTCCTCTGTAAGATAAGAGGACATGATCAGTGAATCACAGAGGACTTTTGGGATGAAAATGAGAAGATGACCATGGACGTAGATACTAACACATCACAGGAGCTAAGAACGCTAAGGGAATCTTCCAGCCTAGGACAGGATCCCAACCTCACCTGAGTTCAGGCAGCATACTCTCGCCGCCTCCTGCATCCTGCCCCTCTCCTCACGTAGCCCATCAAGTGAGGAGATAATGTGTTTTATCGGGGCATTTATTATCGACAATTGCTCCATAAATTTCCTGTTCACATACATATACATACGAACTGAATAAATATTCAGAGAAAAGACTCCCTGCCCAATCCCCTGATGTCACCAACTTGCCCCCATAAAGATAACGGGAAATGATTCATAATATTTATTTGACAGACATGATATGAACCGTAATAGTCTGTTGGGATTAAAAATATCCGTCTGTCTCTGTCATCCACCAATGTGGTTTAAACATTATGTATGTGGCCACTGCGGCAGCAGGAGAGGCGAGCGGTTATTGATAGCGCCATAAAGAGGCGTCATTTTTGCATTGAAGAATGGGTAAAGTAACCCTGGAGTTTGCCGAGTGCTTCTCCTCGGGGCTTGCAGCAAGAGAAACTGTACTTAAAGCGCTGCTCTCCCTTGCCCAGCCCTCCAGTCAACGAAAGAGGCAAAGACACACCCTGGCACACATCATCCAGCCAGTGTTGGCTCACGTGGCCCATTAGAGGAGTCCTGGCTAGGCGCCAGGCTGCAGCGGAGGCTGCCATCCTCCCTCTGGAGTTCTGGGACCAACTGCAGGCCTTGGGAATGAAGACCCCAAAGGCCCACGCTTTACTTCCTACTGGTCAGGCTGTTGCCAACCGCTGCCCAACCCAGAGCAGGCAGTACTTCTACCCCCTCCCAGCTTACCCAGCTCTAACCCCTTTTCCAGCTCCCTTTGCCCTGGGGATGAAGTCCAGACTCCTAGCAAAACTCACGAGGCCTGCACTCTCCCTCCCTCCCTGAGTCATCTTCCTCCTGCACACCAGCCCTACCCACAGCCACCCCTCCTCAGGCTAGCTGAGGAAAAATGGCAGCCCCACACCTCATCTACACTGGCCACTCCACATTTTACCTGAAGACCCAGCTTCCATGTGACACCCACAACAGTCTGCCGACCCCACCCACTTACCAATATACACATGCCTTTACACACACACACACACACACACACACACACACACACATCTTTTTTCACTCACTATAGGTAGGCTTGTAATCCATAGCTCTCCATGTCCCCACCGGACAACGTCCCAACACTTAAAAAGCTAATGCAGGGGCCGGGTGGTGGTAGCACATGCCTTTAATTCCAACACTTGAAAGGCAGAGGCAGATAGATCTCTGTGAGTTCGAGGCCAGCCTGGTTAACAAGAGCTAGTTCCAGGACAGGCTTGGACAGGCTCCAAAGCTACAGAGAAACTCAGTCTCAAAAAACAAAGCAAAACAAAAAAGCTAATGGAGGGACACAGGGACCTTGTTTAGAAGGGACCTGAGGGAGGTATTTCCAGTCCCGACATCAGAGTCCCTCTCCACTTATACAGCCCACCCCCCACAAAAGACCTTCCATCCTAGAGCCTCAACTTATCTATCAGTGTAGTCGTGCCTCCTACCCCAACCCCTGCCTCAAGATTTAGGTCCCTCTGAGAAAAGGCTCATTTACTCATAAAGACTTTAGGGGCTTGCTTTGGAGAACAGCCAATGGCCTATCAATGAGACAATCTCTGACGGGGTGGGTTTACCCCCACCCTGCCTCATCCTGGGCCCCAATCAAGCCCCCCATCTTGAGTACCAGAAGACAAGACAGCCACAATACCCGGGGGAGCCCAGTCCCTAAGCTGATGAATTACCAGCTCATGGTGACAATTGGCCTTTGTTTGTCCCTCTAATAAGGGTCCCCTTCCCCCAAAAGAGCCTCTTCTCAACTGAGACACAAGAAGGGGCTGTCCTGGAAATGAGGTCACCCGGAGGAGGCCAGACAGATGCCTGCAGTCAGCAGGCCTGAGAGCATAGTCCCAGACCTCAGAGCCTCCCTGAAACAAGGGAAATACCCCAAGACAGGTCTGTACTGCCCAGAGCATCACTAAGAAGCTGAGGGGAAGCCCTGGGCATTATGCCATGCCACACATGTGGCCTTTCACTACACCCTACCTGGTTGAGTCTGTCCTCCTAGGATACCTGCTTCTCTTAAGCATTCACATGTGGGGCTCCCATGAGGGGCCTGCTCTCAATATGAACTCACAAACTGGAGCTTCCCTTGGGCAGGACACCCCTAGGCCGCAGGAGCTCTCTGCTTCCTTCATAGCCTATTGGAGCCCTTCAAAGATAGATATAGAAGGGAAACTGCCTTAGGCCTGAGGGCTGTTCAGGGGCTCAGCAATCAACACTAACTATGCCTGTCCTTGGTATGAAAAGCAGCAATCAAGTAGAGGGTCGCATCCTGCTTGAAGCTGCCTAGGGACCTCAGACCTTGGTTAGTATGTACTTTTCACCGAGTCACCTGATGGACTCCCCTGTAGTAACAGATCTAGAAGGAATTCTAACACCCCAGCTTCTTGTCCTATGGCTTTAACAACTGGAAGGCTATGGACATTCAGGAATGGAAGCCAAGGCTCCCATCCCCCTCCCAGAGCAGCAGAGTAGGGAAAGAGCCTAGCTCTGCCCGGTCTGTCATCCCGAAAGTCCTCCGCACCTGGCCATGCACTGTTAGTGGTTGTTTGCAATTTTGTTGAGCTTTTGAGACAGTATGGATGCTATTTTGTTGTTGTTGTTGTTTTCTGAGTGTCTTAGTCACTGTTCTATTGCTGCAAAGAGAAAACATGACCAAAGAAAACATTTAATTGGGGGACTGATTACAGTTTCATAGGGTTAGTCCATTATCATCATGGTGGAGGCATGGCAGAAGCATGGTGCTACTTACGGCACTAGAGCAGTAGTTGAGAGTTACATCCTGATCTGCAAGCAGAGATGCCAAGAGGGGGTAGGGGCCTGGGTTTGGAATCAACTTTTGAAACCTTAAAGCCCACCTCCAGTGACACACTTCCTCCAACAAGAGCACACCTTCTAATCCTTCTCAAACAGTGCCACTCCCTGGTGACTAAACATTCAAATATATGAGCCTCTAGGGGCCATTCTTATCCAAACCACCACACCAAGTTAATCATATTCATGCCAAATCTAGCTATAGTGGAGAGATGTTGGGATCTCAGGTCTATTGGATTCAGGGTCAGATCTATCTGCGCATGTACCCCTCTCTGCTGACTAGTCAGGTTTCAGATATCAGTGTCCATCTCCGAGAGGACTGACCATGTAGCACTCTCTCCATCAAATGACGCAATGTCTCTGAGCCCGGCCTGAGCAAATGCTCTCTCTACATATGGTATGAGCAGCAGGATCCTGAGTTCAGCATGGGGGAAGTTCTCTATGGTACAAGGGCTGGCAGTTTGGTGACAAACTGGTTGGGGCCGGGCCACAACTAAATCATGTGGCTGGAAGCTTCAAGATCACTCTAATGATGGTACTCTTGCCCCAAACTTCATGGCACCAAGGCTGCCAGACAGTGCAAGTCATGTGAGCTGAGTCTATACAAGGATGTAACCCTTAAGGTTCGAGCCATGCTAGGAGGCCTCCCCATAGCTTGTCTGGCCTCTGGTCTCAACTTTCAAGAATTTCTGTACTTGAAAAACCAAAGGAGAACCAAGTGCCTCTCAGCAGATCTGGGAATCACTCAGACATGCTGAATTCTTAGGAAGGGCACAGGTCCCTGCTGTCAGGTAGCCACAAGGACAAAAGCAGAGAGGTGAACTCTGCTTTGCCAATCATACACAGCTTCACAGCTCAGCTTGGAATGAGAGCGCATACCTGGGACAGCTGACTACCTATTGCTGCACCATGTAGACTGCCCCTGTGGTCAGCAGTGCAGAGGCGCAGGCCAGCCACGGAGCCCTGAGTATCCTCGTATGAGCCTGTGCTAGAATTGCTACACTGCAATGCAAGGGGAAGCAAAAAGCAGCTTTATGCATAGACGGTGGGATCCCAATCCCCAATACATCTGGTTAGGCTTGGAAAGAAATGCACCCCATCTTATTCACTGATGATAGTGAAGCTCTACAGAGAGCCTGGGCTTGCACAGCCTCCTCTGCGCTTTTCCTCATCTTTCCCAATGAATTTTGTTACTTTTATAATCAGATATAGTTTCGGACCCCCTGCCTTCCACAAAGTCCAGTATGAGATCCAGCAGGACAGTACCCTACCCCACCTCAGCTACATTGCCCGTTGCCCCATGTCACCATGTAACATCCAAGGACATTCTCCTCTTGATAAGCCCCAATGCCACAGGCCTTTCTCAGCCCTGGTCAGCCCTTCCCAAAGGTCAGCTCCCCTCTAAGAGCCTGCAGAAACACCAGCATCTTCCTTATACAATAAGAAGGCATTCATCCTTCCCTCTCTTTGCTGCCAGGAGATTTATCTGATCTGCCTACCCTGTCACTGGGCCAGGCAAGATTAATAATGCACTTAATTTCACAAGCACAGAAGGTTGCATCTAAATGGCCAAAATATTTGGACCACAGCACGACAAGTGAGCTCATTTCAGTGGTTTTAAAAGCTGACGCAGACATGGTTTGGCTTGGTTCACAGTTGTCTCATGCCAACACAAGTGAATGGCTCGCTCCTCCAGGAGGAGGGCGCCCTGAACCCCAGTGCTCCAGACTCTAGCAGTGAAGCCCAATACCCTCAACAGCAGCATGTTAGATGTAAGGATTCCATATCCTAACACTCCAAATCTAAGCAATCTAGGCTCTAGTATCCCCAAACCAGAACCTTAACCCCAAAATGCTGGATCCAAGATCACCAGATACCAACACCCTCAATGCCATTAACCCAGATCCCAGCACCTCTTACCACAACACCCCAGACATCAAAATCCACAGTCCTAGCCTCCAGCAGTATGAACTCCAGCACCTCAGATGCCAGCACCCTGAACTCAGTACCCCCCCAGCCTAGCACCCCACAAACATATCTCAGAAGAGAATGGAGGGTCACAGGTGAATGCAGCAAGGAGCTGCCACTGTATGCCATATCCCAGTTGACACACTGGAACTGGACACGTTCTGTGGGCCAGGTCTATCCAGGACAGATAAGGAACCCAAAGCACAAGGAGATGAGGTGGAAGTGACACCCAAGGGGAACTCTGAGGCCTCCTGCCCAAGCAAGACTTAGGATATTCCACAAGTACCCAGGTCCTTTGAAGGTCTGCTCTCCCTCACCCTCCAATTTTACACATTGGATAGCCCAAAAGATAAGGGGCTTTCCCAAGGCTGTCCAGGGAGTAGGGCCCCAGCCCTACCAGGACCCAGCAGCCTCAGCTGTGGCCCCTCCCTTGGGTTTCCCTGTCCTGTTGCTGCCCCCAGAAAGGCTTTGAACTACTTTGTCTGGAACCACTGGACACGTGCCCTCCAGAGACACAAGCAAAGCACTAACAGGATTTGTGGCTCCACCATTTCTGTGCTTTTCTGAGAATGAAGAGGAATTAGCACAGACCCCAAGCCCCTACACCACTCCACAGGCATTTTTCTATCTTGGTCACCCTCCCTCCAGGCTAAGCTGCATACCCAGCAGTTAGGCAAGGGCTCTAGCTGGTTGGCGGCTCTCCTGTGAGTTCCCAGCCCTCTGTCCTATTACCAGGAGGCCTAGCCTGGCAAGGGGAGAGATAGCTGGGCTTTTCTGATGCTCTGTGGTTAAAATCACAAGTCCTATGGCTGCAAGACCAAGGCCAGTATCTTGGTTCTCAGACCCTTCCCTACAACATCTAGCAGATTGTGAAGCTTTCTGTGAAGGCTGTCATCCATCAGGAGAGGGAGTTCCAGAGGTCATGAGTGCTGAGAGTGTGAAGAGCCCTCTGGGCACACTCCAAGATGGAAGGTACTCCGGAGGGTAACTGAGCCCAACAGCTCATACACGTAGACTCCTCACAGACAATGGCACTGGCTTTTCTTGGTCCCCTCACAAGAGGTATCCATTGTGCTATAACTGTCTCCAGGGTTCATCTGGGGCTACTGAGAAGTTCTAGGGCGTCACTATCTCAGGGGCTTTCTGGTTGGCTCCAACTGGCCCTTGTATCTGGATCACCACCTCAAGATAGGTTGGCACTCACACAGGTGAGGGGTCTGTGGCTTAACCTGTGAGGACTGATGGACCAGGACTGCACCACTCTTGCCTGAATGCCCTAGGACACAGCCTCAGTTTCCTCTCCTGTGCAGTAGACTCTAATAGTAGACAAGACACGTAGCACAATGTCCATTAAGAACAAATAATATTCAGCTGTTGTCATATTTTTGTTTTGTTTCTGCATGTCAGGCAAGGCATTGAACCTAGTGAGTGTCTCATGTTTGTCAGGCAAGCCTCTACTGCTGAGCCTCACGCCCCCAAACAAAAACATATTTAATTTAAAAACAAAATAGAATTTGACTGTGAGAAGGAAACACTCAAAAAAAAAAAAACTCAGTTAATTCCTTCTGCATGGCAAAGGAAGGAGGTGATACACCCCATCCTGATGGGCAGCCTCCCTGGCCTCCAGCTTTAGGATCTCATGAAAAGGAGATGCCCCTTTGACAGTAGAGGGTGTGGCCCCTCCCCAGCTGGAGCAAGAGAATATCAGACTGTATCTGCATCTACAGCAGCCAGAAATTGGTGGTGTGGAATTCCCCTCTGTATGCTGTGAATATGTTTTATTACCACTGGCTAATTTAAAAAAGCTGTTTTGGCCTATGGCAAGGCAGAATAGAGGCAGGAAACTAAACTGAATGCAGGGAGAAAGAAGATGGGGTCGGGGAGATACCATGTGGCTGCAAAGAGTACTAGAGAGACGGCTTGGTGGTCAAGAGCGTGTCCTCTTGCAGAGGACCTGAGCTCTGTTCCCAACACCCATGTCAGGTGGCTCACAGCCACTGTAACTTCAGCACTTGGAGATTCAGTGCCCCCTTCTGTACTCCATGGGCACCGATACTCACATGCACGCACACACATAGGCATACACTTAAAAATAATAAATAGCTAGGTGTGGTGGCACACGTCTTTAATCCTAGCACTCAGGGCACAGAGGCAGATGGATCTCTGTGAATTCAAGGTCAGCCTGGTCTACAGAGTAAGACTCTGTTTCAAAAAAAGAAAAGTTACTGAGGGAGTAAAAAGGTCTGTATATAAATGATATACCAAGTCGGCAGTGGTGGCGTGCCTTTAATCCCAGCACTTGGATGGCAGAGGCAGGCGGATCTCTGTGAGTTCAAGGCCAGACTGGTCTATAATAGCTAGTTCCAGAACAGGCTCCAAAGTTACAGAGAACCCAGTCTCGAAAAAATAAATAAATAAATAAATAAATAAATAAATGATATGTCATATTAATGGATTAGAGATCTCGATGTGAGACTTTGGGTTTCCTAAACTGATTCTACACAATCCCATTGAAAATCCCTATATGTTTTTTGACACAAGTTGACAATTTATTTGTAGAAATGCAAGTAAATTACCTAGAACAGTCAAAGCAATTTTTGAAAGAGAAATGAAATTGAATAATTTACCTGATTTTAAGTGTGTCTACAAAAACTAACACAAAGTGGTTTGATGTTAGTTTAAAATAAATAAGTGGAGGCTAGAAAGGTGGCTCAGCAGTTAGGAGCACACTGCTCTTGCAGAAGACCTGGGTTCAGTTTCCAACACCACATCAACCTTTGATTCTGCAGGCACATGCACTCTCGTGTGTGTGTATGTGCACACTCACACACATGTGCGTGAACACACCCACAACTTTTAAATGAAATACTGAACAAGTGAAAGATGTTATGTATATTTTAGAAGCCTGAAATAAGACCTCATGACAATTGACACAGGAGCCTAGACAATGCAGTAGAGAACTTGTTACAAAAAAGGCTCTCAAGAGTTGCATCCACTAGATACCATATAAAAAATTAAACATCAACCCCAACATCAAACACAGATGTTAACTAGAACTAGATCACAGAGAACTAAAGGGAATTAGCTAAATTAACTAAACCAAATTAACAAACATTAAAAGGGGCCTGAAAAAATAAATAAAATCTTTGAAAACTTATGGTAACATTGGCACACAAAAATCTTGAATTCTTTTTTAAAGGTAAGTTGGACTTTACCAAAATTAAAAGCCTTCATTCTGCAAAACATGTCATTTAAAATAGAAAATCCAAGACACATATTGATAGACCATATGTACAAGGCATAGATCACAAAGGTGTCGTGTGTGTGTGTGTGTGTGTATGTGTGTGTGTGTGTAAAGAGAAGCATTCAGGTTGTCACAGTGAGGTAGGAGAGAGAAGGTAGCTTTGGAGGCCCTGGTGATCCAAACCCACTCCTGCCATGCACTAGCTGCACGACTTCAGTCCCTCAACCCACTTCCTCAGCAATAAGAGGGAGAGAAGAGAAGAGCTGTCACAGGGGGTACACAACAGCTTCACCTCCATGAGCAGCAGACTCCATGTGAGAGAGTGGGGTCTCAGTGGCTACCCATACTGCAGGTCCTTATGATCGTGATTCCATCCATGGCAAGTGGGAGCCCGGTGTGTGTCCACAGTGTGCATACCTAAGTGTGGGCATGCGCTCACAGTGTACCTGCCCATAGTGTGGTGTTCATTTTGTGGGTGCCATTGGAGTACATATGAGGTGAAAACAGGGTCAATGATAAGCAGCCAGACAGAGGAACAGGTTGACTCCACATCACACCCAGGAGGGAGAGGATGTGTATCAGATCTCAAACCTCAGAGGATACAGTGACTGAAGACAGAGCTGTCCGACTGGAACATCTGGGGCAGAAATAGTAGATACCTAGAGCTTAGAATGTTGTGGAAGGAGTCCCTTGGTGGTGAAGGAGCCTTATGTCAAAGCCACTTCGGGCCTAGGTTTGTAACTCAATTGATAAAGTGCATGCCTAGGTGTGCATGAGACCCCAAGTTCAATTTATAACATCACACAGACTAGGTGTGGTGGCACATGCCTGTAATCCCAACAGCCAGGAGGTGGGTATGAGAGAATGTGGGGGACTTCATGATCCTGCCCTGAAGTGAGTTCAAAGCCAGGCTGATCTCTTGAGACAGGTTCAAAACCCTGTCTCAAAACAAAAAGAAAAAGAGAAGTGTGATACACATCCTTACCTTCCTGGATGTGACTGTGGAGCTACCCTGTCCCTCTACCTGGCTGCTTATCCCAGGCCCAGTGTCTGCAGGCCCTTGATGTCCCCTGAGCCCTAGCTCCATATTTTACCCCACAGTATCTGAAACCCTCAGCACAAGGGCATATAAAAGATGGTCCTGACCTTGCTGGATACAACGAGCAAAGAGCTTTCTCCTGGTCCCCACATCCACAGCTTAGTATTTTACTGCATTCTCCTTCAAGCCCCCAAATAAAATGTAAGATCTATTGCACTGGGTGTGTTCGATTGGAGGAGACTTTGAGCTTTGCCCTTTTGGGAGGGGTTACCCTTTTCAGGGGAGGAGCCTGCTCCAAGGAAACCACACATTCCTCTAAGGAAAAGGAGCTTCTCAGAAAGATGTCCCTTGTCCTTAACTAAAGCTCACTCGATTTCTACAGTGTGGCCCCATGACATGACAAGGAGACAGTCTCCGGGGTCCTGCAGATCTTGTATCAAATTCCAGCCCTAGCCCTGACCCTTCAGTCCAGTCCCTGAAGCTTAAAGACTCTAAGTTCTCATTTGTGTCACACCCCTTCTCTCAGGTAAGTTCTGAGGCTCTGAGGACACAGGATGGCAAGCCAGTGCTGACACACTCTCCTCTGGCTGGCACAAAAGGTAGCAGGTACTGCTCCCCTATCCCCTCAAGGTAGCTTTAGGCAACAAGCCATAGCCTCCAAGAGCTCCTTATCCTCAAGGATCATCAGGGCAAAACTCTAGTCAGTATCAGGACCCTTGAACTGTATGGGAGACACCCTCATGCCTGTCCCTTCCTTGTGAATGCCCTGCTTGATGCCACTATGGTGCCCCTGGTTAAAGTTCTTTGCTCGCACTGGTTTTTTTTCTACGGGGATATTTTATAGTTCTGTTAATGCTGGCCTCAAAGTATATTACCTTCTCACATGGAGGAACCAAGTGTCAAACCGTTCTTTGTGCAAAAGAGCCCCCATGGCAAGACAAGACCAGGCGGGCTTAGGCTTGAGATACTGAGCTGAACCGCCACCCACAGATGCCATGCCCATCCAGAACATGGCTCAGAACCTGAAGCAGGCAAACATATTGCCTCAGTGTCAGCTGCAGTGTACCACGGGGCCCCTACATCTTGGGGCTCACAAAAACAGTCAACTATATTCCAAGACTGTGTGGGTCAGAAGTCACACAGGCCTCCAGCTAATATGGTGTTCTGGATGCATATTCATGGGTATTTAGAGAGCAGCAAACTGCTCTGGACAGTTGACCGTGGCTTTCTTTACAGCATGATCAGACAGCCGAGCTCAATGGGTACCATCCCCTGGCACAGCCTGGTCAGTACCTTCTCAGGGAAAGTGGACTTCTGAGGTCTCAGCTTGGGGATCACAGAATGTCTTGAAAGGCTCAAGTAGGGAGCTTCAAGGCTTTCTCTCACCTAGCCTTGGAAGTCAGGTAACTTTATTTCTATTGTAGCTTATTGGTTCAGCAAACTGCAGAGCCACTCAGAATTAATGAAAAACTATTAGACCCCAACTCTAAAACAGAGAAATGTCTGTAAAAGGGCTCTGTGCAAAGCCATTTCCTTCCCTGGCTGTACAGGTGAACCAAAAGAGAGGTGTTTTAACTTATTACCATCAAAATCATCCTGTTCTTCAGCAGTATCCCTACCGTCATTGGTACCATCAGCATCACTATCACAATACCATCTACACCTAAGCAGTATCACCACCACTATTGACAATACCCTCAACACCATCAAACACCATCATTGTCTGCATCATTAGCACCATCACTATTAGCATTCTCAAAGCTATCAGCATGACTATCACATTACCATTCACACTTCAGCAGTACCACCACCACCATCACCATCATCACCATCACCATCATCAGCACCATCTGTGTCATCAACATTAGCATCCTCACTGTTATCAACATCAGTATTACATTATCACCCACATCTCATCAGTTCCAGCAATTACCATTCACACTGTCAGCAGCACCACCACGATCAACATCACTATTAAATCACTAGCTACTTCTAAGCATTGCCAGTAACCACCATCAGCATCTTCACAACTACCACCACCAGCATCCTCTTCTTTAGCATCAGTATCACCATCATTATCATCATCATCAGTAAGTATCACCAACAAAATCAGCAGCAGCACTGACACCATCAGTATCCATAACCATCACCATCATCACCACTGACACTATACAAACCATTACCATCATTATTATCATAGCCATTAACACCATCATTATCATTGTCATCACCACTAACACTACCATAATCATCACCATCAACTCCATCATATCATCACCATCAATATCATGACCACCAACAAAGAACACAATCAGCATCAATAATAATGCGACCACCACCAAAACATAGCCATCATCATCATCATCATTATTTCCACCATCGGCAATAACATCCCCATCGCCATTGTGGTGGCCATTCTCCTAGTGCAATACCAGCCTCTTTTTTTGTACTCTGGGATCATGAAAATAGAGGCACAAAGTTGCTGTATTTTGTACACACATGCTGCCCTGGAGAAGCTCCTGGCTGCAGGTTGGTTTATCCCATGTGCTTCCTCAAGTGCTTTTTCTTCATGCGCCTGCTCCTCTAGTCTCCTCAGAGGCTCCCACCCGGGTTAGCCTATGAATCAAATAGACTGACTTATCATGGGCACAAGGTCATTATCTCCAAACAAAAGTCAGAGGAATCAGGCACTGAGAGGGGCAGGCTGGAGTCTCTGGAGGCTTAGCCTCTCCCTCCCGTGTCCTCTCTGCTGAGCAGCTGATACAGCACACGAAATAGGAGGCAGGGGATGCAGAGCAGACTTCGTTAGTGCAGTCCACACTAATCACATTAATTGGATAATTGCCACTTCATGGTGTTTGGTATTAACACAACCTTGAACTTGGCTTTCTTTCAGGAGCTTTTATCCAAGCCTCTAGAGGAGGCAGCTCTGATTGATAAAAAGAGCTTCCTGCTCCCCAAAGCCAAGAGCCCCAAAGTCTCCTTTTCTAAGGAACATGTAGTAGCAGAGAAAGACTAAATGACCCTCCCAGGTCACCAAATGACCCGTGGACAAAGTGACATAGGAGCCAGGTGACTGCCCACTGCCTTAGGCTCTGACAAGTAAATCACCCCAAAGAGACCAATGTGATTTCATTTCTATTCTATCTACAGTAGGGGGGAAAAAAATCAATGTTTGCTAAATGAAAAGGAAAAAGATCGGCAGGAGGAAAATACATTTTCAACTCTTAATAGGATATCATCGACAGTAACGAGTCAGAAGTGGAGTGACAAAGCCGATTGGCTGGGCTGGGGGCAGGGGTGACTTGATAGTAAGGGGAGGGACATGATCTCATGGGCTAGGGACAATGAGGAGAAAGCTTAGGCTAAAGCCAGCAGGCACCCCTGCCTAGCTGGGGTGGCCAACACCTCCAGGCAGGTTCCAAATGGCTGTTCCCAGTGATTAGAAGAGGGACCAGAGGGGCTGGAGAGATGGTGCAGTGGTTGTTATGATGTGTGTACTTGTTCATACAGAAGACCCAGGTTCAATTCCCAGCACTCATGTGGTGGCTCACAACTGCCCATAATTCCAGTTCCAAGGGATCCAACATCTTCTGGCCTCCAGGGCACACCACATTCATGTGGTGCACAGCCATGCATACACACAAAACATCCACACACAAAACAATAAATAAAAAAAGGAACCGGGGAATCCACAAAAAGATGGAAGGAAGAAAGCAGTAAGGACCTAGGTTCCCTGGTAAAAGGAGGGATGACTCCAGGCTTTTCACCTTCCTGTGCTCTCAGTATATTTCCAAGGACAACCTCAGTCAGCTTGTATGTGGGGGTTATTCTCCCTTCCCCAGGTGACCAAAGCAGACTTCCTCCTGCCCTGCAGCAATAGGTGAGTCGTGGCTGATAAGTGTCTACTTCAATTTCAGATCCCGTTTTCCTTCCAGAAAAGGTCCTGACTTTTGGGGTCGGGGGGAATCAAGTCTGGACTAGGAAGTCAGAAGAGGCCTCCGAAGGGAGGAGGCACCATGAACCTCTGGTGGGCCAAGGAAAGAGGAGAGGTTGCCACTGAAGAGAGCCACAGATATGAAGGGTGGGAGCCGAGAGAGTCTAGGAAGACAAAGGATTTTAATGCCGCTTTCTTCAGGTTCATTCTGAGGCAGGAGGGAAGCAGGGACTGAGGGCTTCTGTGTGGACTTGACTGGGACAATGATACATGACTTTCTCAACACATGGCAGCCTGTCCCCTTGCTCACACCCTCAGCTCCTCACCAAATCTCTCTGAAGTTCTTAACCTCACACACCTCTGGATCACAATCACGAAAAATTATCTTACCATCCTCAACCCTAATATCAGAACATCTAGCGTTTCCTTGTTGACTTCATTGCAAGTGTAAGTGTATTTGTGTGTGTGTTTGCGTGTGTGTGTGTGTGTGCGTGTACAGGTGTGCATATGCACGTGTGAGCACATGTGCACATGGAGGTCAACCTCAGGTGTCAATCCTCGACACCCTCCACTTTATTTTTTGAGGCAGGGTCTCTCTCTGGAACCTGGGATTCATACACTGGGCCTGGCTGGCTGGGCAGCAGACCCCAGGGATCTGCTTTATCTCCCCATGCCAGCACTGAACTACTGACCCGTCAGCACTCTGCTTTTTCACAGGGATGCTGGGAACCTAGCTTGGGTCCTTCTATCTACATGGAAAACACTTTACCAACTGAGACACCCCAACCCCCAGTCTTTGGCCTCATCTTGATTTCTCCATTTTGATCCAGCTTCTTTTTCTTTCCAGATTTGTTGTTTGTTTCATCTTGACTCCAGGTGCCCAAGAATCAACATTTCTTGGTGACCTGAGAGGGTTCTACTGTCTCCCCAGCCAGCTGCCACTCTGCTTAGAAGAGCCCAGGCCCTTTGAGGTGATATACTCTCCTTGACCTCGTGTGGATGTCCCCTTGCAGAGATAGAACTCAAGAGAACAATTGGGGGAGGCTAAGCCTTGAAGAGGCATCTGACACCTGTGAGGGGAAAACCTGACCCAGGTGAAGGAAGCGGATTGTCGAGGGTCAGAGTAACCCTGAGGCAGGCAACAGATGCCCAGATATCTCGAGCCTGTTTCCATCTTTCCCACCAAAACACCTTTATAAATTGTAAAGCAGTGTTTCTCATCCTGTGGGTACCCTTGAGGAGTGGGTCAAATGATCTTATCAAAGGAGTTACTAAGAACATCAAAACCATAGATATTTACATCACAATTCCTAACAGCAAAATTATGAAATTAATTTTATGATTAGGGTCCACAACCCAAGGAACTGTATTAAAGGGTCACAGTGTTAGAAGGTTGAGAACCACTGCTGTAAAGTGTTGTGCATGGACACGCTAGGGGTTGTCAGCATGCTATGACCTTAAAGATGAGCCCTAAAAGAGGGACAGCTGGCCACAGCAATTGCAGAGTAGCACTGGGGAAATTAGCCCTTGAGCACACTTTGCTAACTTCTGATACTGGAGGGCAGGGAACTGTCAACTCTTCCCTCAGGACCAGCCTCTGAAGACCCTGAGCCCTGAAGAAGTCAGGAGACAGACTCCTCAGGAGCCAGGGATATCTACAGTCGTCACCCCACAGCCTTTATGACCGTGGACTGCTCACCTCGGAGCACCTTCTGCACAGTTCACTCTCATTGTGTCCCACGTGAGCCATGCACAGGGGCTTTTTTGCCACCAGCACTCAGGTTTGTCAGCCTTCTGACCCACTAAAAAGACAGTATTAGGCAGCGTTAAAAGGCGGTGGTGGCGCACGCCTTTAATCTCAGCACTTGGGAGGCAGAGGCAGGCGGATCTCTGTGAGTTCGAGACCAGCCTGGTCTACAAGAGCTAGTTCCAGGACAGGCTCCAAAGCCACAGAGAAACCCTGTCTCGAAAAACAAAACAAAACAAAAAAACAAAAAAAAAACATTTTCTCTGGCACCAGGACGCTCCTGAGTTCAGCACAGCATGGGTAATCATGGCAAATTACCATCAATCTATCCCAAAGTTCTAGAAACCACAGTGTCAGGGGCTTGAAGGGGCAGCACACATCAACTCTGAAAAGTCTGGCTTTCGGTGTCAACGTCAAGAGTTTCTACCTGCGAAACTGCAAACGCCAGGTCGTCCCTAGTACAGTTTACATCGATAATGTGCCCCCAAAGACTCAAGTGTTGAAAGTTTGGGACTGAGTGCAGCAGTGTTCAGAGGTGACTGGATGCTCTGACTTCATTCATAGATGGGTTCCTAACTGAATGGACCAATGGAAAGCTGGAGGAAGAGGGGGGCCTAGCTGGAGGAAGTGGCTCACTGGGTGCATGCCTTTGATGAATAGGTCCAGGGCTACTGCTCTCTCTCTCTTTCAGCATTTGCTCCAGAGAACATGGGGTGTCATGGCATGAGGACACTGGAATTTCATGGGGAGGTGACGGCATGGAGGAGCAGAAGTCTCTCACCCACAGCCCACTCCAGCCACCCAGCCATGTGGGTGAGCCCTGAAATGAGGGCCTTCCATCTGTCAAGCCATGGGAATCCAGCTGGCATCTTACTGACTATTCCTTGGTGGCTAGATTAGACCTGTGCAATCACACTGTCCCCAGGCTCTTGACCCACAGAGACTTGGAAAGAATGAAGAGCCCCTGCTGTTGGAGGCATTGCGTGGAAAGGAATTATTTCTATATGGTAATTGATAGCTGCCATAAGGCTTAACGGTACAGCTTGAGACCAAGGGTTAACATCCAGATTCTGCATATTAAGGCAAACCCATTAGAAACACCTCCCAACTCGGGGCTGCCCGTGAAGCTTCTGTGATACAATCCCTGAGAATAAGCTGAACCAAATGTGAGAAATTTCCAACTCTCCACAGGAGTTGAGACAGTTGTTCCTTTGTGAGGATCCATTCTTGAGAGAACTAGTTTAGACCCATAGACCTCTTCCACTCAGTGAGGTATCATCAGTTCCTTCTGAGGCCGGAAATCAGCTTTCACTTGAGTCCACTTCCTAATGGTCCCACCGTCTCTCAAAAGCCTTATGCTAAGGACCACACGTCCAACATACAAGCCTTTGCGTGGGGAGCATCCAAGCCACATCATCCTTCCTTCACTTCTTTGTTCTGTTCAGGTCCTGGCATTGCATGTCACCTCATGTGGGTGGACATTGGTTTATTTATTAAACAGTAGCTTATCCATTCAAATGTTAGTCTCATCCAGAAATGATGTTTTACTGGGTAACTGGACAACCCAGCTGAACAGACACATAAAAATGGTCATGGCATCCCATTTAGGGCATTTTAAAGAAATAGAGATATAACACACATTATAGAGTCTTTCATTCAAAGCACAACTTGGGGTAGGAGTGTCCAGAATATTCACAGAATTGTGCAACTGTCTTTGCTACAGAATTCAAGAACAGCTTTACCACCCCAAAAAAGGACCCCCCTATATTTGGCCACTGCTCGCATGCTACCAGTTCCCCAGGCTCTGAGAACTGTTACTCTACCCTGTGGATCTGCTTGCCCTGGATGCTTCCCCAGAACAGAGCTCCATTCCGCACAGGCTTCAAGTTTGTGTCCTTTTTACAGCTGAACACCACTCGCCAAGCCAAATGTTGGCCATTGGTTGTTGTTACCAGAGGTGTCCCAGCCCCAGGGCTAGAGAAGCTGCAGAACCACCATCCAGTCAAGATATTATGGACGTAAATTTCTATTTCAATCAAGTTTAATCTGAGAGCTGTGGCTCAGGAAGGGAGGTGTGCCCTGTGGGCGTTTAAAGGCTCTGGCTTATTGAGTAAGACAGAATGGGTTCAGAGGCTTGAGCCTGTTTCTTGATGTTAAATACCCCTGTTAGCTTGGGATGGAGTGACACCAAGAGGTCAGGGGTCAGGAAGGGCCCTTGCCAAGACAAAGCTTCTCTTGACCCCAGCACTTGACCCAGTCACTGAGCCCCAGAGCCCCAGGGACCTGCTCCTGCTAGGCAGAGGCTCAGGGCTGTGATTCAGGCTCCAACTTTTCCCAGTTTGTCTCTTTCCTTACAGGAACAGTGGACATGACTGCTGCTGGGTCTGTGTGCCATACGAGGGAGCTTCAGCTTTGTGTCTCTAACACAGATATGAACAAAGGGCCCACAAGGAGTCTGGTACAAGCCAGCCAAGTACGGGGTGCTGGGGACTGAACCTAAGGACTTGTGCATGCTGCTAATCTCAACCTCCCAAGTGATATGATGAAGGAGGAGGAACGAAAGTCTCACTGGGTGCATTCCACCCAGGTGTGGGTTGGGCAGGTGTCATCTCTGCCCTACCTCCCCACCCAAACACACACACACACACACACACACACACACCCCACACACACACACACACAAAGGCTGGGCATGCACAGGATGGGCCCCTCCCTCCACAAATCACCTTCTGCTGGAGCAGGAGGAAACAGAAAACAGGGAGTTGGAATAACTGGAGAACCATAGGCCAGGTCCTGGGGAAGTTGTACCCAGGAGACCAGTCATCAGGCACCCTGCCGTCAGTTCTTATGGATCTCATCCACTCGGCTCTGCAGAGCACACCAGAGCTCCAAAACAGGGCTAGGGAGAGGCAAAGCCTTTCCCATCCCAGCCTAGGCCATCTATCTTGGTCTGTTCCTATTAAAATACATAATAAAAGGAAGAAAAGGCTGGGCCAGAGGGTGAAGGGGAGAAAAATGATGTGGCTTCTGGGCCTTTGTTTGTCCCTTCCCCCCCAAGACCTCGTGCAGCGAGGAAAGGAGAAGAGAAGGGGCCCTAGGCTGCTGCAATCTGGGCAGGGAGATGGAGCTCTGGGCTGACCCTGTGGGGAAAAGAAGCTGGGAGGTGGGGGGATCAAGCTGCTTCTGCCTGGGCCAGCCCCACCACCAGCAGCCTCGTACACACAGCTGCCTGGATCCCCAGATGAGGACATGCTCCGTCCCTCCACAGAAGCAGCTGTGTAGCCTCAAGCCAGCTACCCTGAAGACCCAGGGTTCTGACAGACAGCCTCCGTAGGGCATGGAAACTACACACTGGCTTGATTTAAAAAAAAAAAAAAAAAAAAAGGGTTCTGTAAAAAATGCTCCTGCCCCAGGGGCTACATTCCAGCTCCCACTGCGGGTCTTGAAGAGCCTATGGGTGACATTCACCCACCTGCACATCCTGCCACAGGGTGGTAGCTCCAGGAGGTGGGTGTCTAACTGGAGGAAGTAGGCTACTAAGGGCGGACCTTTGAAGGTCCTGCACAGTTCACTTCTTACCTACTGAGAAGTGAGCGTGCTGCAGGCCCAACCCACTAAGTTGCTGTGTCATGCCTTCCAGGCCATGGAGGATGAACACCCTCTGAACCCAAAACAAAGCAAGCTGCCTTTAAGTCCTTCGGTCAGAGGTGACAAAAGTAACCAACAGCCCTAAAGATGAAGGTGTCCAAGACACCCATGGCGCTGCCCACATTGCCCAGGAGTTGTGACACATGACCTGTGGAAAAGTCAAGTCCCCTGACAGACCCAGGTCCCGTTTCCCCCCCCACACACACACACACACACCAGCCACTGTTTGTAACAAGCATTTCTTCTGGGCACCTCAAAATCATCGTTATATCTCCAAGTGAGACACCCAAGTCCCAAACCTAAGATTCCGGGCTGTGACATTATTTAGCACAGGGATTATTGTAGGTGTAATCGATTGAGATGAGATGATAATGGCTAAGCTGGGTGGACTCAGACTGGAGAGGCTGCTCCACGGATAAGGCACTTGCCGTGCAAACATGAACATCAGAGTCCAGAGTTTGGATACCTAGCACCCATTAGAAGCCAGGCAGTTATGGTACCTGTTTGTAACCCAAGCATTAACAGGCACAGACAGGCATGCCTAGGACAAGTTAGCAGGCTAGATTAATCAGAATTAGTAAGCCCCAGCTTTGGCAAGAGACTGTGCCTCAATAAATAAAATGAGGGATTGTCAATATCAGGCCCCCTCACACATGTGCACACAAGCACCCCACATATGCAGCACACGTGCATACACATTTTTAAAAATGAGTGGATTCCCAACCCAGGGTGACCAGCATTCTTGTGAAGAGAGAGAGGGAAAAGGAGGACATCCACATATAGAGTTAGAGGCTGGAGAGAGGCAATCATAGACCAACAGTCCAAGGATTATCAATCCCACCAGAAGCTGGGAGGAACAGAAAGAGCCCTCCTTCAGTGCCTAACACAGAGCGCCTTGTGCTACCTGACTTCTGACCTGCCTTTTGGTCTCTGGAACTGGGAGATGGGATGTTTCTGCTGTTTTGTTGTTAGTTATGTGTCTGCGTGTATGCATGTATGTTCAGCTATGGGGGGTGCATGTGTGTGCACATGTGCATGAGAGAGAGAGAGAGAGAGAGAGTCATGTACAGTGTGGTGGTTTAAATGCATCTATCCAGCAAGCATTAGGGATTTTCCTGACTCTGCCTGTTGGGTGCTGGGATTACAAGCATACAGCACTATGCCTGGCTCTCTTACATAGGCTCCAAGGTTTGAAGTCTGGTCTTCACGTCTGCTCTGCAAGGGCCTTACTGACTGACCCATCTCCTTAACCCTGTATCTGCTGTTTTAGGATGCCTGGCTTTGGACTTTGTTGACAACATGAGAAACCCACGTACCCAGAACCTAGAACCCTGAGGATCCCAGGGCCTCCAAGGCTGGTTCTGGCAGGTCAGGGTTTGTCCACCCTGAGCTACTCTGCAGAGACCAGAGGGGTTAAAGTGCACAGGCACATGGGAACCATCACTCAGGAGAAGGAAAGGTGACCCTGACTCATCCCCATGCCCCGAGTATGGCAGTAGTAAGAGGTTTTCACATAGCAGGATGGGTTAAGGCTCAATGCAAGAGTGACCCACTGGAGCTTGCAAAGAATGCACAAGCTGACTGTCCCATGCATGCACTGGCCACCTTTGTGTAGTCAGAGAGCTCGGGGTTGGTGGCTATGTGGGTACTGTAAGGCCTTCCATCTGCTACTTCTCCAGGAAAAGCCAACTTTCACTTGCTTGTTCAGGACTATAGGCTGCCAACAGTCTCAACCTCTGGGTAGGATCAGCTGGGGATCAGGAGGCAGAGACAAAGATTTGAGATGATGAGTTCCTCCTTACATAAAGCAACCGTCTGACTAGCACTATGCCAAGTTTGTTGACCCTCCTGCTCTGAAGATATAACCATACAATTTGGAGACCAAGGTTTGCTACAGCATAAAGACCACAGTGACAGCTCGCACTGCCTCATAAGGCACCGACGGAGCCCCTTCTCTATTCCGTTGGCTGTGTCTGCAAAATGTTTGCTCTGACTTAGAGTTGGCATGGTTTGTAGCTGTGCACACCAAAACCTGCAAAGCTGATCGTCTCAGCTGCACCCATCTGGGAAGGTCAGGTCCTCAGGGATCAGGTATCTGTGAAAACTATCCCTGAGAATCATCTAGAAATTCCATGTTTAGCAGGGTAGGATTCCTGAGGTTGACCCAAGTTTGTTATCAATACCACGTATCGAATAAACCCCTGTCCCTCCTACCTCACCTCTGAGGGGTCAGGGTTCTCTGTGGGGTCTGCTTGTCTGCTCAGCTGATTCCCACCGTGAGTTCATGGGAATGAGCTCAAGCTGTGGCAACAGAGATAATGAGACAACCCGTCCACTTTTACAGAATCTACCAGGAGACAGTCCTGGCTGCCTTTTATGTTTGTGATGGTGTCACAGTCCTGGGACCAGGTTTGGGAAGAAGTCACCAGGACAATTAGAATATCAATAGAGAGATGTCAGTACCAGGCCTTACCTGTCACCTATCCCAACAGCTCAGGTGAGATCCAAGGCACACAGCAGTCACCCGGGCCCCATAAGGCATGTGTCTGTGTCAGTATACTTCCAGCTCCCAGCC
Source organism: Dicrostonyx torquatus (assembly GCA_028555095.1). Taxonomy (NCBI): domain Eukaryota; kingdom Metazoa; phylum Chordata; class Mammalia; order Rodentia; family Cricetidae; genus Dicrostonyx; species Dicrostonyx torquatus. The sequence goes on from JAQHUG010000064.1 coordinate 7,869,238, forward strand.
CACATCCCCTGTTAGAGGGGCCTTGGCCAGGAGTCCTCCATACCCATCACCTTAGCATCTGCTAACTTGGGAGTCAGCTCACTGGGCAGGGAAAACCAACAAGGAATCTGAGCTTCCACTGGATCCTGGGCAGAGATGGCCTCTGCCCTTGTTAGAAATAAGACGATAGTAACAAATTCAAGAGAATCGTGAAAATGGGAGTAGTTTTGAATATACAGCTAACTCTACAGAGCGGGACCCCAACATGGAGAAGAGGCGCAGACAGTTGAGGTGCTAATTTGGTGCAAGACAAGTGTTTATTTTTGTTTAGCTCTTGCTTTTAGACATATTTATTGTATATGTATGAATGTTTTGCCTGTGTGTGCTTATGTGTATTATCTGTGTGGCTGGTGCCTTTGGAGGTCTGTTCCCCCGGAACTGGATTACAGGACAGTATGAGCCACTACATGGGTGCTGTACAAAAGCAGCAAATGCTCTTAACCACTGAACATCTCTCCAAGCCAAGACAGATTCTAAATTCCTTGCATCTTGAGAAATCCCTGTTCTCACTTCCCATAGGCCAGGACTTGTCCTCCTTCCCAAATTCCCTATCTCATTATCCAAGGACAGAGTCTTATCTAATGAATAAATTGGGTCTTGAGATTGCTGGGGTTTTCTCTGCTCCTGGGTTCAGTCACATGGCAGACTGCCTATACCTTTCCAACTCTCAAGAGTTCTGAGACAAACAGAGGCCAGCTGCCAGCTAAGGGAGAGAGGGGCCTGGCGCCTTCGGCTTCTCTGTCTGGCATACTCCAAGTATACCTCATATTGAAAAATGGACAGTCTACTTTTTACAGCATCTACCCACGCCCCACACCCAGGCCACAGGATAACATGTACACACTATCAAGAAAGAGCCTTCCAGAACTGGGGCCATGGCTGGGTGGTGGGTGAAATGCTTACTGGGCAAGCCTGAGAGCTTAGCTTTACATCTTCAGCACTGCATAAAAAACCAGTATGGTTCTGAGATTCCATCTTACAACTGTTAAGAATGGCCAAGATCAAAAACACTAATGACAACCTATGCTGGAGAGGGTGTGGGGAAAAGGGAACACTTCTGCATTGCTGGTGGGAATGCAAGCTGGTACAACCCCTTTGGATGTCAGTGTGGAGATTTCTTAGAAAATTAGGAAACAACCTTCCTCAAGACCCAATAATACCACTTTTAGGTATATATCCAAAGAACACTCAATTGTGCCACAAGGACATGTGCTCAACTATGTTCAACTTTGTTTGTCATAACCAGAACCTGGAAACAACCTCGACCCTTGACCAAAGAATGGATAAAGAAATTGTGGTACATTTACACAATGGAGCAGAAAAAAATAACGACAGCTTGAATTTTGCAGGAAAATGGATGGAACTAGAAAACATTATTTTGAGTGAAGTAACCCAGACACAGAAAGACAGTTGTCACATGTACTCACTCATAGGTGGTTTTTAAACATAAAGCAAAGAAAGCCAGCCTACAAACCATAATCACAGAGAACTTAGACAACAATGAGGACACTAAGAGAGACTTACATAGACCTAATATACATGGGAAAGTATAAAAAGACAAGATCTCCTGAGGAGGGAGCATAGGGACATTGGGGGAGGGTTGAAGGGGGAGGCGAGAGGCAGGGAGGGGAGCAGAAAAAAATGTAGAGCTCAATAAATATCAATAAAGAAAAAAAATAATTTGAAGTACAAAAAACCCAGTAGGGCAACATGCTTGTAAGCCCAGAGCTGGGGGCGGAGATGAGTGGATCTCTGGGGTTTATTGGCCAGCCTGTCTAGCCAATCAGTGAGCTCCAGGTTCAGTGAGAGACCCTGTCTCAAAAATAAGATAGAGATTGAAGAGGACACCAACATCAACCTCTGGCCCAACACACATGTGAACATAGGTAGACACACATATACCACATGTGGACAAAAGAAAGGAAAAAGTCCTCCTGCTCCCCTGCTACATCATCAAGGAAAAACTCTATTCCCTCCCAGATTCCACCAAGGAACAGCCCTCTGTCCTCTCCCTGGCTTGCTTGTCTCCCAGCTGCAAAACTCCCCAGGGCTTGCTGGAGTGCCAACGACTTTGCTTGTTTGAAATGGAAATTCCCCTCCTCTTACACTTATTGTCCCTCATCTTTTTCTCTCTAGAAGCAGGATGTGGATTTGATGGCAGTTCACAGTAGCTGGGGTGCAGAGAAACTCGCACAGCTGTTCCCACTTGGGATCTGGGATCTTCAGTCTGATCCTGAGTGGAGATGGGAGATGAGCCAGCCAGCCGAGCCCAAGTCAGGGCTCTCTGTCAGACAAAGTCTAGGTCCCAAGAACCTCTACCCCTTCCTGTGAGCTTGGAGACCACTAGACTCTTTGTGCCTTTGACTTGTGCACCCCTACCCAGGAGTGAGCACCCTGTATTCAGGGTCTACAGTTCCTTGGCCAGGAGTGCCCCACTCCTCCAATCCTAACTTCCTTTTTTTTTTCTTTTCTTTTTTTTTTTTTTGGTTTTTCAAGACAAGGTTTCTCTGTGGCTTTGGAGCCTGTCCTGGAACTAGCTCTTGTAGACCAGGCTGGTCTCGAACTCACAAAGATCCGCCCGCCTCTGCCTCCCGAGTGCTGGGATTAAAGGTGTGCGCCACCACCACCCGGCCCAATCCTAACTTCCTAACTTGACTATTTCTGCTCCAGAACTGGCACTGACCAGTGCTCATAGGATGAGTGGCAACAGGGCTTGCATGCTCCAGGCTGAGCAAGGCCTGGGATTACATAGCTTTGAACTACCTCCTTGGCCTGCTCCCTTGCAGGCTATGTCACCCCCTGAGCTAGATGATATGGCGATGATAACAAAAATGACCTTCAAGATGGTCCACCACAGGAGTCCCCACCCTCCCAAGAGGACAGGACAAGGCTGCCTTGGTTAGATGTGACAGAAGTGAGCCATGACCCCTCAGCCCAACTCCAGGATCTACACAGCATCAGTTGACCACAAAGAGGTCAGGCCACAAGCAAACCTTCTCAAGATAGAGCAGGTATCACTCACAGTGACATCCAGAGGTCAGTAGAGACTTGGCATGTCTGCATGAGGGCCTACATGTGAGCAGGCCTTGCATGCATAGCCCTGCACACAGGCATGGGCCTATAAGCACAATATGCAAACATATCCCCCCAGAGCAGATCACAGAGTCTCATAAACATGTGCAAACACATATGCATAAGAATGCAGACCATGTAGTAGAATACGCATCCATCCCCCAGGGAAACTGAGAAATTCATTCTGACCTACAAAGAGCAAGACCACACAAGCAGATCAGATTTGTGCATAAGGTCTAGGGTGCCTGGACAGCAGGTTAAGGACCCTTTCTTTGTGATTGAGGATAGATTCTAGGGAGACACAAATTGGCTCTGTAGACTACATGAAAGCTACAGGCAAAGTTGGCTTCATGAATCCATGGATGTTGGGGATAGAACAAAAGACCAGAGAAGATGGACCCACTCTCTCTGCCTGCCTGATGGAACAGGGATATGGTCTTCTTGGAGGCAATGGCTCCCCTGGGTCTGGGTCTGGAGTCTCCAGCTCCCAACTCACCTGAACCTCAGAGTCCCCTGGAAGCCAGAGAAGAATCTGAGACTCAGGAGCTCCATAATCATGTGAGCCAGGTTAAACATAAAGTCCTATTGGCTCCATCTCCCTGGAGAACCCAGGCCAAGATGCTACCCAGCCAACAGTTCCCAAGCAACAACACAGTGACCACATAGGCTTGGAGCATGGGGGACTCTACCTATAACTTTCTACGGCAGGGCTCAGCTCCCTCTCAACAAGCATGTGACATCACTCTGCCTTCTTCTAGGCCTTCAGATGAGTAGAAGCTCACCCAGCCAACAGTAAAGGGTGGAAATGGGTCCCCTGTACAACTCCATCTGTTCCTGTTCCCAATTCTCCAAGTCTATGCCACACATGCAAAGCCTCTAACCCAAGGAGCCTAGAACTTCTTGGGGGCCTGAGTGTGTAGGCACAGGGCACAGAGTGCAGCTCAAGACCTCTACCAACTCACATCTGTGGAGGGAAGGCTGTAACACAGGCCAGTGTGCCTACAAATCCATGCATGAAACCCATACACATTCACCTTAGGGCTGAATCACAGTGTTGCCCCACCCCCACATAACAATTGTCCAACTCCTACCCGGAATGGGTAGAAGAAGAGACCCATCCATTCCCTCCCTGTCCCCAAAGCAATGACATCGCCCTCTCCTTCCATTATCTGAGGCTGATGGATTGCCCCCTGTGATGATTCAGCAGTCCCTGGCCAGCCTATGAAATCACAATCATCCTGCCAGGGCTGCAGGGTGGCCCCAGCACAGTTCATTAAACACTGGCAGCTGTGGCCACTCCCCAGCCTTTGACAGAGGGAGAAGGGGATGCCCAAACAGACTCCACTGTAGATCCTGAGTCACTAGCCAGGGCCAGGCAGGAGGACCAAGACCCTGTGTCAAAGCCCCTCCAAGTCCCACATTCTCTACCACAGTGAAGGATCCAAGCAGAGAAGATCTGTGCCAAGAGAGGGCCCAGCAAAGTCAGGAGAGTCCATGGGCCTGATGACACCTGGAATCATGAGGGTCACATCACTCACCAAGAACCCCAGCCAAAGCACTCACTAAAGCACTCATGGGTCGTGTTATTGGAGGATAAGAAGCCAGCACCACTCCTCCACACTAGAGCCACACTAGAATGTTAGATACAGGAGGAGAGCAAAGAAAATAATTCCAAAACAGGCAGAGGTAGCACATTTCAGAAAAGAGCAGACAGGTTGGAAAGATGACTCAGTGGTTAGAAGTACTGGCTGCTCTTCCAAAGGACTAGGGTTCGATTCCCATCATGCACGTGACAGCTCACACCTGTCTGTCATTATAGTTTTGGAGTATCTGATGCCTTCTGACTTTCACGTGGTGCACAGATATGCAGACAAACTAGCCATACACATAAGATAAAACAAATAAATAAGAAGGAGGAGAAGGAAGAGGAGGAAGAAGAGGAGGAGAAGAAAGAAGAAGAGGAAGAAGAAAGAAGAAGAGGAAGAAGAAAGAAGAAGAGGAAGAAGAAAGAAGAAGAGGAAGAAGAAGAAGAGGAGGAAGAAGAAGAAGAAGAAGACGAAGAAGAAGAAGAAGAAGAAGAAGTAGCAGTGGTGGCGCACGCCTTTAATCCCAGCACTTGAGAGGCAGAGACAGGTGGATCTCTGTGAGTTCAAGGCCAGACTGGTCTACAGAGTGAATTCCAGGACAGCCAGGGATACACAGAGAAACCCTGTCTCAAGGAGAAAAAAAAAAAAAAAGGCAAGCAGTAAAAGAGAGAGGTGATTTTAGAACTTTCTTCTCTGATGGGCCTGCTGTGCTCTGGGGGTCGTGTGTGCAGGAGCCTACTCACCCCCACTTCCTGGTTTGCTCCATTCCACAGACCAAAAGGCCATCTAGGTTCCAAACTCCAGCCCCTAAGCCAGACACTATTGTTCCATGGCTGACCATGACAGGAGGTACACTGTTAGGGGAAAGAGAAGGTCTGTCTCTGGGAGTCTGGCCAAGGCTAGCTTGCTGCTCCTGAGTTTCCTAGGTCAGCCTAGACAGACCCATGTGACCACTGCCCTATTCTGATGAATCCATCCTCCTGTGGAGAGGTGCCTTTGTACCCCAACCTGGCAGAGGGGAGGGAACAGCTTGGGTCTCGCTCTGGGCAGGGACAGAAGAGGTCTCTACTTTATAAATCCCCTGGGGCGAGCTCCCCCATCCCCTCTGCCTAAGCCCAGCCTATCTCTGGCAGCCAGGGCCTCAATCCCAGGTGTGAGACTGTCACCAAGATAAAAGAGACGTAATTAAATTCCAATCAGCTGAGTGATTTGTTATCATAATGTAATATTTCCCTCCAGCCCCTAACTCCCACAGATCAGTCTCCATCAGGCCTTCCAGGTGGGGGTCCCTGCCTGTTAGCCTGGGCCCAGCTGCTGGAGGAGCCCCTGGAGGTGAGGTCCACCCATTTGCTCCTCCCAGCCACACATACGTGTCCCTCCCCCAGTGCCAGGCCCTGAAGGTGATAATGAAGTCATTTTTCTGAGGAACAGTCACCTGGAAGACAGCCTTGTCTGGCTAATCGAGCTGGGAAGGCAGGCCCAAGGGAGGAAGGAGGAGGGAAAGACGGGTGAGCACAGAGGGCAAGGTGAGCAAGGTAGGTGGGAGCAGGCTGCAAGCTTTCCCTGAGGCACGGGAGTGACTTATGCGGGAACCTCTGCCTCCCCTCTCCCTGGCCTGATGCAGCAGTGGCCAGCAGCACTGCCAAGAGAAAAGAGCCTATGGAAGTGGGGGTGAAGTGCTGTCTTTGGGCACTGTGAGAACCTAGGGAACCACCTTGGAAAGTCTCACTTGGGCCTCATGTGGCTCCTGACAGCATTTACTGCTAGATCCCTCAAGGACCCTTGAGGAATACATGCCTGCTGTCCTCACTTTGTAAGTGTCAAGACTGAGATCCAGACCACACTTGGTTTTTCCTTGTGGCCTCACGGAACTCTGCCTGGTGCCACTGGACACCCCAGAGCACAAACACAAGGCACTATGTAGTTTCTTAACATGGAGACCCCTGCAGAGAGTCTAAGATCCCCCTTCCCCGACCCCCGACCCCAGTCATTCACACAGTCACTGGTCTAGCACTTTGGTTTCCTCTTGCATGCCCGGATAGCTGGGGTCAAAGGCCATGGTATATTATCTGCACTCCTAGGCTGGTCACCTGCCTGGGTCCTCAGTTTCCTCACCTATGAAGTGACTGTCATTGTCATAGGTTGTCTGAGGACAGAGGTCTTGGTGTATCTGGCGCAAAGCTGGCTCTGCACAGCACTCTCATTGACTGCGAGCAGCAGTGGTGGGAAGGAACTATCTGGAAGGAGCAGAGGTGAGAACAGCAGCTTGTTTACACCTTCCTGATTCTGTGGCTTCTCCATTTGCTAAAACGGGTCTGTTGACTTTTCAGGGGTGGGAGGTGCAGGCTGTGTGTGGCCAGCTTGGCAGGCAAGGGTGGTAAGTGGGCAGCCCAAGGCAGAGAGCCCATTCTCCCCTGTAGGCAAGCCTGCTCCAGGCCTTGCACTCACACATGCAGGGAGGAGCTGATGGCAGAGGGCACCACTGGGACCCATCCCAGACCTGAACTGTGCGGGTGTGGCCTGCTGCCAACCCAAGCTCTCACTTCTCCGAGCCAGACTGTCTCTACATGGTGAGGCACATGGACGAAGAGCCTGGGACTCTTCCCAGACTCTGAGGGAAGGAGGTCCCAAGGGTTGTGGGAAGTTTCTAAAGTCACACAATTCCAAGGGCTAAGCACTGGGGCTCAGACACAGTGTACTAGTCAGAGGGATATTCTAACTAACTAGGGGGCTTCTGGCTGGGCCAGGTCAAGCCCCAGCATGAGATCTACTGGTGATGGGTCATGGATACTGGAGGCCACACCACTTCTGAAGAAACAGAGGGAAAATTCATATTCGGAGTCATGAAAGGCAGCAGAGACTGCTCATGACTTTCCTTCACCCACATGCTTTTTATTTTGAGACAGTTCTCATGTGCCCCCAGGCTGGCCTCAAACTTACTACATAGCCAAGGACAACTTTGAGTTGATCCTCCTGTCCTGCCTGCACCTCCGGCATGCTGTGATGATAAGCACGTGCCACAGCCATATTTGGTTTATTTGGTGCTATGGATGGACGCCAGAGCTTCCTGTATGCTTCTCATCGAGTTACATCCCCAGCCCCACATGTGACATTTTTTAAAACAGGCAATAAAAGGCAGAATGTTCAGGTGTTTAGGGTGTTGCTATCAGAGCTTCCTAGCCAGGGAGAGATCAGTATCTACAAGCATTTTACCTACTTCCGCCTTCAGAAGATTCTGAGATGGGGTTGGGATGTGCATGAATGAGTGTACACACACACACACACACACACACATACACCACCGCACAAGGTCCAAGCACATGCAGACAGGTGCAAACTCTTAAAATGACGGAAGCAGATGAAACATTAGGAGGATGGGGCTTCCCCAAGGGGTTATTAAGATCCAGTTACTGAGCTGGGCGGTGGTGGCACACACCTCTAATCCCAGCACTTGGGAGGCAGAGGCAGGAGGATCTCTGTGAGTTCAAGGCCAGCCTAGTCTACAAGAGTTAGTTCAGGGCAGGCAACAAAATGACACAGAGAAACCCTGTCTTGAAACACCCCCCCCCAAAAAAAAAAGATCCAGTCACTGGATAGGCAACTACCAAGAGGTGTGGGCTGTGACATGCCCTCCCTGAAACATATCTAAGAACCAATGAAGCTATGGCCATCAGGTAGGGACACCCACCATAAGCTGGAGGCTTATGAATCTGTGGCCAGATCATCTCTCCATGAGCTGAGCCTTTGAAGGGCAAGAACAACAAGCCAGCCAGCCATACAGACCAGCATACTCAGAGCTGTGCCCTAGACTACTTAACCTGCTAGTAGGACACATGCAGTTCCAGATTTGTCTTGGCCACTAGCATAACCCAGGCAAATTCGAGTCCCTCTTCTGGTGCATATAACCCCAGCGTGAGGTCCAGGTGCAGGTGGACCCCTATACAAGCCTAGCACTTCAAACCTGGCCCACTGAGATATGTCCTGTCAGTAAAGCAGGCAGGTATGGAGGGACCCTTGAGGGAGGCCAGGGAAACTTGGGTCTCCATTAGTAACAGTCGCGATAGTGACAGAGCATGACTCTCATGTGCCACCTGCAATCTATTGCTCTTGGCTTACTGAGAGAGTTGGGAACCAGTCCAGTCTGGGGGAGAATGGTTCTGGTTGATTAGTCATGTCTGCCACAGGTGCAGGAAAGGACCCAACAGCTGGACAATTGGCTTGCCATGTAGAAGACTAACTATATCCCAACATTGCTTCTTCCTACATGCTGGGGCGTGGGCCCAAAGCAGCCCTCCTCTCCCATTAGGAGTGTCTATATCTCCCTCTGAGGCCCCTTTCACTCAGTCCTGCACCCCTAAGCCAGCCACACACCTGTTGGCCTGATGTCCACCTCATGTCTGGCCATCCATCTGTCCCTTCATCAGCTGGCTGGGTCATTTAGGAAGCTCTAGAAGAGATCTACAGGGCAAAGGTGCTAGACGGCAACCAGCGGCCTCCAGGTGTGCCCTGCCCTTAGGGATCTTCAAGTCCGTGGCTGAAAGCACCACCCTAGAGCTGGTGGGATGAGCTGAACCCACAGATGGTCCCAGATGACCAGTCAGGACTTGGTTCTCTGAGGATCCCGAGTCCTGTGTAGGAGCTTCAGCAGGGAAGAGTCTTCTTCCTGGAGGACACCTTTTTGGGGAGGATAGCAGAGAGGCAGAGTATATATAGAAGGCACACAGAACCAATGTGTGTGCAGAAGGGCTTGGGGATAGTCTTCTTACAGAACTCTGGCTTCCAATCAGCCTGGCCTAGGTCAAGCTCACCTCCCTCCTGCTACCTCAGAGCCACTGCTAACCATCTCTAGGCCTCAGCTTCCTCAGCTGAGAAATAGGGAATCAATCATCCTCACACTGTGGAAGCAAGAAGGCCCAGGGTGGGACAGAAGAACTGGGCAAGAGGTCAGAGTCCCTGGCCTGAATAGACTCCCTGTAGTAAAAGGTTGAAACTGATACCCTGGGAGGCTTCCAGCTCCTCCGAAGAGTTATCCTGCCTGTTCCCATCTACAAATGAACGAACGAGTCAGGAAAGGACTCAAAGCCTCACAAGAGGAAAGGAACTCACTGGGGAGAGGGAAGAGGCAGCTTGTGCCAAGATGGTTATAACAACCCAGTTCATGCTGTGAGGGACTGGAAAGCACCCAGGCGCCCAACAATAGCGCGTGGGGTGTGGGGAACCAGCGGCCACAGAGGCAGCTGCACGGACCCTGTGGGCACAAAGTGTTTGGCAGAATCTGCATCAGGGTGGAGTTGGTAGGATGGATGGAGGTGAAGGCACACTGTAGAGGGTCTGGGTGAGCACGCATGGTGTGGGGGACAGTGCTTTGGCTGTCCTGTGCTCTTGGCTGCAGGAGACTCTAAGACTTGTTGCCCTCCTTACAGTCTAGGGAAGGGACTTTAGTATCTGGTAGTTGAGGACCAGTCCAGCCTGTCATTACTGAAAGTGTCATTCCCCTGCCTTCTCCTTGCTATGCCTCAGTTTCCTCTGCTTCAAATTGGGTGGCCAAAGCTCCTCCTAGAATGGGAGTATGGCTCCTGGGTCTTCAAAAAGAGATAGCTGCTGCTTCTTTGGATAGAACTTGTCAGAGAGGGGGCTCCTGTAGACCCACGTAACGTCAGTACTTACCCCCCACTCACCCACACACAGAGATGCTCATAGTCACCTGACGCTGAGTCTGCAGACCTATAGCATATTCCCCAGACTGGACCTCCATCAGCAGAGAAGCAGTGGATGAGAGCAAGGGGGCCAATGCTTCCCCAACCCCAGCACTGGTCAGAACCCAGACCTCAACACCACAGGACCTGACTAACCCCATGAGGAATCCCCTAGCTGGGGCACAAGTCATTGCACAGAGTCAGGAGTCTAAAGGTGCAGACAGGGTTGGGACTTTAGCAGTCATGTAGTCAGGCTGAGGAATACCGGGGTCTCTGCTCCAACCTTCCCCACTGGGGCTGCTGCAGTAGCCTTGGTCCTACAGGAGCAGGCATGTGGCGGGGAGCAGAAACTTTGGGAAGCCAAAGGAGATCCTCCAGAATTGTGAGGAGATCCATAGGTCCTAGGGAACCTAGGCAAGAGCTATGTACTTGGACCTCAGACCTAGCTGGGGCTCAACCCTAATGCAGGTCTTTCCTGGATCCTTCAAGGAATATCCAGGCAGGCATGCTCAAGACCAATGCTTTACAAAGGCTATTCTTGTTATCTTTTTAGTTAGCTCATAGCTGTTGCTAACATTTTGATTTTTATATACATTCTATTTAGCGTGCGTGCGTGCACATGCGCGTGTGTGTGTGCATGTGCACGTGTGTACATGTTATGGCATACAAGTGGAGGTGAGGGAGCAACTGTTGGAGTCAGCTCCCTCCTCCCACTGTGTAGATCCAAGAGACTGAACTCAATTCATCAGGCTTGGCTGCAGGTGTCTTTACTGGCCAAACCATCTCACCAAACCTATCACCATCATTTTATAAATTAGAAATGGAGCCTCTACACAATGGCAGATTCAGAATTCAAACATGGTCCCAGGCTGTTTATTATCTTTCAGTGAATCACTTTGTCCCTGCCTTCCAAGAGGGAAGGGTAGTTGCCCTCTTTGTATTCCCGTGCCCCGCTGCCCTGCACTGGGACAGGACATTGCAACCACTTGCCCACGATCCCTGTGTCCTGCTGCGGGCTTGGAGGGGGGGGGGACACAGCTGCTGTGTCTCTCCCTCTCTCCTCTGGCCTGATGGCTGGACCTGGGGCGGCTCCTCTGGAAGCCACCGGAGAGCTGAGCACGTACCAGCTATTTTCTCAGATGAGTTATAATTTTCCTTCATTTCCCCTTCAAAACACGCTAATTAAACGGACATTGTTGAAACAGCCGATTGAGATTCAAAAGCGCATCCCTTTTCTAAAGCACGTCCTTTTTCTAAGAACATCCTCATTTCTGCGGAGGCAATTGCATGCATTGTGAGAGTTGGGCAGGGACACACACGTGCACATACACGTGCACTGGTGTGCGTGCCTGTGCACGTACACATGCTCTCTCTTTCTCTCTCACACACATACACACACACACACACACACACACACACACACAAGCACATGCAAGCCCGACACAGGCACACTCAGGCTCACCTCACAACCCAGGCCTTTTTTGTACATGTATTGATTTAGTGTGTGCCAGGGTGCACGTGTGCTTATCACACTTACAATCCTTCTGACTCATAGCCAGTGCAGAATGGTGTGCTTATTTTCCCACCCTCCTTCCTTCGTCTCTCTCTCTCTCCCTCTCTTACTCTGTCCCTTCCTTTCTATTTTCCTCCTTCCCACCCTGGTCCACCATCATCTCTCTAGCTCCAAGACACGACCTTGAATGTTGTGAGCCTAGGGAACAGACAGCCCCACCCTTTACCTGTAAACCCCCAACCCTCAAATGTTGAAGACCTACCTGGTGGCTTGAGTTCCTCCTTGGGTCTGGGCTGGCAGACAACCCAGGAACAGTCAGGCCGACCTTTAACTCCTCTGCAGCAGGAGCAAAAGACGGTAGAGGTTAGGGTGATCACCTGGGGGGCAATCAGAGGCTCTGTAGTCTGCATCAGCCTTGGTCAAAAGCCCTGCCTGCCTCCAAGCCAGAGGTCATGTAGCGGCACCTCCACACCTCCAGAGATGGGCATCTCACTTCTGCTGTGGCCGTGATTAGGGAGCTCCTCATTTGACCTGAGCAGGACCTGGGGTCCTACTTCTGCCTCCACAGGGCAGATCCTCAGCAAACCAAAGTACAGTCGGGCACATTTCTTAAGTACTTGCTGGATTCGGTATGTGGCATAGTCCACCACACCTCACAGATAACTGCCCAATTCCCCAATCCTAAGAGCTCAGAGGAGCTCAGGCAAGAGCTGGAAATAGCAAGGGGCCTTGATGGCCCTGCCTACCCCACTTCCCTTGTCAACAGCAGGGAGCCACTCCCACAGCTGGTTATAGCCCTGAGCCCGAACAGTCACTTGCCAGAGTGCTTGCCCACACCCCAGACCCTGGGGTGATGCGGGGAGATGGAGAGACAGGGAGAGGAAAAGGGACTAAGAGTGAGAGGGGCAGGGGACAGGGAGTGGTAGAGACCACCTTCTGCACCAGACTTGTCTCTTTAGCACCACTTAGCCCAGCTGTTGAAGATCAGAGGTGGCCAGGCTCAGGGGAAGCCATAAATCTCAATTAGCCATCAGTCCCACTTTGCGGGCCTCCTTGAGTCAACAGACATAATTTCATCGGTTGGGCCCAGACTCCCAGAGGGCACACTGATAAAAAGCCACTTCTTCTAGTCATCAAGCCAAGTTCCTCTGCCTCCCTACTACCCGGGGTCAGATTTCTGAGAGGCAGGGCCTGTGTCAGGGCAGCAGGGCACAACCAACCTGGGAGGGCCTTTTGAGCCTAGGGGCAGGCAGTCTTTGAGACCAGGAGGTCAACACTATGACTGAGGACTCTAAAGTTGCTCTGTGGACCTTTGCCTGTGACCTGACACCCCTGAGAGAGGTTACATAGGTTCCCCCCATGCTGAGAGCTTCCTCCTTCTCCAAGAGTGCTCTGAGGATCCTCATGAGCCCTGCTCAAATGCCCAGGAACATACAGAGAAAACAGAGCCCAAGGAGGGATTGAGCACTGGGCTATCTGGACTCTAGGCCTGGATTAGAGGCACCGCATTCCACCACAAAGACCTTCCTTAATGGAAGCAGACGAGCCCTTGATGCTCACCAGTGTCCCACCTCCCACCTCCCATGCAGGAGGTTGGAGCCACATATTGCACTTGGCCATGTGTCTCTGCTTGTCCCTTAGTGACTCTGGGTCCAAGCAGCCTTCACCTTCCTTAGCTCTCTGGTCTCCCCAGCAATCCAATCTGGATAAAGAAGTTCCCAGCAGTTCCAGGGCAACTGGGGGCCTTCCCAGGGAGGATAGGGACATCTATGCTCTCTCCAGCTTCTGCGCCCACTTAAGGATGACCCCCTCAATATCACTGCCCACTGCTCTGGCTCCCCTAACAGTGGTTGGAAGTGCCTTCACATCCTCAGAGTCCTCTCTTCCATATGCTGAGAGCTGGCACCTCTTCTTCTGAGGAGCCTACCCAGCAGTATCCCTTTTTAGTCACCCTGCAATTGGCTTGCTCTGTAACCTCTGGGTTCCATACTGTCCACTTCCTGCTGCCATCCAAGTTTTCGGGACTCACTAGCCCAGGGCCCATCCTTTTGGTCCAGCTGCCCACAGTGCCCAATACAGGCACCACTTAGTTATCAGGCTGCCAAAGACGGCCACTTTGTACTGAGGCTCTAGTGGGCAGCTGGCTGGGAACATTGTTGAGCCTTATCCTGATGTACAGCCCAGTTCAGCAGGAAATTCACAGAGCTGCACCCCCACCCCAAGCTAGACTGGGAAGTAGGGAGCTGCACCATGCTGCTTTCTCCTGGGGTTCCGACTCTGACATTTGCTGATTCGCAAACTCACTGCAGTAACAAGTGGTTTAGAGCTGGATTGATGCAGGTGGGCTCATTTTAGGCCTTTGCCCACAGCTGTCCAGTTCTACCTGAAAGCAGCGGTATACAATCCAGGCAGCCACAGCCTTCAGGAGGTCTGGATATACAAGATATAAAAGTATAAGCTCAGAACTTGAAACTTAAAAGCCCCATGCTTGATTTCCCCTTCCTGCAGGCCAGGAGCCCACGTATGGTTTTGTTGGGTCTGGGTTCTGTGTTTCCCACTACCCATCAGATGGCTAAAGGCAATGTGATTAGCTACATCCTCAGCAAGAGACTCCCTTAAGGAAGGAACCTCTCCAAGCTCCCTCGGGTGGAGAGAACATTCACTTCCTTATATTTATAGAACTGAAGGATGCTTGTTTTATTAAAGCCAATGGGAAAGAGGAGGAAGGGAAGGGGGGGCATGACAAGGAGAAAGTTGTGGGGAGGATAGAAGGATGAAGTTGGGGAGAGGGAGAAAGAGGAGGAGGAAGAAGAAGAGAAGAATGGGGAGGAGGTGGGGGAGTCTGCTACTACTTTAAATCTCTGATTTCCAGACTCTTTTAAAAAGCTTGCCTGGTCGGGTGGTGGTGGCACATGCCTTTAATCCCAGCACTCGGGAGGCAGAGGCAGGCGGATCTCTGTGAGTTCGAGACCAACCTGGTCTACAAGAACTAGTTCCAGGACAGACTCCAAAGCTACAGAGAATCCCTGTTTCGTGGGTGGGGGAGGAAGCTTGCCTGATTAGAGCAAGCCCTCCTGAAATCTCCCTTTTGATCATTTAAATTCAGTAGATTAGAAACTATCTGTTAATCACAGATTTTGCCAACACTGGAAGAGATGTTACCTTATTGTGGAGATCACCAGGGTGAGGGGTTGCCTTAGAGTCTGCCACCAAATCTTGCTTGCACAGCCCCTGGTGTGCTGCCGAGTTTATGAAATTTAATACATTTATGGCAAAGGTAGGGGCCTGAGAGTCACGTGTAACTGCTCAGGCTGGTCACCCTCCCCAAGTCACTCTTCCTGTTCCAGGGAGAGTCTTTGGATTCCTCCCATACTTAACACCCTTTCTGCCTCAGGGCCTTTGCACAAGTTGGTCTTGGCTTTTAGAACACACCCTCAACTGTTTCTGCACAACCTTACTTTCTCAACTCTCGGGACTCATCTTAAATGTCACTCTCCTGGTGATGACAGGGCTGACAGACCACGTGAGGGCTGACCCCACCCCACTGCCATGGCTCCAGGCACTCTGCTCTTCGTTTTACATGCACGTATCCCTTTTTCCTTGAGATCTTCCACACCAAGCTGTACAAGAGGGCTATGTGATCTGTGTCCAGAAAGAATTTCCTGTCCGTTATCACTGAAGTTCTGTGGCTGCTACACAGAAGGCAGAGTCCCAAAGGCACACCTGACTCTGTTCCCCAGATGTGGGGAATCTGCCAGAAGCCAGACAGGCCTCACAGACATGCAGGGGGCAGTGGATGGGACAGAGGACCCTAAGCAACTGGCACTGAGAGCCTAAGGTGGCTGAACTCCACACGATGTGCTGGAGGGAGGCATGGGCAAATCAAGAGTGCACTGGCAAGGCAGAAGCGGTCCTGGGCAGGAGGCCCACAAGGAGGGGCCCGCTGAGTCACAGAAGCAAAGATGTCATCTTGTCACCTTCTGCCAGGAAGCAGCTCCCTCCCAACCTGAGCATCCAGGTGAGAACCCAGCCCAGTCAACACCCTGAAGTTACCTACTGAGACACCTCCTGAACCAGAGCCCTCCATGGCTGAGGTGGTATTGTTGCTTTGGTTTTGTTGTGGTGGTGGTTTTCTTTGTAGAGACAGGGTCTCACTCTGTAGCCTAAACTGGCCTGGAACTCACTTTGTAGCCCAGGCTGGCCTCTAACTTTCGACAATCTTCTGCCTGGGTCTCTCAGATTCTAGGGAGGGGATGAGCCACCACACCCGGTGATGAGTTCTTTTAAGCCACTGACTTTGTGGAAACTTGCAACCCAGCCACACCCCCTCAACTTACCCTCACCCCGAGCCAGAATCCAATTCAGCTGAGTTAGGAATTTCCTCTTCACAATTGAGAAATTAAAGCTCCGAGATGCTGGTAACTTGCCTAGGGTCACACAGCTAGTAAGTATTCCAAGCCAGAACCTTCTGCTAACCATCTCCATGTCAGAGCCAAAGGAGCTACCTACCAGCATGGTACTGGGTGCTCAGTGGAGCATCACAAACGTGTGCCACATCCTCAGCATCCACTCCTCTACCCTGCATGTCACACGACAGAAAAACCAAGATAGGAGCAAACAAAGCACACCTTTAACCCCAGCAGAGGCAGGCAGATTTTGGAGTTTGAGATTAGTCTGCCCTCCGTGTCTAGTTCAAGGCCAGACAAAGTTACACAGTGAGACCCTGACTCAAAACAAACAACGACAAAGAAGATGGAGGGCTAGGAGGTAACTCAGTGGGTAAAGGCTCGCCACCCAGTGTGATGAACTGAGCCCCATCTCTGGGACCCACAAGATGAAGGAGAGGAGCAGCTCCTTCAAGTTGTCTTCTGACCTCCACACATGCACTGTAAGTGCATACATACACAATAAATACACACATGAAGAAAGTGGTTTGAAGGAGAGAGAGGAAGAGAGAGAGGACAAGCTGTGGGAACTGAGTTCTCGGGTCACTAGACTATATGGCAGAGCAGGCCCAAGGCTGTGGCTGGCCCAACCCACAGACCTCCTTCTGCCTCTCCAGATTCCAGACTTGAACAAACTGCTGACTCAGGTCACTCCTGGAGCCCTGGAGCCCAGACTGGGCCAAGTTCAGGGGTCATCAAGCCCTCAGCTCTACGTAGACATCTGTGGAGACCTGTGGCCTCCTGTTCCTACCTGGCTGCAATGCAGAGCCCATTGCCTCACGACTGCAGGGCCACCCACCTCCCTTACTTCCTGTCCCACTCCCCACAGCCTCACTAGACCCTGATCCAAAACTCTGCCACTATTGCTCCCTGAAGGGCAGAGTCACCAAAAGACCAGCTATAATCTCTGGCTACTCTCCACTCCTATTGCTAGACAAAGACCAGCAGGCCTCAAAGTTTTCTGAGCTATTACTCACATTGACTGATGCTGGGTGGTTCTGGGATATTGACACTGACCTTTGGCTACATAGCTGGTGCACTATAAGAAGTAGCATTATGGGATAGCAAGATGGCTCAGCGGGTCCAGGTGTCTACTACCAAGCTTGACCACCTGAATTGCATCCATCCTAGAGACCCATGTGGTGGTGGGAGAGAACTGCCTCTCACAGATGTCTTCTGACCTCTACATGTGTGTCTACATACATAAACATGCACATACTCAGTACTAGACACCCCGCAAACCTGCCTAAGGAGGCTCTGCCATCTCTGTTTTCTGGATGAAGTTGTGAACACCAACTGTCTTCATATGGACAGTGAATGGCAGGGAAGCCCTTGGAAGTTGTCTGGCCTTATGTCAGTTGGTGAGCACCCCAAGAACCTGAAAGATATCTGCCGCAGAGGGATGGCCACCGAGGGAGAGGAAGATCCTGGGGCAGGGGAGGGGCTGTCCTATAAGACAGACCAGGATGGCTCACATCCAGGAAGAACCTTGCCAGGCCTCCACACAGCACCTGCTACCCAAGCTCAGGACTCCTCCCTGGACCACACACCATCGTCCTTGATGGTCTCCGCTTCTGGGAGGCTGCCTTCTTTTGGCTCTCCAAAATTCTACCAACAAAAACATGGATGCTGTGCTAAGTGTGTGTGTTAGCTGCTTTCTCTTTCTGTTGTTTTGCTTTTTTATTATTTATTTGTTTGGCCCACAGGTATATCTGTGTGAGGATGTCGAACCTGGAAGTTACAGACAGTTATGAACTGACTGGTGGGTGCTAGGAATCAAACCCAGATCCTCCGGATGAGCAGTCAGTGCTCTTAACCACCGAGCCATCTCTTCAGCCCCATGCTGGCTGGTTTTGTGTCAACTTGAAACCAGCTAGAGTCATCATAGAGGAATGAGCCTCAGTTGAGGAAATACGTCCATGAGATCCAGGCATTTTCTCATTTAGCGATCAAGGGGGAGATCCCAGCCATGGTGGGCAGTGTCTTCCCTGAGTTGCTGGTCCTGGGTTCTATAAGAAGGTGAGAGAGCCAGGCAGTGGTAGCATACACCTTTAATCCCAGCACTTGGGAGGCAGAGGCAGGTGGATCTCTAAGTTCGAGGACCTGGTCTACAAGAGCTAGTTCCAGGACAGGCTCCAAAGTGACAGAGAAACCCTGTCTCAAAAAAAGAAAGAAAGAAAGAAAGAAAGAAAGAAAGAAAGAAAGAAAGAAAGAAAGAAAGAAAGAAAGAAGGTTGCTGAGCAAGCCAGTGAGCAGTGCCTCTCCATGGTCTCTTTATCAACTTCTGCCTCCAGTTCCTGACCTGCTTGAGCTGCTGTCCTGATTTCCTTTGGTGATGAATGAACAGTGCTATAGAAGTGTAAGCGAGATAAACCCTTTCCTTTCCAGCTTGCTTTTTGGTCATGGTGTTTCATCATAGCAACAGAAACCCTGACTAAGACAATATAGAAGGCAGGCACATCAGGGAATTGCTCCCTCTAGCCTGAAACCTGAGGGATGGTTCAGACCAGCTAGGTCTCTCTCTCTCTCTCTCTCTCTCTCTCTCTCTCTCTCTCTCTCTCTCTCTCTCTCGTGTGTGTGTGTGTTCTTCCATCATTGAACTCCTCAAAAAAGGATTCTTAGAGTGTCTCTATGTCCTCCTTCACACCTGCTTTCAAAAACCTGCATTTTGACCAGGTGGTAATAGCACACACTTTTAACCCCAACCCTCGGCAGGCAGAGGCAGGCAGATTTCTATGAGTTTGAGGCCAGCCTGATCTACAGCATGAGTTCCAGGACAGTCAGGGCTACATAGAGAAATGCTGTCTCAAAAAAACAAAACAAAACAAAACAAAAAACCAGAAAAACCCAACTACACTCTTAGAAGTGGATCCTCCTTCCAGTGAGGAGGACCTGTGGACCGCAGCACCATTCCTAACACCACCAGAGACTTTAATATTTGTTTCAGATCAGGCAGAGCATCTCTACCCTCAGAGAGGCTCAGTGACTCCTATGAAAGTCTAAAATGTGAGAGCTAAGCTAAACTCACTTATTCACCTGGCTATCCACCCTCTCATCAATCATCTGCTCTACCATCCAGTCTCCCTCTCATCCATCCATCCATCCCTCACCAGTCCATCTACTCATGGACACACCCATCCAGCAAGCTATCTGTGGTCCATTCATCTAACCTACTACACATTCACAAGTCCATCCATCTACCCTTCTATACTGCCATCCTTGCATCTACCATCCACCTTTCATCCATCTATCTACCCATCCATCCATCCACCTACCCACCTGTCATCTATCCATCCATCTATCCACTTCTCATCTATCCCTTCCATCTACCTTTCCTTTCTTCCTCTCATCCATCTATCCAGCTGTTACCTATCCACCCACCCATCCATTCACCTATCATTCTTCACCTCATCAGGACACACTCAGCACCTATCACTTGTCTTAGCCTTGGCCAGTCTCAGAGCTCCCAAATTCATTCCCTGGTTACTGCCCTTGAGGACAGACATGGGTTCAAAGAAAAATGTAAAACATGTCCAGGAATATCCAGACATTGTCATGGTCATTGGTCAATGCACTGTCATAGTGTCATTTCATCTGGGGCTTCTTATTGAGCTTTCCCAGATTTTCCTGGGACTAAAGTTTGTGTTTAGAGTATGAAAGGAATGACCAAAGACTCTTCAGGATTGCTGCCAGGGTCCTCCTGGTCCTCTCTGGTGGGAGGCCTGGTACCTGCTTGTGGATGATTATTATGTCATGCTGTCCTAGGCCCACTGGGTCCCTGCACCTGGATGAGTTGAATCCTTGGGGAAGGAGGCTTTCCATTCTACCTCCAGGCCCCTGAGTACCCAATCTTGCTCAACAACCAAGAGTACTTGAGAGTTTCTTCAAGACTGGCCCATTTCTGGAGTTTCTAAATTTTTTGTTGTTGGTGGTGGTGGTGGTGGCGGTTTTTTGGTTTTGGTTTTTGGTTTTGGTGTTTTTGTTTATTTGTTTTTTTTTTTTTTGTCTTTTCATGACAGTCACTTAGAAAGTTTGTGTCACAGAGAAGCTCCAGCCAAGGCCGAGGGCCACAGCCTTGACCATCAGCCCTGGCACAAGAGAACACAATTTCCCAGCACATACTGCTTAATGTTTAACCTCCTGTGGGGCTTCCAACTGCTAATGACGTGACATTAACTCTGCACAAATAAGACGGTTCAGAGGAGTCAACCCCAGTTCACAGGGCATAGGCCAAACACGACCCCCTCTGGCCTTTGAATTCCTCAAACCAGGACTTGGAACAGGGGTCTTGATTTACTACATCATGCAGTAGAGGTCTCAGATGCAATGGGGGCCTCAGGGAATACAGAGAGACTCTTAAGGAATGCAGTAGGGAGAGCCACAGAGAATGCAGCGGGGGTGGTTAGGGGCTATTGGGGTATACAGTAGGGTTCTCAGGAGCAACTTCCTCCCTGTGTTCAAGTCTATTAAAAAAAAACTGCCACAGGCTGGGCGGTGGTGGCGCATGCCTTTAATCCTAGCACTCGGGAGGCAGAGGCAGGAGGATCTTTGTGAGTTCGAGACCAGCCTGGTCTACAAGAGCTAGTTCCAGCACAGGCTCCAAAGCCACAGAGAAACCCTGTCTCGAAAAACAAAACAAAACAAAACAAAAAAAAACTGCCACTGTCATCTCCTCTGCTGGACTCAGCCAGAGCTCGGCCATGACTGGCTTTCCTGTCTTCTGTGCACTCCTGTGAGCCTAGGGATAAACCATAAGCTGTCTTTCTTATGCTGGACAAGGAATAGGTGCTGGGGTAATACCTGGAAACATGTTGTTGGTGTAGGGAAAGGCTGGAAGGGGAAGACAGCCAGTGCTCTCCCCAGTGGGCTTCTGCTACAGCAGGGATGGCATGTCCTCTTGCACCATCATGGGGCAGGGCAACCCAACTGGGCCCTCATTTAGGGTTATTCATGAGGTATTAACTCTCCTGCCAAAGATCTGCTGGAAGCCAAGGACAGGGCTTGAGGGTGTCCTGACCCTTAAAGGAGCATCATGAGATATGAGCATGTGGATCATGATACACACACACACACACACACACACCTGGAAGCTTCTTCCCGGTGTTTTGGGTTTCCTCTTCCCAGCACTAAAGATTAGTACTCACTCAGGGGAAGGCTTCAGACTTCACCCTGGATCCAGAACTCACTCCAAATCTTTCTTCAACTCAGTACCTTACTTGTCCCCTAGAGAATTTACAAAAAAGAAAGATGGGGCAGAAGGGCAAGGGCCCTTCAACCACCTCAGGCTCTGAGAGCTACCTCTGAGCCTTCAGTTTAGCACAGTTTCTGTCTACATCTGCAACGAAGGCAGCGGTGAGATGATCTGAGTGTATGGGGAGTTGCAGGAAGGAGGGAGCTTGGACTGGACACCAAGCCTCATAGGTATTTAAGTTTTCTGTACTGGTAGCCTCTCCTCTGTTCTCAGCATACCATGAGCAAACCCCTCTCATTTGCCCCAAACCCACCTAGAGCAGGTTCTCCACCCAGGGGTTGTCTCTGGTGTTAAACAACTTCCAGGCCCTGTCGACTGTGAAAGTCTTCTTAGATTCCAAGACCAACAGGGCTTGCTCTGAAGAACTTAGACCCCAGAGCTGATGATGGAAACCAAAAGCCTAACCCCATAGTTTCACAAAAGGTATCCCTACAATGGACAGCCTGGCCCCCCTGAGCCCACAGAATTCCAGGAACCACGTGTCAGATCTCCAGCCACTTTGGTGGTTTGGGCCTGGGTGTGGCAGGGGGAGATAGATAAACATTTGAGGACAGTAAATAAACCCACAGGGTAGGTGAGGTGAGAGCCCCTTCACCTTTGGCACCCATTAGCCAAGTCTTATCTGCTCTCTCTCTGCTTGTCCTGTCCTCTGTCTGTTTGCTTAGGTGGGGACAGATGGACAGCAGAGTAAACAGGGCCCCAATGGGGAGCTGGCTAAAGGGACACAGTCAGGAGACAGCCTTAGCAGAAGCCAGGTTAGACCCTGGATCAGAGTGAGTCTACAGCACAGTCACACCTTAAATTTGTATTTAAATTTGACCTTAAATTTGTATCCAAGGAGTTATACATACTCCTAGGCTAGCCCCACTGTCCCAGGCTAAACCACAGTCCCCAGTAATCATACCACAGATGTAACACTGAGACCCAGAAGCAGAGACACTCCCATGTAGTATCATGTGACATCTCATCCAACCAGTCAGAAGCAGAGTCATGGCCTGGCTTCATGTCTCCTACCCTCTGGGCTCCCAGCATGTGTTCAGGTGGTCCCAAGGCATGAGAAGGTCCTCGGTAGTAGGGTGCCCTGCTGTCCTCTGTGCCTCACCTACCTGTCTCAGCCACGCAGCTCAGGAACAAGCAGATCCATAGCCTATTGGCTGTGAGTTTTTCTGTCTACCAAGCCTCCAGAAATTTCTGAGAAAGGTCCCAGGGCTGACCCTCTGGTCACTACAGTGCACAAGTGTCAGAGTTGGAGAGACAGGACTCATAATTGGCTCTCTCAAAGGACACAGATATGGCTTGTGGAGGGGTTCAAAGGCAACTCTGCTTCCTCCCACAGCCCACCCACAATCTGCTCCATGGCCCACCTGCTGGAAATGGAACTCTAGTCAGTGTGAGCCACCATATGTGGGGGGGGGAGCCGGAAGAGCCCAAGTCCCCCTGTCTGCCAGACAGTGTTTATAACAGGATCAGAGCTGTCACCATACGTCTGCAGCCCACCTGTCACCTCATCTGGGCATAGCCACTTAATGTTTCTGCTCTGCACAGTCCCACTCCCTGCCTGGCAGGAGCTCCACCTTGGCTAAGAACCTGCCTAGGGACATAACCCTGCTCTTAGTCATCCTGATCCCCACCCTAGAGCACCCTCATGGGGTTGTGGCCCCTACCCTCACCCCTGTGATTGCTAGAGAAAGTCAGGAGACAGGCCACATTCTCTGATGCATGAATTCACGTGACGGGGGCAGTCAGGGTACCTGATGCCTAGGTCGCCAGGTTGGCTTGAGGGTGTTATGGAAAACAAGGTGACTGGTCCCACTGTATAGAGCCTTCTCGGTGGGGGGACTCCACCCAGGATTCACTGTCAGAAGGGTTCTTGTCTGCTCAGCCAACTCTGCACTCAGCCAGCTGCCTTACACACACCAAGCTGAGCTTCAGCTGAGAGCCCATGAGGAAAACACACCCACTAGAAGACTCTCTTCCTTTTGTAAGGAAATATATAATAAATTAGTCTGGGACTTTCACACCAGAAAAATTAGTCCTCCTGGGGATCCTGAACCCTTCCATTTTTAGGCAGACCCCACAAAACCTTTCTGTTGTGTCCTTTCTTAAGTGGTCAGCGGTAATTGTCAACTTGACCGAATCTAGAATCACCTGTGTTGCCCGCCTCAGGGCACAGCTGTGAGGGATCACCTTGATTGGGTTAACTAAGGTGGGGGGACCTGCCCACCATGGGCAATGCCATCCCCTGGCTGGGATCCTGGACTTCGCAAGTAGAGAAAGGGAGCTGAGCAGCCTCCTTCATGATATTTTTCTGCTTCCTGGCTGTGGGTGTTGTGAGCTGCTGCTTCAGGCGCTTCCTTGATTCTTCACTAGGATGGACAGTACCCTGGAACTGTGAGCCAGGATAAACCCTTCCTTAAAATGTTTTTGTTAGAGTTCCAACACAGCAATGGGGAACGAAATTAAGACAGTGACCAATGACAAACATCGACTCCTCTCTGGCTCAAAGGTCATTGTCGCTTCCCTTCTGTCTACACAGCATTCCTTAGCCTTCTGTGTTTCAGCTCTGTTTGGGTATGTTTTTGCTTTTCAGGTTTTCTTGGTTTTGTTTGTTTGTTTTTGTTAAGAAAAAGTCTGACTATGTAAGTCTGACTGCCCTGGAACACACTATGTAGACCAGGTTAGCCTCTAGTTGACAGAAGTCTGCCTGCCTTTACCTCCCTAGTGCTGGAATTAACCAGTGTGCCTTACCATGCCAGGCTTTAATGTGTTTATTTTTCAAACTGTCAAATGTATCCAGAATGTGTCTAAGTTTGTACCCATGCGTGTAACATTGTGTCAGATTTTCCAACCCCAAAGTCCGGAGTAGTGGTCCATCCTTTAAACCTAGCACCCAGGAGACAAAAACAAGGGGCCCTCTGAATTCCAGGTCAGCTTGATCTACATAGTGAGTTCCAGGCCCGCCAAAGCCACTCAGTGAGACTCAGTTTCAACAATAACAACAAATTCCAACTTTATTCTCCTTTCCCCCCTTTGTGATGCTGGGGACAGAGCAAGTATACCAGGCAAACACCTTACCACTCACAGCCTCCCCAGCTCCCAACTTACCTTTAAAAAACTTCCAGGGAAAACACATCACCCTTCTCTAGCCCTTGTGAACAGACAACTGGAGGCTTTCTCCAGGCCTCCTGGGGTCTGGCACATGGCTTTGAGTGCATAGTGAACTGCTGGGGCTGCCCAAGGCAAATAGGCATCACTGGGGCTCCTGGCAGTGTCTCCCAAATGCCCATCCTGGGGAAAGTCCTGCCAGTCCCTCCCTCACCACAGCATTCTGCCATACTGTACACCTGGAAAATGAGAATAAGTCATTATTGTTGGAGAGGAGATTCCCTAGTGGAAAGATCTGATATCCGGGCATCTTTCTGCCTCTGGACTCCTATCCCCACAGACTCTGACAAAAACCTACCACCACCAGAGTCCTCCAAAAACCAAACCAGACACAGAGTGCTGGGCAGAACTGGGTGCCACTTCCTGATGGATAGTCTCCCTGGCCCAGTCCCTGTTCCTGCCCTAGGTCACTGCCCACATTTGCCCTTGGCCAAACCCAACACCTAGACTTTGCTGGCCCAAGGGCATCACAACCTCCTTCCCCGTACCTTCTCTTGGGAGGCTGAGGTTGCAAACACAGAGCTACGGCCCAATGCCAAGTCTCCAGCACCCATGCAGGGCATAAGTCCTGCCACCTGTGTATGGAGGTGGAAAACCAGACCTTGGGTGGGGGGAACTCACCCAAGTGGGAGGAGAAAGCCTTGTAGCCAGGTGTAGCCAGGCAAAACTGCCAGTGTGCGCCCCCAGCCCTGTGAGGCTGCAGGGTCCATGCCCCCATCCTCCCGTCCCTCCCATCCCCCCAGCCTGCTAGTCTCAGAAACAATCCCTCCCAGCAGCATAGAGCAATGTAGCAGGGTCATCAGTATTAATATTAGTTATTGCTATTGATTTCAGCTTTAGGAAATTGATTTTCAGTCCAGGTCCTTTTATCAGGCTCTCTGCAGAAGACACAATGGGCACAGAGTCTAAGAAGCTGCCTGCACGCAGTCAGAGTTGCCAAACTCACCCCAGGGGACGTGTGGGTCAGTAGCAGCCCAGAAGGATGGACTCTGCAAAAAAAAAAAAAAAAAAAACCTTTCTGACTCAGGTCGAGCACTGGGGAGGTCCTGTTTCACCCTAGGCCTCAACAGCCTCCCTCCAATGGCTCCAGGACGGAATAGGCTGCTGGGCCCAGAAAGACAGGCCTCACTCTGGCTCTCAGACCCCTGCTGCTTCTCCTTAACTCCTCTCCATGCTCCTGTATTCTCACCCTTGTTCTAGAGCCCTAGGTTCGATACAGCCCCAATCTCTGGTACTTCTACTCATCCTAAGCTAACTGGGGCCACTGACTGCTCCCCATACAAGCACAAGACCTTGAATTTGACCTTTAGATCCCACATTTTAAAAAGCCAGGCATGGTGGTAAGCATTTATAATGGGGAGGCAGAGGCAGGAAGATTATTGGAGGTCCCTGGCCACCCAGCCTAGGCTAATCTGCAAGCTCTAGGCCAGGTACAGACCTTGTCCCAGAAAACAAGGTTGGGGGCTGGTGAGATGGCTCAGTGGATAAAGGTACTTGCTATAGAACCTGATGGCTTGAGTTTGATCCCTGGGCCCCGCATGGTAGAGGGAGATAAGTAACTCCCACAGGGTGTCCTCAAGGACTGTGGCACACATGCATATACATACACACAATGAAATGTATTTTTTAAAGTAGACAGCACCTGAGGAATGACACCCCAGGTCCTCTGCTTCCGCACATATTTATACACATAGACACGTATACGCACTTTTGAGTACACACAGTCAATTCCCTCTTCCGCACCCACCCTCCTGAATTCCACTTAATGACCGTATCCACATTAGCCTTAGGATAACAGAGAAGGAGAAGATGATGATATGATGATGATCTCAGCCCAGCAGCTCCCGCCCTCTGGTCCCTCAGCCTTCTGAGTATCCTGCTTCATGCTGCTCTGGTGCAGTAAGGAACCACTGAGCTTCCCTCCACTTCCTACAGGCAAGACTGGTGTGTCGCTTGTCTCCACTGCCCGAGAGCCACTAGAAGTCCAGCGCATCTGGCAACAAGTAAAGGGCCCAGGAACTGGGAGTGCCAGCAGGCTGTGAAATGGGTCTTCCCAGAGTTACATCCGCAAGCTCCCCTTAAAAGTGACGTTGGGCCAAATTACTTTAAATATTGTTTTAGCCAATTACCAGCCTACAAATTAATTGTTCACAGCAAGCAGAAGGCAGTGTAAGGGGGTGGCTGGGAGACTGCTGAGAAGTAATTACACAGCAGCAGAAGAGGCGGGCTTTACTCTTAAATTATAATTAAAGTTAGAGAATTCCCTTCCACCCAATGCACAAACATAATCCATGGCAATGTCCCTGAGCACTGCACTCTAATTGATTTATTATCTGCCACCGAAGACTTGAAGCTGGGGCCCCCAGCCCCACTGTCAGTGTGACACAGCAGACATGGAAAGGACCTACAGGACTGGCGGCAGTCCTCAACCCAGCTCTGTGCCTATTAAACCTGATGATCAGAACCTCCAAGGGGGACTGACAGAGAAGTGAAAAACAGTGAGCCTCAAGACAGAGGTCCCTGGAGTCAGAAGCCAGAGTGAGGTATGGGATGGTCCCATACAATGCTATGGCTAATAGAAGCTCCCTCCATCTCCCCAGCAGGTGACACTCTGGGCTGGGTGGGTCTGGGGGTGGTGTCCAGCCACACTCAGATAAAGGACACACTTGTGTCCCTAAGGAGCTACAATCTTCTACTTTAATCGATCATTTTATTTAAAAGTAAGGATGCCAGGGACTGGGGCAATGGCTCAGTGGTTACAAGAACTTGTTCTTACAGAGGATCTGGGTTCAGTTCCCAGTCACGCACACAGAGGCTCACAACCATCCATAACCCCAGGAAATACGATGCCCTCTTCCAACCTCCATAGGCACCAGACACACAAATAGTGCACATACACACATGCAAACAAGACATTTGTGCACAGAAAATTAAATAGAAAACGACAATTTTCTTTTTAGTTTTTTTGTTTTTCAAGATAGGGTTTCTCTGTGTAACAGCCTTAACTGTCCTGGAACCCAGAGATCCACCTGCCTCTGCCTCCCAAGTGCTGGGACTAAAGGCTTGTGACACCACCACCTGACTGAAAAAATTAGATAAATAAGGAGTAGAGCAATCAAGAAAGATGCCAAGGGTTCACTCCTGACTTAGAGACACACTAATGATTCTACAGTCACAGTCCAGGAGGGCAGGAAGGGCTCTGCCTGGCCCTGCTCCCTTCCTCAGAACTCTCTTTTATTCGCTCCCTAAAAAGGTAGATTCCACAACAGATTGAGAGGTGGAAGGCGGAGCAAGCACCAGCCTCATAACCTCCAACCAGATCACCACTCACTGCCTCTCACCACAGAGGGCAGTGCACCCCAAAGCCCCGCGACTCAGCCAGCCTTCCCCAACCCAGATCAATAGACAAGGCCAGCCCCAGGGCTACCGTCCTCCTTCAGGTCCCCCCTTAGATGAGACTGGGTCTAAGATCAGTACATGGGGTGTTCATGTGTGTGCTTGCTGGGGTTGCACTGTTCCGCAGTCCACTGGTGTGAGGTGAACCCACACTGCCACCCACTACAGCAGTCTGACGGGGCTCAGACAGACGTATGCAGTCCCACATTTGTGCTACCAGAGTGGGAAGGCAGAGCTCCTAGTTCCCACCACAGTGAAAGAGACCCTTGGGTATCTCCCTGAGCAGATATAGGCCACAGTTCCGTTGTGTCTTCACATCAATGGGCAGTGAGAAGCCAGACCTCCAGGAATATACATTTCCAGCTTTATAAACAATGCTAACCAGTTTTTCAAGGCAACCAATCTGTTGAGTGTTCTCAGCATCTAAGAAACGAGGTTGCCCTGTCTCCTCAGAATGCCAAGACCTGCCAGAGTCTAAAGCCTTCCCACAGAAGCCATGATGGGCCCCCAGCGTTCAAGTGGCAATACCCTCACAGCTCCCTCGACAGAACAAAGATCCCAATACTTACTTTAATATCCTATTTGTAAAGTCCCCAGATGAGGCATCTGTTCACTTCCTGCTGGTTAGCTGTTATCAGCTTACAGAAGGCCCTTACAGAGATATCACCTTGGCAGATGTCCAGACACCAACGACATCCCGAGGACTTCATCTCCTCTAACACCTCCGTGCTGGGATAAATATTTCATGGAGCCTGATGCACAGCTGCCAACCATTTCCCCACAATCTGACCTACCCAGAATGTTCGTGCTTCATGCGGTTCTTTCAAGGTTTTGCGCTGATGGTAGGTGTCCAGGCCAATGGCATTGATTCCCTGTGCCATCCTCCAGCCATCCCGTCTGGGCTCCTTTCCTAACCTAGCTCTTTCCATGCATCAGCTTCCTGCTGGCCAGGCCATTGCCTGCCTTAGGTTGGGAGCCCTGTGTTGCTGTGGACTCCTCTGGCCATGGCTGCTGCTTTACCTACTGTGATTGTCACCTGGACAGGATTTGGAATCATCTAGGCGTCACACACCTCCAGGGGTGTCTTTAGGGTGTTTCTAGAGAGCCTAAGCTGAGGAGGGAAGATCCACCCTAGGCCTGAGTGACATCATTCAGGGGTCTGGAATTCTGAAATGAGTAAGAAGAAAGTGAGATAGATTTGAACCCCAGCTACAGTGTGACAAACTACCTTACCTTCCTGCCACTGTGGTGAACTGTACTCTCAATCTGTGAGCCAAAACAAACTGTTCCTTCTTAAGCTCCTTTGGTTGAGTACTCTGTCCCAGGGACGAGGAAAAGAATGTTGTTGCCGCCATCACAGCTGGACAGGTATACAGCAAGTGATGCCTCCACGGGCCACCTGGGTACTAAAATTATTTTTTCTACCTAGCAGGGTGACACCAGCCACCTGATGTCTTCGGCTGAGGGTCCCTCCCAGGATGGCTACATGGGCTGACATTCAGTGGGACTCTTGTGCTGTCCCCTGAAGAACAAGATCCCCTGTGGTGACATGGTGCCTAGACCACTGAGCCAGGAGCTATAAAGAATAAGATACAAATGCCCGTTTCCACCTCAGTTTCTGGGCTGAGGACTTCCTACAGAGAACAGCATCTCCTCACACTGTCCTAGGGAAGATGGTCCAGCTTTAAGCAATGTTGCCACAGTGGCCGGTAGCTGGACCTCCTCTGCATGGCTGTCTGTCCCTCGCAAAGCCTGAAGCTGCTGGGCATGTGTGCAACATACCCATTGACAGTATCTTTGTTTTCTAGTTTTTTGGGTTTTTAAAAAATTTTTATTGATCCCTGCATTTTTCTGTGCTCCCCTCCCTGACTCTCCTCTCCCCCCTTCAGCCTTCCCCCAAGGTCCCCATGCTCCCAATTTACTCAGGAGATCTTGTCTTTTTCTACTTCCCATGTAGATTAGATCTATATAAGTCTCTCTTAGTGTCCTCATTGTTGTCTAAGTTCTCTGGGATTTGGTTTGTATGCTGGTTTTCTTTGCTTTATGTTTTCTAGTTTATTAAGGTGAGTAGTTAGGTGATGGGTATGTTCTATGTGTCCGATGTGTGTACACATGTGTGTGCAGGTGCATGTACCCACGCACACATGTGCAGAGGCCAGAGGCAAACATAAGCTGTCCTGCTGTATCACTGTCTACCTTATGCCCTTGGCACGGGGTCTCTCACTGAACCTGGAGCCAGGCTGAGTGGCCAGCAAGTCCCAGAGATCCTCCTGTCTCCACCCCAACCCCATAGCACTGGTTACAGCACTGTGCCACCACTACTGGCTTTGACCTGAGTGCTAGAGCTTTAAATTGAGGTCCCCATGGTTGTACAGCTGGCCTTTTCACCCGCTGAGCCCGCACCCCGGCTCCATCCTTCCTTCTCAAGGCAGACCATGCATCAGAACACTGCCTTTTCTGCATCCTTGAAGGTTTGGGTTGTTGCATCTTTGTCTCCATTCTCAAATCATTTTCTTATTGCCCGCCAGTTGCTTAAGGGGGCATTTCATTTCTGCAGCCCTACAAATTTTCCAAATTAACCCGGGGCTATTAGCTTCTGACACAGCCATATGTATATCTCACTATGATCAGAGAACAGATCTTTACAATTCCAGTCTTTTTGGAAGCACTGAGACCTGGTCTATGCCCAGATGTCTGTCTGTCCTAAAACTGTTCCATGTACTGGAAAAGAACGTGAGCTCTCCTGTGGGTACAGCAATGTGCTGCTTAATTTGTTGACTTGACACAAGCTGGAGTTATCTGAAGAGAAAACCATAAGAGAAAATGTCCCCACTAGAACAGCCTTTGGGCAAATCTGTAGGCCATTTCCTTAATGAATTGATGTAGGAGGACCCAGCCCACTGTTGGCTGTGCCATTCCTGGGCTGGTGGTCCTGAGTGCTACAAGAAAGCAAGCTGAGCGAGCCAATAAGCAGTATTTGTCCATGGCCTCCGATGCAGTTCTTGCTCTGATGTCCCTGATGATTGACTGTAATGTGAAAGTATAAACCCAATAACCCCTGTCCTCTCCAGGCTTTTGGCCAGTGTTGTCACAGCAGCAGAGACATTCTGCAGGATTTGAAAGACGGTGGAGAAAGATTTTTATTTCCTTGCCAGTTTTCTTTCCAGTTGTTACAGCTGTTTCATTATTGAATGTGGGGAACGTAAGTTTTCCCCTGCTCTAATTGAATTATCTGTTTCTTCTCTGGTTTTGACTCATTATTATAGGGCTCTGTTATCAGGTGCACACATGTTTATGATAAGTTTTCACATGGGATCAATCCTCTTAATCATTACGTATTTCCTTTCCTTATCTATAGTTATAACTTTTCTGCTAAAGTCTGTTTTGACCATTTAGTGTTACGACACCATCTCTCTGTTAGATGATGTTTGCACTAACTGTCTTTTGTAAATATTTATTTATTTATTTAGTATGCATGTATGAGTGCCCGAGTATATGCATGTGGATCATGAGC
Organism: Dicrostonyx torquatus; assembly: GCA_028555095.1. Taxonomy (NCBI): domain Eukaryota; kingdom Metazoa; phylum Chordata; class Mammalia; order Rodentia; family Cricetidae; genus Dicrostonyx; species Dicrostonyx torquatus. The sequence goes on from JAQHUG010000064.1 coordinate 7,900,915, forward strand.
ATGTAGGAACCTGAGGAGATCTGTCAGAGCCCCTGGAACTTGAATTACAGATGGTTGTGAGCCAACAGATAAGTGCCAGCAACCAAACCCAGCTCCTCTACAAGAGCAGTAAGAGTCCTCTTAACCACTGACCCATCTTTCCAGCCCCAGAAATATCTGCCCCCCCCCAATTTGTTGCCAGGTAGACTTCAGACAGGTTAGGTAGCCCAGGCTGACCTGAAATGTGCAAGCCTCTTACTCTGACTCCCAGGTGCTGGGATTTCAGGTGCGCACCACCACACCTGGCAGGAATATGTTTTTTTATTCGGTTACCTTCAACCTATTTAAGCCTATGGTTGTAAAATGAGTCAGCCTTACAGGCAGCTTATAATTGTGTCATGTTGTTTCCATCAGTCTGCTAGTCCCAGCCTTTTAATTGAAGGTTTAATCTGTTTACGTTAATGTAGTTCCTCATAAAAAGAACAAACTTCTATCGCATTTTTACTACTTGTCTACAGACTTTTGTTGTTCCTCGGATCCTTCACTATTCCACACTTTGCACAAAGTAGGAACTTCTCGTGTACTATCTGAGTTTCACTGTAATCTCTCTTATAGGTGTTTTAGTTCTTTCTTGTGCTGCTTTGGGGGTTACACTTTACATTCTGTAACCATCCAGGCGCAATTAACACCAACCTAATTTAAGCAGTATCCACAGTCTCTGCTCCTGGACCTCCCAAATCACATCTTTATACAACCTAGACTTGTAATTTAAAAAATGTCTTTTAAATAAGACACATGAGAGAGATCCAAACTGAGGAGGCATCCATGCTGTCTCGTCTACTTCCCCGTGTTGGGACTGTTTCCCGAGTTCCTTATCTCCTTACTAAAGCTAACTTTCAGCCTCAGGTTTTTACTTTCTGAAATTTTTGTTCGCAGAACAGGTCTGACAATGGCAAATGTTCTCCATCATTTTTCTTAATGGTATGTGTGCGTGTGAGAGACATACAGACAGACAGACAGAGGGAGAGGGTGCAGATGCATGTGGACATGCGGAGGCTAAAGGAGGAGCAGGATGTCCTGCTCCATCGCTCTCCTCTTGTCCCCTCTCATCCAGGCTTCACACTGAAACTGGAGCTAGACAGCCCAGCAAGCCCAGGGGACCTCACCGCGTCTCCTTCTCCTCCACAAACTGAGGCTCCAGGCATACACAGCCACAGCCAACTGCTTACTTGGAGTCTGGGGGTTTGAACTTTGCTACCTGCTGATCCATCTCTCCAACCTCTCTATCTTATCAAAGAAAAAAATCTTAAATTCTTGATTTTTGTTTTGCTTTGTATTTTTTTGTTTGTTTGCTTCTGTTTGAGACTGGGTCTCACTGTGTAGCCCAAGCTGGCCAAGAACTCATAGAGACCCACAACCACCTGGCCTTAAATTCTTCATTTTATTTTGTTCTGTTTTTTGAGACAGGGTTTCTCTGTATAACAGTCCTAGCTGTCCTGAAACTAGCTCTTGTAGACCAGGCTGGCCTTGAATTTAAGGAGATCTGTCTGCCTCTGCTTATCAAGTGCTGGGATTAAAGGCGTGTGCCTCCACCACCACCCAGCTAAATTCTTCATTTTTGAAGTACAGTTTTTTGTTAGATGCCAAGTTCTTGCTCGATAGGATTTGCTTTTACCCTTTGACAATGTCATCTGCCCGCAGACACCCGTGCTTTCTACTGAGGAGCTGTCTGTTGGCTGTACTGAGGGTCCCTAGCATATATGTCTTCTTGCTTCTCTCACTACTTGAAAAAACAATTTTTTGAGCTGGAGAAACAGCTCAGTGGTTAAGAGTACTTCCTGCTCTTCCACAACCCAAATTTGGTTCCTAGAAGTAAGATAGGGAAGTTCAGAATGGCCTATAACTCCAATTCCAAGCAATCAGCCCTTTTCTGTTCTCTAAACATACACTCGTGTGTGTGTGTGTG
>JAQHUG010000064.1:7904215-7946613 GCA_028555095.1 Dicrostonyx torquatus
GCTAGTTCCAGGACAACTAAAGCTGCTACACAGAGAAACCCTGTCTCAAAAAAAAAAAAATCAAAAAAAAAGAAAGAAAAAGAAAAAAAGAAAGAAAGAAAGAGAAAATGTGTGGGGACTAGAAAGATGGCTCAATGGTTAAGAACTCTCTTCCAGAAGACCCAGGTTCAATTCCCAGCACCTACATGGCACCTCTCATATGGTTTGCTTTAGAACTAAGACAATTCCTCCTCATCCTCAGTAACTCCAGTTCCAAGAGATCTGAAGCCCTCACACAGACATACATGTAAGCAGAATACACATAAAATAAAAATAAATAAATCATTAAAAAAAGAAAGCCACCCTTCACTACAGATAAGAATGAACCGACCCTGAGGGCATGGGTGTAGGGGAGCTGACTCCACCCTCTTGGCTGAAATGTGTGGCCCCAGTGGCCCAGACTGACCAGCTCAGCTAGCACCCAGGCCCACAAGCCGGGCCTTGGGTTAGCCCGACCTAACATCTACCCCATCTAGGACCGGTTGGAGCTCGTGAAGGGACTGGTCCTGTAGAGCGATACCTGCAGGATCCCCATGACTCAGGGTGGCCATGGGATATCCCAGAGGAGTTCCGTTGAGGATCCAGTGATGATGGTGTACCAGAAACCAGAGGTCTTGAGTCAGACCAGTGAGTCAAGGCAGTGAACGTTTGCTAGGAAAGCTGATAGGACAAAAAGATACAGGGTGTGACATGCCGAGGCTCCCAGTGCCGCCAGGACAAGTGAGGAGGTGTTGGAGAGTCAGGGAAGAGTGAGCAGCAAAGAGGTGAGAGGGCAGGTGGGTTGGTTGGCTTGTTTTTGTTTTGTTCTTGTTTTGTTTGTTTGCTTGCTTTGTTTGGTTTGGTTTGATTTTTATTTTTATTTTTTAATTTTGTGGAGGGCACTGCAGGGGTGAGGGGAAGATATTGGGGCCCAGGAGGTAAATGGAACTGGGGTGCATGATGTGAAACTCCCAAAAAAAATCAATAAGTTAAATTTTTAAAAAAGAAAGTGTGTGTGTGCTCACACGTGCATGCGTGCATGTGTGTGTGTCTGCACACATGCACACACTCATGCTTCTTGCCCATCATCTCGCCGCCTCTTCCCTTAACTCGACTGCCCATGCTGGCCATTCTTGTCAGTTCCCTGAATCCTCTCCTCTCTCCACATCCCATCCAGCACTGCTGCTGCACAAGGCCTGTGTGGTTTTGTCACCCCCCCCCAAGCACACCTCCCACATTTCCACTGTACTAGAATGTTCTCTGGCCTGCTATTCAGCCTGTTCAGATGTTCATTTCAGTACTCACGTAAGTCAATTGTAAACTTTCTACTTGTGGATTCCAGGCATCCCCTGGAATTCTCCGCTGCATCACTGGCGTGGTTTCTTTGCAGGTCCCTCTGTGGTAGCTGCCACAGTTGCACAGCTGGCAGGTCTGTTCACTGCCATCCTGATCCTCCCCTTGGCATATCTTGCAATAGTTTTTGAGGTCTGGTTATACCTGTTCCCACTCTCTGATGAATCCCCTCAGGCACTCCAGCACAGAACACAGCAAGCCCTGACCTAGCTTCCTGCTCAAGAGAAATGTTCACTTTCTTCTTGCCAGAATTTTTTATGTTCCATTTGGGCCACCCCGATGGATCTAAAGCTCAGTTTGAACTGCGTTGGTTACTCTCCTTGTTGCTTTAACACAATACCTGACCAAAGCAAGTCAAGGAATGGAAGTTTTATCCTGACTTACACTTAGGTGATCATACTGTTACAGTAACCTTGCTCAGGGCTCTACTGAAGCCCGTTAAGAAATCCTTTTGGGCCGGGCAGTGGTGGCACACGCCTTTAATCCCAACACTTGGGAGGCAGAGGCAGGCGGATGTTTGAGTCCAAGACCAGTCTGCTCTACAGAGTGAGTTCCAGGACAGGCTCCAAAGTTATTCAGAGAAACCCTGTCTTGAAAAACCAAAACAAACAAAAACAAAACAAAACAAAATTGTTTTGGTCAAGAGACTGTTGTGGAGGACTTACTTTCCAAGCTACCTGAAGCATCCATGTTGTGCTGGCCACCACCTAGCAGAGGATCATTCTTCATCGGGAGCCAGACTCACCTAACACCACACTAAAGAGATGGGAGGAATAATTATCCTCTTGACAAGGAACTGTTCATTTCTTCAAAGTTTCCCCGCTCTCTACCGTTGTTTCAGAACTACCATGAGGTCCTGGTAGGTCTGTCTGTCCACCTTTCTAAGTGCTGGCCCAGAACTTTTTCTTCTTTTCTGTCTCTTTCTTTCAGATGTCAGCCAGAGCCTAATTATGCTTCTGCTGGTGCTTTGGGGTGTTTGTCACTCTCTCTGAAACCCCTCTCTCCACCTTGTAGCTGTTTCTGAACCTCCATGCCTCACACAGCATGGCTTTCTTTTCTCCTCCTCTTCTCTACCTTTCTCCTCTGAGCAGCTACAGGGTTTACAGATTATCTGCCTTGCTGTGCTTTTTCTTTTAAACTCCAATAGGCTGTTCTGATGCTTCGCTCAGAGTCTGGGCCTACATTCTTTTAAGGCCAAGAGTCCAAATGAGGGACCCCAATTTCCCTAGAAATTCATGGTGCCCAACATGGGACTCCCCTAAATTTCCAGTAACAGTTCTATCATGACACAGAAGGCACAATAGCAACCCAGAAAGATACCACCCCAGAGTCAGGAGACTGAATACATGGTCTCAGCAGTCAGAAAGAAGAGAATAAGTGGGGAGTGAGGCCCCGCTATCAAACATCAAGGCCAGTCCCCGGTGACTCACTTCTTCAAGCAAGGCTTCATCTCCCAAAGATTCTACATCCTTTCCAAACAGCACCACCAACTGAGGACCAAGGGTCCAAACATACAGCCATCTGGGGGCCAGTTCACATTCTAACCATGACACAGCGCCATGAAATTCCTCCCTTGTGACATCTTGTCTGTTTGTGTGAGACAGGGTTATGTAGCTCCAGTTAGCCTCGAACTCACAGAGATCCACTTGCCTCTGCCTCCTGAGGGATGGGATTAAAGACGTGGGCCCAGTGACATCTTTCAGACCTCTCTATCTCTAGCATTGATTGGCAGCTTCCTGTCTGAGTCTGAAAGCTTCCCCATCCTCACACTGAGTGATAGTCACTGACTGGTGCTGTGCTCTATTTTATTTACAATATCTTTTATTTATTCTTGCTGGCTTATAGTTTTAAGGATTTATTTATTTGAGGTTTTGTTTTTTGTTTTTTTAAATATTTATTTATTTTTTATGTATACAATATTCTGTCTTGTGTATGTCTGCAGGCCAGAAGAGGGCACCAGACCCCATTACAGATGGTTGTGAGCCACCATGTGGTTGCCGGGAATTGAACTCAGGACCTTTGGAAGAGCAGGCAATGTTTAACCACTGAGCCATCTCTCCAGCCCTTGTTTTTTTGTTTTTGAGACAGGGTTTCTCTGTGTAGTCCTGGCTGTCCTGGAACTCTCTCTGTAAACCTCAGAACTCAGAGATCCTCTTGACAGCATTAAAAATGTCTGCCACCACTGCCCAGAATTATTTTTATATGTGTAAATGTTTGCCTGAATGTATCTATCTATACCACATACATACCTAGTGCCCACAGAGGCCAAAAGAGGGCATCCAATCCCCTGAAATAGGAGTTAAAGACAATTGTGAATGGTCACGTGGGTGCTGGGACTCAAAACCAGGTCCTCTGCAAGACTGGTATGCATTTTTAACAGCTGAAACACCTCTCCAGCCCCCACGCACACGTACTTTAAATCAACTCTAGGTTACACATAACATCAAAGCAGCTGAGTGCAGTGTGAATAATTGCTAGGCTGCATTGTTTAGGGAATGACAACATGAGACTAAGTCTGTGCATGTCCAGCACACATGCAGTTTTTTTTTCAAATCTATCCAATCCGTGGTCACTTCGGTCCTCAACACAGAATCTATCAATGCAGAGAAATGGCTACATTCGTGTGTCTGCTTATTTTTTTCAGGAAGGTCTGTGACTTTCACTAGATTCTCAAAGGTTATCTGTGACCAAGAACAAGAATAACAAAGTCAGATCCTCTAGGCTAGAGAAGGCATGGTCACTGGGCTAACATCTCAGGTCTATAGCTAATGGGCCATGTGACTTTGATTTATCTTTCCTGCTCTTAGCCTCAATGTCCACTCTGTCTTATGAGGACCCTGGTTGCTGAGCATGCCGGTAAGACCTCGTATCTGTTTGCACACTTTTTCCACTCTGCATTGGTGTCATGGGGTCCCCACTTCCAGATCCTGGTTACATTCTGTCACGAGGCCTGGGCAAAAGGTGGGAGGAGGGAGGAAGCAGGTCTTTCCCCAGTTCCTCTCTACTGTGGGCTTCTTCTCTGATTCCATTCTGGCAGGTGGCACTTCTTCCCAGAGTACAGCACACCCTGAGCTGTGATTTCCCTCAGACTCTTGCCTGGCCTTCCTACTCTCCCAGCATCTTTGGGACCAGCCAGCAGCACAGGTCCTCTCAGCTGAACACCCATCACAAGCGTTGTTGTCTCTCCTGGATCCTCTGGTGAATAGACGATCCCTAAGTCCCTCGATACTGCCATTCTCTCAAGTGCTCCCACTGACTTTACGACGGGGTAGAGATTCAAGCCAAGGATCTTGCTGCCCAGTCCAGTGTTCTGGGTCTAGCTCTGGCTGGACCCCTGAGTAAGGACACTAATGCAGCTTCCTGGTATCAGTGGGCCGCCTGGCGAAAATTGAAGATTCCCGGAGCAGGACAGCTCTGAGCAGCCAGCTCCTGGGAGAACAAACTCACAGAATTAGTGCAGTTGTCCCACTGATTGGACATTAAGGACTGAGCCTCTCCTGCCCCCATTCCCAACCACCCTCTTACACATACACCAGGAGGACAAAGATGCCCTTCTTGGTTGCAAGCTTCCTCCAGAGGACAGAACTTCCAGGAAACAGGCCATGACACTTTTGAGCACGGAGGGGAGGCATCTCCTGGGATCCCCAAGGGCTCTCTCTCCTCTACTACCTTGGGTCAACACAGGCCTTCCTTTCTCTTCCTATGACAGGCCCTTTCTGATGATAGAGGAAAAGTATGTTTTTTGTTTTTGTTTTTCTTTTTGATTTTTTTGTTTTGTTTTGTTTTTCAAGACAGGGTTTCTCTGTAGCTTTGGAGCCTGTCCTGGAACTAGCTCTTGTAGACCAGGCTGGCCTCGAATTCACAGAGATCCGCCTGCCTCTGCCTCCCAAATGCTGGGATTAAAGGTGTGCACCACCACCGCATGGCTTAGAGGAAAAGTGAGAAAGCAAGACCCAAAACTGTCCCTGGGCACATGAGCTAGGTGACTTTTCCATCACGGTGATAAAACACACAAGAAGCAAGTGCAGGGTGGAAGGGTTTATTTGATTCCATCATAGCAGGAACAGCATGGCAGCAGGAGCCAGAAGCTACCTGCTCACATCTGGGCAGATCAGAAGGCAGAGAAAGGAACCGTGGCTCTTAGCTGGCTTTTGTAATGATGCAATGTCAGAATCCAGCTGCTGGGGCAACAATGCCCGCAGCAGCCATTCTCCTCTTACACACACCCCGCAGGCACCCTGAGACAGCCTCTGTGAGTCCCCAGCTCACAGACTCCCTGGTGCCAGGGTCGCTCAGCTGGGACGTGAGTTTGCACCGAAGAGGTTATTGGTGGCTACATATGCCACTCCTCACCCATTCCCTGCCTCCTGCCTCCTTCCTTGCCTGGGAATCAGAGAGCCTGGCTACAGGCAGGGAACTTCTCCATCCTCAGAGAGGTGGAAGAAGAGACTCTACTCTGCCTGTGGGCTCTGATTCCTCTCCTCAGAGCCTCCACTATTGCTTCTGTCTACAGTGCTGGGGCCTGACTTGCCTAGGAGTCCCCACCATGCTGTTATCCCCGTGCCTGTCTGTCCATGGCACTGAGAACTCTTCTAAAAAAATTCCTTACTCTCCAGTAATCTAACTCAGGGTCCTTGAGTACCAAATCCCACACCAAACCTTTCAGCTTCCTTTCTTTTCTTAAGGGTTGTTTAACTCTATTATGCATCTTTGAACCTGAATACGCCAGTGAATCTGGAACTGGAGTTACAGAGAGCTTTGAGCTGTCACGTGGGTGCTAAGAGCTGAACAGAGCAAGAATGAGAACCTCTCTTACCACTGAGCCATCTCTCTCCAGCCCTCTAGATTTTGTCTTTTCCCACATTATTCATTCCAGGATTCCAGGGGCTGGGGAGGTCTTGCCCCCATTCAGGCACAAGGACACACTTGCCCCTAATGTGTGTCCCACTAGTGCTGTGGGTGCTTTTAATCCCATCTAGTTGGTGATGGAAATTAATCAGCACATCCCAGAACCCCTTTTTTGCCCATAAACTTAATATTATTGAATTGTTTAAGATGATATCAAAATAGAGGAAACAGTACTGACAGACGACCCCCCTTTCCCAGCAGCCTCCATCCAGACAGTCTCATTACTCACTTATCACAATGACCCATCCATGTGGCCAGGAGCTGAAGTCTGCCCTGGATTCAGATGGCATTGGTTTTTTTTTTTTTTTTTTTTTTTTTTTTTTACCAGTGTCGGTGTCTTGCCTTGGCACAGCTGTTTGTCTGATCCTGAGGGTTCCCCACTTGGCTGTGAAGTTTCTCAGACTTTCCATTTCTGAGATGACCTTGGCTATTTGAGCCAGGTACTTTGTAGAACATTCGCAGTTGGGCTTCATCTGCCACATCTCTGGCTAATCCAGAGTGATGGGCTCTTGGGAAGAGGAGCAAAGAGGAGACACCTCCTTCTTGTCCTTTCACATCAGGGGTGCACATCATTGATGGTTGACCTCTGTGCTAGCCAGGAGCTTTCGTGGTAAATTTCTCCTCCCCTTCCATCAGGTCCCTAGGGGACCTAGGACCTAAGCACTTCAGAAACACCAAGTCAGTTCAAGCTGAGTGCACAGCAGATGCCTAATCCACGTTCTCCACACTGTAGGGGCTGTTTAACCTCTCTGTGTTAACCAGAGGGTACTGTGGAATTCAGACCCTGCTGCATGCTGCAATCAGAAGCTGAATTCCCCTGGGGAATTCCCTCCCTCTGTCCACTGACTCCAGTTCCTAAGGGAGCACATGGGAACCCAAGCAAATCGCCACCAATGACTTCCCCAGCAAAGGGACCTCTATTGCCTCTCCCAAATACTCTGCTTCCAACAACACAAATGTTGGAACCACAGTGCAGGAAAATCCACAGACACTTGGGCAGACAGTGTCTTAAAACCAGGTATGTTCACGGAGACAGATGCTCCTTTAAGGTTCCACCCCTGCCCACATACACACACAAGCATGAATGGCTACCCACATCCCCAATATAAGAGGGGACCTGTCATACCCTGAGGTGACAGAGGGTAGGCACAAAGCCCAAACTGAAAAAACACCCTTGGGTCAGGTGGACTACTGACAGTAAAGGACAGACATGGCCTGGGAGCCATTCATGGCCTCACAGCCTGACTCAGACTGGCTACCAATACCTGGGTTATCCTGAAGAGGACAGTATCCTGCCTCATAGATGGACCCAACTCCACACCCACACAGGCTCTGTTTTCTCCCTGCTTTGTTTTAAGGCAGTGATTCTCAACCTGTGGGTCACAACTCGTTTGGGGGTCCCATATCAGATCTTTACATAACAATTCATAACAGTGGCCAAATTACAGTTATGAAGTAGCAACAAAAATATTTTTTAAACATTTATTTATTTATTATGTATACAATATTCTGTCTGTGTGTATGTCTGCAGGCCAGAAGAGGGCACCAGACCTCATTATAGATGGTTGTGAGCCACCATGTGGTTGCCGGGAATTGAACTTAGGACCTTTGGAAGAGCAGGCAATGCTCTTAACCACTGAGCCATCTCTCCAGCTCCCAACAAAAATATTTTTATGGTTGGAGACCACCACACCACGAGGAACTATATTAAAGGGCCGTAGTATTAGGAAGGCTAAGAACCACTGTTTTAGGGAAGAAAGGGAGAGAACTGTCTTCTCTGCCTTGCCTTGGGGCCCCAAAACTAGGAAAGGACAGGGTCCTTCCTCTTCTGGTCCCTTTGATTCGCCTCCACCTCCAGAGAAGGGAGCAGGAAGTGCCGGCATAGCTTTGGCTTCACACCTGAGGGTCAAAGCCACAGAGCAGCCTCCAAGTCCTGGAGGGAGGGAGGACAGCTCACCACGTACAATTCCAGAGAAAGCTGCGCCCCCCACACACACCCTGGGGCTGGAGCATCAGGCCTGGACAAGAGTGTCCTGGCCTGCCATGGGCTGCTCTGCTGGCCATGTGTCCCTAGCAATAGCTTCACTCAACCATTTCCTCCTTATCTGAGACAAGAAGAAGCAGAAGCAGAAGTCAGATTGGGCTTCCTACTTACTGTCTTAGAAATGGCACAGCAGCCGGGCGGTGGTGGCGCACGCCTTTAATCCCAGCACTCGGGAGGCAGAGGCAGGTGGATCTTTGTGAGTTCGAGACCAGCCTGGTCTACAAGAGCTAGTTCCAGGACAGGCTCCAAGGCCACAGAGAAACCCTGTCTCGAAAAACCAAAGAAAAGAAAAGAAAAGAAATGGCACAGCAGAAGAGCTTGTTGTGTGAGTGCCCATCGCCTTCCAGTCCCAAGCTCAGGTGGCCTTGCGGTGGCCAGAGTGGGAACCTAAGGGCTGAAAGTTCCCTTGGCTTCCTCTGGCTTGATGTTCAGCTTCCTGCCTTTTGGAAAGACTTGGGAGGCTCATTGGGCCTGGACAATTAGTGATCAATTAGAAAGTATTGAAGAAGGCTGGGGATGTGGCTCAGTTGGGAGAGTGCTCACCCAATGTGCACAAAACCTAGGTTCCACCTCCAGCACTTCATACACTGGGTGTAGCGATGTAGGTCTGTGACCCCAGCACTTGGGGTAGGGAGATAAGGGGATCACAGGTCATCTTTAGCTACACAGCTCACAGCCTGAAATACCCCAGACCCTGTCTCAAAGAGAAGAGAAGGGAGGTGAGGAAAGGAGAGGGGAGGGGAAGAGAAGGAAGGAGGGAGGGGAGAGAGGAGAAAGGGGAGGAAGGGAGAATAGAAGAGAGGAAAAGACAAGGGAGGAGAGGGAAGGGGGAGAAACACTGCCTGCTGCCATCTCTCAGAGTATGAAAAGTCAGAGGAAATGTGTTGAGGGAAAGAAACATAGGCGCCAACTCCAGTTCCCAGAGCTCCGAGGGGACCCCCAGGCCCTGAATGTGTTCTGGATATCTGACAGCCTCTGGGCAGAGCCACAGCCAGGAAGTGTGCAGCCAAGTTGGCCGAAGGTGCTGGAAAGTGACTCAGCTCCAGAGGCTGCACCCTCTCCTGGGTCTGTTGGGGCCTCTGATCTTCCCTCTGTCCTGCCTTCCTGGTCTTGGTTTACCTACCTATCCAATGGCCCCGAAAACCTTCTTACCCAAGGTCTAAACATGAGGCCAGCCTTGAGGTGGGGAATACATCAGACTGTTAGAAGGGTCACAAGATCCTTTGTCCTTGATGGCTTCAGCCCAATCACTGTGTACCCAAACTGTCCTATCACGGAGACTTGGTGCCTCAGAGGCCAAATAAGCTGGAAGCTCTCTCTGCTGTGATCACAAAGATACCCCTCAGACTTTCTGACACCTGCTCTCACACCTACCATACCCCTGGGGAGAGCCAAAGCCAGCGAGAAAGCTCACAGCCTCCTTGAGACTGGCCAAGACTGCTGCCCAGCTCTTGATCAGGGTTGGTACCACTATACTGCTCTGCAGACTTCATGGGAGGTTTCAGAGCTCTAGGCAGTACATTGGGTGGGTGGGGCTGAGGCAGTAGATTAGCTGCATTTATTTCTACTGCTGGGATAAAAATGCCCTGACAAGAGCAGCTTGGGAGGGGAGGGTGTTGTAGCACACAATTCCAGGTTACACAGCAGGGAAGTCACAGGCTCAGGAGCTGGAGAAAACTGGTTGCTCACATCACATCCAGAATGATCAAGAGCAGCAAGCTGGGATTCAAGCGTGCATGCTGTACTCAGCTCCCTCCCTCCACATTAAACAGTTGACCTAGAGAATGTTGCCACCCACTGTAGCCAGCTCTTTCAACTTCAGTTAACTTAAGATAATCCCCAACAGAGCAACAGGCCAGTGAAACTTGCTTCCCAGTTGATTCTAGATTGTGTCAAGTTGACAGAACTCTCCTGAGGAGGGAGCACTTCCAACACCCCAGATAAGTGCTGGGAATGGGGCAAGTTCTAGAGCTGTGATGGGGGGAGCTCAGAGTTACAGTCAAGCACTTGGAGGGGGCTGTCAGAAACCACGCAGGGACAGCATGATGTTAGGGAGACTCGGGATGCCAGCCAGGTGGTGGAGATAGAAAAAGAACAGTGCTTGCAGTGTTTCTTTGGGAAATTTGGGCAGCCCCTGACTCTGGCCCAAGCCTATGTACAAACGAGGGGGGTGGGGCAATTCCCCAGAGAGGAAAGTTACAACTCAGGAGTGGGGAGCCAAGGCTGCCAGGGAGCACCCCACCCATGGCACTGCCATAGGAACAGAAACAAACAGGCCTGAAAAGGCCATTGAGCAGGCCCTGGGTAATCCCCAGACACTGGAAAGACGGGTATCCATCCTGGCCACAGCACAGCCACAGTGCCAGGCATGATGACCAGCCCCAAGAGTCGTGTGACCGCAGACCTGCTAAGGCCCAGACTTAAGAGGTCACAGCACAAAGGAGGGACAAAAGCTGGATCCCAAGCCCGTGCCTAGAGGAAGGATGACCACCCCTCTGAGGATAGCACTGGGGGATTCTGGGGCCATGATACCTGAGCTGGTGGTGAAGGCAGAGTGGGCTGAGCAGGCAGGAGACAGGAACACGGGCAGGGTAAGCATTAGTTACAGGGCTCAAGGCCTTGGTAGCCAAGCTTCCAGGGCCCATTTGGAGCAAGTGTGCCAGGTGCCAGGGAAGAGGGGTGAGGAGGAGTCCTGCACAGTTAGTTCGGGAGTCTCACATTCTCTAGGAGTGCAGGGAGGTGAGGAAGACTGCCCAGCATCTGTCTCTCGATGCTATGAGATAAGGAGAGCGAGGAGACTAGAAAAGGGACAGCCAGGGGTGGGTAATCCAAGGAAGCCAAGAACAAGGGAGGTCCATGGGCTCTGTGAAGCAGTCAGTATCCTACCACTGCCTCCCAGGCCATCCTCCAGGGAACCAGCGCCTTGCCCTATGGTCCCTGGGCACTCTCACAGGGCAAGCCAAACCAGACACGACTCCAAACAGCCCTTGCCTTGGACATTACCCCATTCCTCACCGGGACCAGAGAGCAGAATGGGAGCCTCTTCCTTCTCCTCTGCTTTCCTCCAGGATCCACAAGAACCCTACTTGTCAGCTCTGAAGCTTGGCCTCTATTCAGGACCCTGTGACCTAGGAAGGTGCTTGGATAGCACTAGAGAAAAGCCCTGGTCAGGTGGCAGTAAAAGGGCCTCTAAGCAGTGTAGGAGGGAAAACCGTTGCGGAGGGGTGATCTGTGAAGGTTAGCATTGTCCCATCAGGGCCCACTGAAGAGGAGAGATCTGTGTGGGTTAGCATTGTTCCATCCGGGGCCCGTTGAGGAGGAGAGATCTGTGAAGGTTAGCACTGTCCCATCAGGGGCCCCTGGTGCAGCAGCAGCTCCTGTCTCTCCCAGGCTGCCAGGAGTTTCCCTTGGGGAAACAGAGGCAGACACTACCCTCTCAAGTGTCTGTCCATCTCTCCCCATCCTGTGCACAGAGATAGTCATCGGTTCCTCCATCCGCAAATAAGAACCATGATGGCAGTTATCAATGGTGCCCTAGCATTTATGTATGACCATCACCCTGGGAGCCTCTGTCTCCATTTTAATAGTATAAGAAAGAGACCATAAGTATAACTTCACACAGCCACTGGCTCATAGCTAGTGGCTGATCTATGTCCACACTGTGCTGCATCCATGGCCAAAGCCAGATCAGCAGCCCCATCATTGGCAGGCTCATGGGAGCAGGAGAGGAGGGTATCCAGATCAGTCCCCAAAGACCTTGGCCCCTCCTGCCAGCATTCCACCATGAAGTCAAACCTGATTTTTTGTTTTGTTTTGTTTTGAGGCAAGGTCTCCTGAATTCCAGGCTGGTCTCAAATCTGCTAGTAACCGGGAATGACCTTGAACTTCCTATCCTCTGTTTCCACCTCCCCAACGCTGGGACTGAATACAGACGCGTGCCGCCACTCAGGTTTTTTGTTTGTTTTGTTTTCATTATGTTTTGGTTTTTGGTTTTTCGAGACAGGGTTTCTCTATAGTTTTGGAGCCTGTCCTAGAACTTGCTCTGTAAACCAGGCTGGCCTTGAACTAACAAAGGTACATCTGCCTCTACCTCCTGAGTGCTGGGATTAAAGTCGTGCGCCACCACTGCCCAGCTCACCACCACTCAGTTGTATATGGTGCTGGACATCAAAGTCCAGAGTTTAGAGCTAGGTAAGCACCCTACCTCCTACCACATCCCCAGCTTCTACCCTGAAGAATAACACTGAAAGCTCCAAGATAAGGGTCTCAGGCTGAACAGGCAAGGTATGGAGGCCAGAGAGAACTGGCCCATGCTGGAGGTCGGGGCTCAGCCAGCAAATGCACATAGAGCCCTGGCAGGATCGCCTAAGACCAAAGGAAGCAAAAGGTTCAATTCAGCCCAGGCCTTAGCCTGAACCTGGGGTGAAAAGAAAGGTTTGGATGTCCTGAGCTTGTCTAGCCTATATGGTACCTGACTGCTGCAGATATCCTTGGAGGAGCCACAGGGCCATGGAATAAAGGGAAGACATATTGAAACTCTGTGTGTAAAGGGAGGGTAGATGATATGGGGACCAAGGCCTGCTGGCCATGTGAGAAGCTCAGAACATTAGGGCTGGAAGTGCTAGAACGAAGGGGGCAAGAAACGCTGCTTTTTAGAGCACCTTTCTGAGGCCCTGCATGGAAAGAGTAGGGCCTTTGTCCCTAAGACCGTGGCCAGCACCTCTATGACACAGGGAGTCTACCAGGCTGATGGCTGCAAGCAGGACACACCAGGGCAGAACCCATGATCCAACTGGCGGGGTGAGCTGCTGTGTTACAGGCATAGATTAGAGTTCAGAGGGCACCTGCTGAACCTCCACTGAGATTTCCAAGAACTTTTGTCCAAGAACAAAGGATTGGACCAAGGATATGTGGATAGTGGCAGAAACAGACAAAGAGAAAGGTGTTCTTGAGAATGAAAGTGAGCTGAAGAGCTGGATAAAGTCTGAGGTTCAAAAGGTCCCCATCACAACAGGATCCTACACGGGTCCTCCATGACACCCACTTCCTCCAGGATTGGAGAGTGTGGGCCATTCTTGAACATGTTCTGTCTATCACATGCAGCCTTGGTGAGGTGTTTTGGAATATTAGTTTAAGATGTGTTGCTTTTTTTTATATTGTGGAGTGTTTGTCTAATGATGCAAAGATGTGTTACATTCTTTCATGTTGCATTTGTTTAACTCTGTGTTATTTTGCCTGTCTAAAACACCTGATTGGGCTAATAAAGAGCTGAATGGCCAATAGCTAGGCAGGAGAGAGAAATAGGCGGGGCTGCCAGGCAGAGAAAATAAATAAGAGGAGAACGAGAAAAGGAGGATGGAATAAGAAGGGAAAATATATATTGTAGAATAAAGAAAGGTAAAAAACCCAGAGGCAAAACATAGTTAAAGAGAAAGGAGATAATTTAGTTATAAAAGCTGGCTAGAAACAAGCCAAGCTGAGGCCGGGCATTCAGAAGTAAGAATAACTCTCCATGTATTTATTTGGGAACTGGGTGGAGGGCCCCAAAGAGAAAAAAAGTGAGGTGTTTCCTGTTTTTTTAGCCCATTGACCACTGACTTTTTCTAGACTTTATCGGTCTTGATGCTTCTGGAATCTCCTTTCACCTCACTGAGGCTCCTGTGTGGTGAGCATGGCCTCCCCGCTCCCAAGTTTGGCCACAACCCAGTCTGATGTCTAGGCCTTGCATCCAGGTAGAAACTGAGCAGGAGGCAGTTAGGACACCAGCTCCACCAGTTGCCTTGTGTTCCTGTCACAGAACCAAGTCTCTCTATAACCCATCAGGTCAGTCAGCCTGTGTAGAGGCTGCATCTTGGGGGGATGGCTATTCAGAGTTCCTGTAGTCCCCCGCAAAGCCACAGGGACACCTTCAAGCTGCTCAAATATCCAGGTCTAAGCCTCTGAGAGCATCCACAGCACACTCCCAGGATCTGAGGCTTCAGGGACCGTAGGGCCATCTGCCTGAAATCGGTCACGGTCTCCAATCCTCCCTCTGTCTCAGTGGTGCCCTGCAGCCTCCTCCTCAGAACAATAGGTCATCAGCAGGTCTCTCACATGCATACTTTAGGCAAGAGTTCTTCTGGCAGGAGTCTCAGCTGCATTTTACCCTGCCCCTGCCAACCTGGGTTCAAGAACCCTCTCACATATAACATCAAAGACAGGAAGACTCTCTCCTTGGTCACATTTCCTTTATTGTCCTGGCTACCACAGTGGGAGCCCAGCATAGAGTCACTCTGCATGCTTCCCCACTCGACCTCGACCTCCCTGGAGCTGGCTTTGCTTCTCCGTCTCCCATCGATGTCCCCGGCATACCCCAAGCTGAAAAGACTTTGCTTACTTCATGTCCTGTATCAAAAGAGGCTGAGGTCATGAGCTAGGCAAATGGCTGACTAGGCAAGAACAGAGAGTGGAGTGGACAGAAAAGGTTGGAGTCTTTCATCAACCTTGCCACAGGGAGCATTGTACATCTAAGAGCAGTGCCTATAATGGCTAGAACCTGGAGGGGCGGCTGGGCAGAGGGTGAGGCTTGGAAAGAGTTCATAAGGGAAACAAGGCAAAGAGCACTGCCCAAAAACACCAGCCAAAGGGAACTTCTGGCAGCACCCTGACTCCACAGGGTGGCCAGGCTTCCCAGAAAAATGCCTGGACCCCAATGCCAGGTTGGCATGGCCAGGCCATCCTCTGTGATACTCCATCTCCCACCATCTCTAGAGCATAACTGGCATATGCTTCTGGCACAGTCCATACCTCACACCAGCAGGAGCATGACTCTTGCCTCGCTGCCATGATAAGCTGGCGGTGATCGCCTCCACAGTCCACCCCCATGAACCATGAACCGCTCCCAGGCTGGTTCCTGGGATCTGGCCCTTTAAAGCTTCATCACAAGGGACCTGGCGTGAGGAGCAAGTAGCCACTGGGATGGCAAGAGCTGGCCAGCTGGCCTCTGTCCAAGCCCCACTGTCCTTTTCTGAGGTGCGCCTAGCTGGCCCTTTAAGAGGCCAGGGGCACTGTTGGCAAATGCACAGCTGGCCCAGCGCTGGGCCGGGCACGTTCCTGCTCCTTGTGGAAGGCTTAGCTGGAGAAGAGACAAAATGTTCTTGCACAGCTTGGTAAACAAGCCTGGAGTGTTTGGAAAGCTTCTGCCTATACAAAGGACTGCGCTGGGAATGCAAGAGTTGCAAAAGAAGACTCTGGGCTGCAGGAGGGGGCTGCGCTGCAACAGAACTGCCCTGGGTGTGCATATGTGCACATGCCAGACAGCTGTGGCCTCTGCTGTGTTGAGGAGGGGTGTGTGCACACCTGTGTACCACTGTTGGATCTACCTGTGTGGGTGGAGGGGTGTGTGTACACATGGAAATGTCAGCTGACGAGGCACGCAAACAATCCCCCTTGGGTGCGCGCGCACACACACACACACAGTAGGTGAAAAGCTATGGCTGTATGTGAGCACGGGGTGGTTGGGAGCATGTAAACATGAGCTCATATGTGTAAGTACAGCTCCACACAGCTTTCCCTGGAGCCCAGATAGCTATTGCAGGGATGAAACATCATGAGCAAAGCAAGTTGAGGAGGAAAGGGTTTATCTGGCTCCACAGCACTGTTCATCACTGAAGGAAGACAGGACAGGAACTCAAGCAGGTCAGGAGCTAGAGGCAGGAGCTGATGTAGTGACCATGGAGGGGCACTACTCACTGGCTTGCTCCCCATGGCTTGCTCAGCCTGCTTTCTTACAGAACCCAGGCCCACCAGCCCAGGGATGGCGCCACTCACAATGGGCTGGGCCTTCCCACACCAATCCCTAATTAAGAAAATACCTTTCAGCTGGATCTTATGGGGGCATTTCCTTAGTTGAGGTTCCCACCTTTCAGATGACTCCAGCTTGTGTCAAGTTGACATAAGACCAGCCAGAAGAGGCAGATGGATCTCTGAATCTACAGAGTACCAGGACAGCAGGAGTTACACAGAGAAACCTTGTCGTGAAAAACCAAGGAGAAAAAAAAAAAAAAAAAAAAAGACTAGGCAGGACACCAGCCCTACGGAGCAGAGGCTAAGGTTGTCCTTTGCCCGTGCTTCAGGGTCCCTAGCTTAGGATGGGAAGGGTGCCAGGAGCCTTGTTCCCCTGACAGCTAATTAGGGTCAGGAGCATGGCGACCTGGTGAGTGAAGACAAGAAGTCTGAAGAGCCACGAAGCCAAAGAAACCAGGTGAGCAGCCCTCAGGGGCAAGAACTTGTCAGAGAGCCAGACTCAGCTCATCCGGGACTGATCTTGGTTGTAATGATGGTGCCAAGGGCTTTGACAGCCCATTGGGAGCTTGCCCAGGGCTAGCAGATACCAGAGGTTGGCCTTAACTACAAAGATCTATCCTCACACCAGCTCAGCTACCTGGACTGTGTCAATCCTAGGCATGTCAGAGCATGCCCTCCAAGGCTGCCTTGCTATGTGGAATGGGCAGATAGCAGTGTGCAATTGGATTAGAGCCAAATAAGGAGCCTGGCACTAGAAATCAGCCCTCATGGCCCACATCTGTGTCAGTGATGGGAGCTGGCCAGGTCCACAGCAGGCAGAGTTTTCTCTGAGTCATCCCACATGGAGCCTGCAGACACCCCTCAAGATCCTCTATAGAGAGGGTGAGGCACTGGGAATATCAACACAGGACAGCCTTTGCCCTAGGACAAGCAAAAAGCAGGACTTCCTTATGTGCCAGTCTGGGAGAGAGACATACAGCAATAGGGGCACAGCAAGGCATAGACCCAGCCTAGGGCATGGGGAGCTCTATAGAGTGGAAGCTTAAAAAAGGTCTGAAGGAAGAAGGCTGGGCCCATCAGAAGTGAGACCAGAACAGGACTGAGGGTCTACAGCGGTTACTCAATCAATGCTTATCCCGCGGGTGGCTAAACCGGGTGAGACAGAACCCTAAAATGGAGAGAGGACATAAAAGTGGCAGAGCACTGCCATCCTGGTGCCAACCTGACCTGAGCTCGACCCCACCTGGCCCTGGCAGAGAGAAGGTTGGTAGGTTGGTGCTCGCAATGGCCCACTCCCCCGCCCCCCATGCAGCACTGATGTTTCCCAGAGCCAGGGGTGGACTCTGTCCTTAGAGTGGCTGGAGAGCCAGGCGGAATGGAATAGTCGAGTCCCTGGCCACCTGCCCAGCCCACTGGGGGCAGCCTTGGGAGGTACATCCACCTCTTGGCTACTGCGGGAAGCAGCATAGCCAGGAGAACCATTTGGGAAATACGTATTATTAGAGCTTGCAGCAGAGCCAGCCAATGCCAGGACAGCCAGGGTGTCCACCCCTTCAGCTCTCACAGTAAGGGTAGCGGTGGGGTCTCTTGAGAGGGCTGGGCCTCTGGCTACCTGTGAACCAAAGCCACTCAAAACACATTGGCTATGAATCCTCCTGAAGTATCCCATGAGAGGGAGAAAGATGGAGATCCAATAGCCCCCCACCAGCAAAGCATGATAAGGCAGGGAGTAGGGACAATATGTCTTAAGCTGCCCCCCAAATCCTCAGCCAGGTGGACACATGGTGTGGATGCTTCTTGTGTGCCCTGTGATAGCCCTGGTCCTGTAAAGCCTGCTTATGGCTGATGCCCTTCCCAGGAAAGTAGAGAGGCCCTAAGGCCTGCAGGAGTAAGGGAAGGGCACAAGAGACCACCACTACAACAGCTGTGGCCATTTGAGACCAGGCCTGTATATCCCCCATGGTCTAGTGCCCAGGCAGTGTTGGAACCTGTGTAAATGTGCCACCATGTCAAAGGAGGTCAGACAGAAGAGCCCAAGGTCACATGGTCAAAGAAAGAAAAGGCCTTCAGCCCAGAGTCCACTTCTGAATATAAGGGCTGAAGATAGACTGAGCTGCCAAACCATCTAGGTCTGAAAGAGATGAGAGGACAGGGACAGGAGTCCAGCCTGGAGGATGGACCCAGAGCAGGTGGGCCAAGAGACTGCCTAAGGAGGCGGGGCCCTTCCTCCCAGTGGGCCACAGTGTAGGAACCAGTGGCACTGGCCCAGGACCGGAGGAGGGAAAGAAAAGGTGGCCAGTTCTGTCCCTAGTTCCTTCTGCCACAAGTCCAGGACCCAGGACGCAAGGGCAGAGAATGAGGGAAAGTCTGGGTTAGTTCTTCAGCAAAGCAGAGAGAACCATGCCTACCTACTCTCCAAAGGTCCAGGTATGGGGGAATCTTCTGCCTTCCAGGACCAGAAAGACAGGAATGTCCCCCATGAGATTAGATCGGATTCTCCCACCCAGGGACACAGCTGCAGTAAAGGCCCATTAAAGAAAAACTATTTCATGTGGTCAAGAGGATGATGGAATCTCTAACCTGGGTGGAGGCCTAACATTCCAGATTGATCTGGCTAGGAAGTCACCACCAGCCATGCTACAGAAATGGGCGGAATAATTATCCCTTTAATGAGAGACTGTACTTTTCTTTCTCAGGGTCCCACCCTGGAGTGTGATGGCTTGCAGGGACACAGCCATGAATCCTAAGCCTACCCACTTTTCTGAATCTCTCAGAAAAACGTAAAATTTCCTTTTTGAATTTCTTTGTTCTAAGCATGACTCATCTTATACTTTAGGCTTCCCTACTCTTTTCCTAAAGCACCCCTCCCTGCCATGTGGTTGCTTGTCTGTCATGTGGCTGGCTTACCTCTGTGCCAGCTTAACTTATTCAGCATGGTGTTTTTACTCCTCCCCTCTATTCTCCTCTCCTCTATTCCCCTCTGGGCAGCTGCTGAGATTTACCTCTGGTCCACCCTAGGGTTTTTCTTATAAACTCTAATAAAATTATCCTGGAGCTTCTGTTTGAGTCCATTCTTGAATTCCTTTATCAATGAGACTAATAACCCCAAGAGAGGACCTCAATTCCCATAATATCATCAGAGAAGTTCCTTGTCTCCTGCTATATACTGGGATGGACCTGCAGGATAAGAGGTACTAGATACCAGGACCTATGACAATACGGTGCATGGGGACCCGCCAGGGGTTCATGGGAGAGGGAAAGGAAGAAAGCCACCAAAGACAGAGAGGTGGCAGTGACATCAGAAGGGTCCTCCCTTCCCTCTAAAGCAGAAGTGCCCAGGGATTCCTAGGCCACAAAAGCATAAAGTCTAGAGAGGGGACAGACATAGAAGGGGCTACAGTAGTCCAGAAGAGACTGGCTGCTTTGGGCCAGGGACACACTCTGAGCCTGAGCACCATGATCTGTGGGATAAGCAAGCTCCTGGCCTACCTACCTCACAAGACCACCATGAGAATACATATGGGTATTCAGCCTAAATTAACCCATGTTTCCCCAACCAACTGGCATCCCTTCTAAAATCCAGGGATGATGATGGTAGCTGCACCTCCGCTGCCCAGTTTGTAAGCATGGTGGGCCACCCCACGAAAGTCTACATGAGGTTCTACTCATAGTAGAATCCTGGGTCATCCTCCTCTCCAGAAAGAACTTCATTCAGCAGGCTTGAGGGGCAAAGGGAACTGGCTGAGTTGAGAGGTCCCTTAGTAAAGATGGGTAGAACTTGGCTCCCAGTATGTTCCACAGAAACCTCTGAGGGTCAGCACCCCACCGAGCTATCACCCAGGATCTCTGGAAGGTTGCCGAACTCCTCATTATCCAGGAATGGAGGTTCTGAGGCTGCCTTCATCATTCTTCCTTCACAGATTCCATCACCCACTCTGCCACCCTTTCCCAACATGGCTCGCCAAATTGAGGTCACACGTCCTCCTCCTGGCCCACCTTCCCGGGGATCCCAGCTATGCAGCCCCTGTACCCATAAACAGCTCATCCCAGCTCTGCTCCTCCATACTGCATATGCAAGAAAGCCTGGGTGGTTTTTCTCTGGACTCGTACCCCGACTTAAACAGAGCTTAGACGCAGCTCCTGCAGTCAGAGGCGGGGCCCTGTGTATATTAGAGCATAAACACATACACACCCTGGAGAGGGTACTTTGCTAAACTCAGCCTTGGAATTCAGTTCTTAACTCCGTATTCCAATTTCCTCTCTGTTACCGTGACAAATGACACAACCAAAAACAGCTTAGGGGAGGAAAGTGTTTGTTTAAACTTACAGGTTATAGAGCATCATTGAGGAAAGCAGGGTAGGTCCGAGAAGCAGAAACCATGAAGGAAAGTATGAGTTGTTCAGAGACCCATGTTCAGCTAGCTTTCTTATATCACCTAAGCCCATCTGTCTAGGGATAGAGCTGCCCACAGCGGACCAGGCCCTCCTACATCAGTTAACAATCAAGACAATTCCCCACAAACACGCCGAAGGCCAATCCTTCAATTGGGACTCACTTCTCAGGTGGATTAGGGCTGTGTCAAGTTGACAGTTAAAGCTAATTAGGATACTGTCTCCCCCTCCCTTCTCAGAGGGGACAGCGACTCAAGAGTACATGGGTGACCTGGAGACAGGGCTAGGGTGGGAGCCAGGGATCTAGAATGAAGGCCAGACCTTCCCCTTCCCAGAGGCTGAGGTTGAAAAAGGACCACCAACACCCTGAAGTGTCCTGGGTTATCCAACTCTGGAGCAAAGAGGGGCCTGGGGGTGGATCACACAGCCTACAGCCAGGCAGACAGAGGCTTGTGTCACACAGGCTAACTGGCGTCTGACAGACCAGGCTCCACACAGCAGGATGACACCCCAAGTGCCCCCCAAATCCAAACTGACCTGTCCTTACCCTGTTAGGGACTAGGCAGCCTGGAGCCACACGCTCAGGGGAAAGAGGGCCCAGTGTTACAAGGAAGCCAGCCAGGGGGACACACACGCTCCAGGAGCTTGGGAGATTAAAGCCAGCCATATAAACATGACCAGGAAGTGTCCCCACTGTAGTGCTCCCCGCAGACAGCGTCCCCATAGGAATTGCCCAATGGATCTGTTGCAATGGTTTTAAATTCCGGCGCCAGGCCTGCAGATATATGGCTGTCAGATCCTGGCCTCCCAGGCCCCCGCCACCCTGGCTGCTCCAGCTGCAAGCCAGAGAGAGCTCCTCGGGTTTGGGCCTAGGATGGTTGTGGAACTGGGTGTGACAGGAGGGAGATTGGTAGTCAGGATCGGCTCCAAACTGAATCTGTCATCCCTCCAGGACAGTACCAGGGTGTCACTGGCCTGTCTCAAGGAAAGAGGGAGCCCCAAACTTGCACTGCTCTTCACTCACAGGGTCCTCTGGGCAGTTGGACTCCTCACTTTCGTTACCTGGAAGCCGGTCCTGGGCAGGAGGGTCTGACCTGTCCCCCACATGCAGATCTAATCTAAGGACCTTCCCTCTGCCTCTGCACCAAGCCTGATTGGCCTTGGATGTCCTGGCCCCTCTTGCTGCTTTCTCCTCCCCCAGGAGGAAAAGTTGATTCCCTGTCAACTGCCATACCTCCCCACTAAGGGTCTTCTATGATTTTTTTCCCCCATCACACACTTCTTGTTGAATACAAACTTCCAGAAGGGCCTCAGCACACCTCTGTCCTGGATCCTGCCTAGAAATGGGTCCTGTCACTCATTTTACACAAGAGAAAACTCCGAGTGAGGATACAGAGGCCCAGCCAGGACCACACCCCAAATCTTAGATGTGCTCCCTCTAATGTCCATCTCCCTTGGTTTGGACCAGAGCCAGACTCTTCCCCCATGTTCCCCATAGTCCAGCAGGGTATCATCTCCTACCTCAAACATGTCCTGACCTGCCCAGTCCAAGCTGCCCAGCTCCCGCGGTACATGGATCAGGACCAGCCCTGGAGCCCTAGGTCCAGCTGCCTGGACCTCCCCAGCCTCTTCAGAACAGGAGACCCTGGGGAAACTGAAGCTGTCAAAATGTCGAGAAATCACCTCCAAAAGGAGGATTTTCCCTCAGCAGTCCTCTGGCTGGAGTCTGCCTCAGAGCGGGACTCCCACTCTCAAGGACCCCCAATGGACCAGTCTCTGCTGTCTCCCGCCCTGGGATCCCTTGGCCCCATGTCTTGGAACACTTCAACTCAGAACAGTTCAGGTTAGCCAAACACCTGCCTGGCCCAGATGGGACAGGAGAGCTCACCCTGGTTGACCATGCTCCTCTCAAGCCTGTGTCTCTGACATGGGTGATGATTTCACACACATACCCCTTCATGGGCAGCCAAGCTCAGCTATGAAGAGGATTGCGACTCCCTCCAGGCCAGGGTCTCCCCAACCTGCCTCTCAGAGCCAGCCCTGATTCTCTCACAGGCACTCCCTCTTCCTTTACCCCTCGAGGGGCATGTGGACCTCTCGCCATGGTGCTGGTGGGCAGTGCTGGCCTGGGCTCCACATTCACCTCGCTGCCATGGAACTATGATGGGAAGCAGATGCTTCTGCAAGGTTCAGAGGTGAGCCACTGTTCAACCACAGGCAAACCCAGGCTATGGCTAAGACAGTGCCTCCCCATCGGCCACCAAAGCAAGATCAAAGTTTCACTGACTGAACACGTCGGGGGTGGAATGTGAGCCTTCTCCCATGGAACCTGCTTTTCTTAATGGGTAATCACAGACACTCAGGTTTATATGTTAAAGGAGGTTTAGGACCATTTAATAGCTCATAAAATTTTATAGTCCCAACTAAAACCAGTGATAACTGGCCTGCGCAATGGCTATCCCCTCCCCCAACACCCCACCTCATTTATTGAAAAGCACACATTTTCTCTGCACGGGGCGGCAAAAAAGAAGAGGTGTCCGACCGTGCCCTCCTCTCCACACGCATGCTCCTTTACAGTCAGTCCCAAGCAGACGTGTAGCTCACCGAGCTGTGTCGTAGGCACTGCTGCCCATCCCCCAGCTGCAGATCCAGTTCCCTCCGAGTCACAACCCAATCCTGGGATCCACTAGAACCTGGTGAATGCCACATACTTCAAGAGTGATCATCCATACATCCTACTGTGTACCCTGCTGGAGCCACAGGGAATGAGGACACATGCCAAGCCAGGTGTTTTTATTTAATGTTTTATTAGTATACATTAATTACACATAATACTGAGTTTCAGCCAGATGTGGTGGTGCATGTCTCTAATTCCAGGCCTCAGAAAGCAAAGGCTGGTGGCCCTCTGGAAGTTGGAGGCCAGTCTAGTCAACATAGCGAGTTCTAGGACAGCCAGGGTTACATAGTGAGATACTGTCTCAAACAACAGCAGCAGCAACAACAAAAACATAATAATGTGTTTTATTATGGCATTTTTCTTTTTAAAAAATATTTGTTTTTTTGTTTTTTTGTTTTTTTGTTTTTGCTGGGCAATGGTGGCCCATGCCTTTAATCCCAGCACTCGGGAGGCAGAGGCAGGCAGATCTCTGTGAGTTCGAGACAAGCCTGGTCTACAAGAGCTAGTTCCAGGATAGGCTCCAAAGCCACAGAGAAACCCTGTCTCAAAAAACCAAAAAAAAAATTATTTTTATGTGTATGAGCATTTTGTATGTGTCTGGTGCCCGGGGAGGCTGGGAGAGGGCTGGAACTGGCGTTAGGGGTGTCTGCATGTCTTCACATGGGTGCTGGAAACTGAACCTGAGGCTTCTGCAAAAGCAGTAAATTCTCTTACCCATGGAGCCATTGCTCCAGCTCCATCACTTTTTCATATGTGTACATGACGTGGTTTGTTTATGTTTAAAAGGTAGGTACAGCAGCCCACGCCTTTGATGGCTGCACACTCTAGAGGCAGAGGCAAGCAGATCTCTGTGAGTTCAATCCCAGCCTCACAAATGCTGGGATTCTGGGAATATATCACCACACCTGGCCTAAGTCCAGGGTCTTCAAGGAGTTGGCACACCAGGTTAGAGTTCTGTGCCCAGAAAAATGGCCCTTCTGAAGGCTTTTGGAAGGAATGGAAGGTCCTAGGGCTTCAGGAACAGACAGGCTTAGTGTAAGATGAAGGGAGGAAGAGCCTGTGTCCTGGCGGGAACAGTCATCAGAGTCTTACCTGGCCTCAGTTTCTTCAACAGAAACCACCACATCAGCATCAGCATCCTGGGTCAGTGTGTGGGTAAAATGTGGTAAAGCATCCATCAGTAGATGAAAAACAGTATGGACTACCCTCAGCCACCAAAGCGGAATATTACCCAGCCACAAAAGGTCGTGTGGTGGCTTGAATAATAATAGCCCCCGTAGACTCACAGATTTGAATGCTTGGTCACTAGAGAGTGGTACTATTTGAAAGGATCAGAAGGTGTGGCCTTGCTGGAGGAAGTATGCCCCTGGAAGTGGATTTTGAGGTTGAAGCCCAAATCAGGCCCAATGGCTCTCTCTCTTCCTGCTCCCTGCTGATCCGGAGGTAGAACTCAAGCTTCCTCTCCAGCACCTGTCTGCCTGCAGGCCACCATCTCCTCTCCACCATGATGGTAATGGACTAAACCTCTGCAACTGTAAGCAAGCCCAATTAAATGCTTCATTTTATAAGAGCTGCCATGGCCATGGTGTCTCTTCACAGCAATAGAACACTGACTAAGACAAGTAGTGGCACTCTAATGTCTACCACAGCATGGGTAAACCTTCCAAATACCGTGTTTAGTGATATGAGCCTGACACAAGAGGTCACCTTGTGTTCTACATGGGAAAAACAGAATAAGGTAATCCACACAGACAGCACAGCAGGGGACTCCAGGCCCTGAAAGAAGACACACACAGGAGAGACTGGATTCGTGAGCGTGGCTTTCTTTCATTTTTTTCTTTTTCTTTTGTTCTTGCCCTTGTTCCTTTTTGACAGGGTGTCTTGTAGCCCAGGATAGCCTCAAACTTCATGTATAGCCTAAAATCACCTCCCCCAATCCTCCTACCTCTGTGTCTGGGGTGCTGGGATTACAACTATGTACCCAACTGACATGATATTGGGTATGGAACCCAGGGCTTTGTGGATGCTAGGAAACCATCTGCTAACTGAGCCACATCCCTGCCCCAGATATGACTTTCTTTCAGAGTGTTGAAAATGCACTAGAACTAGACAGAGGTGCTGGCCACACCACCCTGTGCACTTGCTGTGTACTATTGATTCCCACTGAACTGCACACTAAATGACAGCTCATTATGGGTGGCACAGATTCCATCTCCATCAGAACAGACTTTAATGAAGAAAGTACATTCAAACATGATCTAGAACTCCGCAGACCCTGACCTTCTTACCTTCCATGCTGGCCATGGCATGACTAGGTCTGAACTTGAGGCTCCAGAGTAAGTGGGTTCAGCAGGTGTGAGTGGGGGATGGGAATGGCAGCTTGGAACTCTGAGCAGTGGCTGGTGGCTCCTTCCTCCTAGGCTATGGGTTAAATTCAGTCAAATTAAGGTCATTCATTTGTAGAAGGACAAGTTCTAAAGAGCTCTGGTCAGCTTGAAGTTCAAGCTCTCAGGTGTGCTGGCTGTGGGTATCAGACAGTGAATTCTCCAGGTAATCCAACCCATGAGGGGAGGGTACAGCAGAGGAAACCCCTCCCCTCCAGCCACTCCCCTGCCTTTCCTAGACACCCTGGACTTCCAATCCCTCATCTCCACCCAGGGAAGGGATACTTAAGGTATATTGCCACCTGCCTAAAGGGAAGACCTGCGCAGCGAGTTGACATCACAGAGATGACTATCACACATGAGTTTGGCCTCTAGCTTTCTTTCTCAGCATCTCTCCTGCCCACTTCCAAGTTTCCCTGACCAGTCGTGTGCTGGCCTAGCTTCCTGGGCTTTTGTCCATCAGGGGAAAAGATTGTTTTAAAAGCCGCAGAATTTTGTCTCTTACTCCACGGACACTGTGCCTGCACAGTGAGGCTGAATGCCAACATCAGCCTCAGACACCAGAGAGTAAAGCAAGAGGGAAGCCAGTTAGTCAGACAGTGGGGCACCGACTTATCAGGGGTCCTGGGTTCAAAGGAGCCACACCATGCTGGACTTCTATGCCTATGTCTCAGAACTCTCATGTCTTTGGGACCTGCAGAGGTTAGAACCCACACATGGCTGGCAAGAAGCACACCTCCCTGGAGTCTGAGCTTCAGGCCATAGTGCAGCCAGTGTAGAAATGTGAGGACACACATACCTGCAGTGATGTTGTCACCCCCACTGCGCTCACACTCAGAGAAGGGGTCTGCCGGGTGCCCTCCTCCCATTTCCCCAGAGAAAATGCAGGGAGGTTTTTGTTTTGCTTTGATCGGTTGGTCCACAGCAACACTGAGAAGGAGGTACTGAGACACCCATGTGCTGAGAGAGGCCAGCCTTCCTGAAGGTGAGCCCTGGACAAGCATCTGGTTGATGAAGGACAGGTGCTAAATAAAGGCCACCTCACTGCAGTAGGGCCAGAGGAGCCATACTCCATCCAGCTCCTGGCACTCAGTGTCAAACCACAGCTCAAAGCCTGAAACAGGCATTTGTTTCCTGCTGCCTGTCATTTCAGAAGCCAATGAACAGAGTCAGAAATCAACTCTTTAAATTGTTCTTTATTCTGAGAGTGAGTGATGGGAGCAGGTAAGAGCTTGCAACCAAGCTTGATCACCTGACTTCAGTGCGTGGGACTAGCGCGGCAGAAGGAGAGAACTGACTTCTACAGGATGTCTTCTGGTCTCTGCACAGACACACTGTGGCAGATGCAGCCACTCACAGTCAATCAAGCAAAAAAAAAAGGTTTTTAAAAAAAAATCTGTCTTCCTGGGGCTGGAGAGATGGCTCAGAGGTTAAGAGCATTGCTTGCTCTTTCAAAGGTCCTGAGTTCAATTCCCAGCAACCACATGGTGGCTCACAACCATCTGTAATGAGGTCTGGTGCCCTCTTATGGCCTGCAGGCATACACACAGACAGAATATTGTATACATAATAAATAAATAAATAAATCTGTCTTCCATCTTTAGGCAGCAGGCAAAGGGGGATGTGGGACAAGTCTATTGTTCCAGTATTCACCCTAGCCCCTCTGAGCCGGTGGTGACCAGCCACATTTCAGTGTTGCTGTCGGTCCTGCTGCCTCCGCCTTTCTTCTTATCTTGTGGTTATCTAGGCACAAGTACAGCTTATTTCATTGTTGTTGTTGTTGTTTGTTTGTTTTGTCTCACTGTTTGTTTTGAGGCAAGGTCTCACTGTGTAACTCAGAGTGGCCTGGAATGCACTAGATAGACCAAGACTGCTTGAAACTCACTGTGTAGACTAGACTGGATTCAAATTTACAGAATTGGTTTGCCTGTGCCTCTTCAGTTCTGGGATTAAAGGCGTGGGCTGTTATCAACCAACCTTGAACTCCTCCTGGGTTTCTGGACTGAAAGGATTAATTCAGAACAAACTAACCGTTACGTGTGTGTGTGTGTGTGTGTGTGTGTGTGTGTGTGTGTGTGTGTGTGTTAAACTAGAAATCAAACTCTTCCTCCAAAACAGAATTTAGGTGTGCCTTTAGAATACCAGAATATGAAAGTGAGTCTACTCACCCCTCTGCCTCCACCCAAGCTGTTCTGTCCTTGGGAAAACTTTACATTCCCACAGTTAAGCTTATTTCCACCTACACAGAGCAGAGGTCCCTCACCATCCTCAATGCCACCAACCACCCACAGCAGGGTCCCCAAACTTCTTTCCTCAGAGCTCCTAGTAGCATTTAAGTAGTGTGTTCTTTGATTTTTTTTTCTTTCTTTCTCTTTTGGTCTCTGTCCACCAGAATTCTGCTCCAGGCTCCAACTTCTTGTTGCCCACTAGATCCCTGTGCCACAAGTGTCTGTGGATGGTGACCAGATGCTGGATTGTAAACACACTTAAATTCAGATCCGAGTGTGAGTCTCAATCCTGCTGCTGAGTTGCTCCTGACCCTGCAGGCTAACCCAAGTGCTCTCCCCCACCTCCACCCTAGTTCTCACTACTCGCCCACTAGTAAACGAGGCCTCGGATGCCCCTGGGCTCTCTTGGGGGAGGCTCGGGTGTTGCACAAGTGCATTGTAGGCCCTGAAATAATCCAGTTTCAGAGGAGGAGAGGGGAAAGCCGAGGAGGGAGGAGGGAGGAGGGAGAGAGGAGATGATGGAATGCCAGAGGGAGCTTTCCTCAAGACGGTCATTTCATCCTTCTTCCTCCTTTTTATATTAAGAGGTCCCCAAAATAAAATAGGTCTATTATTTTCTGTCCCATAGATATTACATGTTGTAGCTGATGACGCAGGCAAGGGACGGCTCTGAGGCGCAGAGAACTCTGCAAGTCAGGCTCCCGCTCCTAGCAGCAGAGCTTTGGTCGTGGTCTCCTGCCACAGCGTCCTGGCCATGGACGCTGCTCTCCTATGCCCCAGTCTCTTAGGCCCTGTAGGTTGGCAGGCACTCATGTCCACCCAACCCTCTTCCATCATGGTTAGGCATTACGCAACTTTTCATTTCCAAGTCTGGTTACCAGAGATGCAGAGTGAAAAATAACCCAATAACCCAGTAAATCCAAGCATGGCTGGGACTGCCAGTTTCAGCCAGATAGATTAGGCTGGCTTCAGTGGCCCTGCATGACTAGGAAAGGACACTGGAAGGGCTTACCCTGTCAGTCACCAAGCGAGCCATGTTGGGGCTGGAGTTAAGTGCTGGGGATGGGGCTGCAGCCAACCCTCCTATCCTGGCAAGGGTTGAGACAAGCCATGAAGCTGCTGTGTCTCTTGGTCTGGGGTCTGTAAAGCCGGGGATCCATGAAGCCTGGCAAAAGGTACAGCCAGAACATTCACGTGGCCCCTTGTTTCCTGCAGTACGCATTCGTCTGCCACTCTTGAATGTCAGCCTTGGGGGAGAATCATGGAGGTGAGGAAGACATGGGGTGTGGAATAGGAGCACAGGGATCTCAAAGGTGACATCACATGAACCCAGAGGTGGACAGGGCCAGCCCCAGTGGTTCCCGATCCCGCTGCACAGAAGAGTCAAAGAAAGCTTCAGGGTACCGGGCTCACTTACCCCCAGACACTTGGGCTTCCCTTTCTACATGGAGCCTGTACAGGGGACTCTGAACTGGGCTAAGACCCATCTCTGAGACACCTGATGCGTATGCCTTATCATGCATCCCAGCTGGGCTCCTAACTTCCTGGACCCCTTGGAGAGGACTTGAATCTACAAAGGAGCCAGGGAAATTAGCCACCGGTACCTCAAGAAGGTCCCAAAGCCAGAGCCAGACAGCTGTTTCCAAGGAGTCATGACCGTCCCTGCTAAGACACACATACACATCTCCCTGTGTGTATGAGGTCAGGTTAGTCCTTCTGTAACTAACACCACCCTCAACGAGGCTTCTGGGCTCTGGGTCTGCCAGACACTGATACCACAGGTAGCCTGGAAGGGCCATACCTTAACCAGGGTACGTCTGACACTCAGCATCCTTCTGCCTGAAGAATCCAGCAGTTGTTCAGTTTGTGAGGCTGGCTATCTTAGCTGGTCTTCAGCATGTGCCGAAGTCCAGTGAAAGATTGGAATGGCCAGCCAGAGAAAGCAGCAAAGAGCAAAAATTTCCTTCTTTCATGTCCTTATATATGCTGCTACCAGCATTGTGGCCCAGATTAAAAGTGGCTTTCCACCTCAAAAGATCCAGACTAAGGTGGGTCTTCCCACTTCAGATGATTTACTTTTTTAAAAAAATCTCTCACAGATGTACCCAGCCGCTTGGGTTTTAGTTAATTCCAGATGTAGTCAAGTTGACAACCAAGAATGGCCATCACACAGGGACTTCAGACAGGCCCCACCCAACCCACATGAGTAGTCACCTAGCTTGCAGTCATTTTCATTCTGCTTTGTAAAGGGACCATACACAAGTAACTCAAACACCATCTCTCTTGATATCTCTTGATATCTTGATATCTCAAGATATCTGGGATATCTTGGTCCAGTTGGAGATCTTAATGGATGTACCCTTAACCCTACCCATCCCCCAGCCCTTGAAGCATGGCTAGCCTTAAACTTTACACAATGTCCTGCCAGGCCCCAAACAGATAGTTTCCTTGTAGGCTCTGTGTGTCCCCTAGAGTGTGGATTATTACCCATCACCAAGAAACACTAGGATGGTTCTGCCCTTAGTGTCATCACTCCAAGGGACTTTTTGGAAATCAGCAAAGGCAGTTCTGGGTTTTTATGATGATGAAGCAGCCCCACAGATAACACCACCCAGCCCCATTCAGGTGAGCAGTAGCATGCTCTGACTTCTTCTTGAGCTAGGAGTTTGCAAAACAACCACGGGCTTCTTTTTATTTTTTAATATATTTTTAATCTTTTAACTCGTGTGTGTGTGTGTGTGTGTGTGTGTGTGTGTGTGTGTGTGTGTGTTGGGGGTATGTGCACATGAGTGCAATACCCTTGGAGGCCAGAAGAGGGAATCATACCTCAAGGAGTTGGAGTCACAGACTGTTATGAACACCCAGCAAGGGTCCTAGAACAGAATTCAGAGCCTCTAAACGAGTAGTAAATACCTTTAAACGCTGACTCATCTCTCCAGCAATCCATGTTCTGCAAACTTCTTTCAGACTCATCTACCATTAGGGGATCACAGGGATACAATGGCCTGGCCACTCAAAAGGTTCTGGGCTCCTGCAGGAAGCAGGCCAGGCATTTGCACATAGAAATCCATGTGAGTTTATCACCAGGTATCCTCTTTAATTCCTCCTTCCTGTTATAGTCAGGATGCCCTACTGATTTTCTTCAGGGTCTTGTGAGCTTGGAGGGTGGACTATAGTTTCCATCCCAAACATGGAGGGAGCACCGAGCCTGAGGAGTGAGAACCTCAGTTCAGCCAGAAAGACCCCAAAATCACCACAAGGTCACAGAATTCCAGTGCCAAGCTATGCCCAGGGTGCTGGTATGCCTGATCCAGGCTACCTGGGTGGAGTGGGTTAAATGCCATGGTCAAAAGCCTCTAACAGGACATGCAAACTTGATTGGTTTGGTTGTAGAAATGACGCCATTCCTCAATTTCCTCAGCAGGAAAATAAGAACTCCTGGAGACCCTGGTCTTCATCAGCCCCTTCTCCTCTGAGCATCTGCTGCCCATAAGAAAGAAAGCCATGCTGCATGGCTCCGCAGTCCCAGCTCCAGCCCAAGCCAGTGCCCCCACCGCCATCCTCTATGGGTATAATCCCAGTGTTGGTTTGTTTACAGTGTAGTGGAAGTCCCAGGGGACCATGTGGTGAGGGCAGCACTCTCCTAATAGAGCCCTGCCTTCCAGCTGGAGCAGAAAGCCAAGGCCCGCAGGCTGCTCTCCCAAGCCAGAGAAAACTGGAAGGTGGCCTCGGTAATGAGGACCCCCACGTTGCACACTGGCAGCCAAACCCGTGGATTCCTGCCCCAAGGTCCCTGCCTGGGCTTCAGGACCAGGAGCAAGTCCAGGCCTAGCAAAGGCAAAGGAACACATGGCCTGAGGTCCTATTCTGCCTGATCGGAATCTGTGCCCACTGCCCAAGAAGCAGCCCTGTGGTATTGTCCCAGGCAGAGCTTTCCCTTTTCTATGTACAGTTCAGAGTTTGTAAATGTACATTCCAGATAAGCATACCCACTCTGCCCACACCCTTCCTACCCACCCCCATTGCCTCCAATGTCAGCATCCCGTGAGCACTGTCTGTCTAGGCTCTTTTCCAGTAGTACTATGGTCCTGAGTATCGCCACAGCCGTTTTCAAGTCGGCACCGGGCAGCTAAGGGTCCCCCTACTACATTCTCCTCTGTGGCTTGCTGAGGACTCCTTGTCCAGGGATGGACCACTGCCTGTCTCTTCCTCCCCCAGTAGAGACATTTTTGCCATTTTTGTTCAGACAGATTCCAGTAAAATGTTTCCCGGCCCAGAGCCAGTTTCACAGCTGCCACATCCCTGGGCCATATGTGGCATGTGGACCATCACAAAAACTTCTCAGGGGTAAGGATCAGAGACTCAGAGTTGTCAACTCATTCTCTGCCCTGGGCCATCTCAATCTGAATCCTGCCCTTAGCAGTGTGGTCAGCATAAGGGCTCAGCAGTAGTCAATAGCCCAGGACCACTGCAAGCCTTCCGTACGGGAATGAAGGGTGACGGAGGAGGTCTGGGGCCCTGAGAGTCCCTGAGGGTAGCTACTGTCCCCCTCCCTACACGGCCAGTGTAACTCCTCACCCACACATCCCATGCAGCCCAGCTAGAGCCTAGCATCCCAGCCCTTCCAGCCAGCTAGACTGATGGGCTGGTGCTCCTGGACAGCCTGCAGCTGAACTGAGCCTGAACTCTTACAGGGCAAGGGTGAAGCACGGGGAGACAGCCCGCCAGCCATTTCTCAGCCAATGGTCTCAGCTGGTGCCTCTCTTTGTTCCCAAGGGAGAGAATGGGTGGACTCAGAAGGTGGCCGAGTAGGAGGACAGCCAGCTTGCTGCCACAGCATCTTCACTGCCCGCCGGCAAGGAGATCACTCAGGCCCTGATACGATCACCTCAGGACAGGCGGAAATTGGAGTGTCCCGGGTGCTTGATCGAGGCAGCTAGCGAGCTGAGGCCACAGGGACATTAGAGGCTGGTGTAATGGCCTCATTCTGCTCCCCTTGCAGCTCTGTGACCTTGGGCAGCTCGGAGCCTGTGTGCTGCTGTAATGAAAAATCAGGAGTCAGGGAAATGGCCCCGGTGGAAGAGGGTAGGGCTGGCTGCCCAAGGTGCTGGGAGCCCTGCACTCCCCTCTCTATGAACACTGGCTACAGACCATTTGCCCCACCACAGGCCCCTTGCAGCAGGGCCTGGAGACCCCTGAGGAGACACTCCCAGCTCCAAACTGTATTGAGAGGAGGCGAAAGACCTCGGAGAGGGCATCAGAGGAAAAGAGATAAAGGTAACAACTGAGGGGGGCAGAGGCTCATGGGAAGGAAAAAAGGACACTATACTAAAGCTCTGTTGAGGTCAGAGTGAGTGGCTGCATTTCTAGGTAAAGACCAGCTTGGCTACCCTGTCAGTTTCCCATCCTTGGCCTCCCCCAGGAAGAACTGAGGACATCAATGGAGCACTTACTTTATACCACTTATCCTCAGGATGGACATCTGGTCCATTTGCAGAGGGCTGAACCCATAGGCCCAGGCTGCTCAGAAGGAAGACCTCTTCCTGGCCCTGGCCAGCCCTTTCTTGAGACTCTTTCTGTCAAAACTTTGTCCAGTTATGTGTGATGGTACACACCCATGACCCCCATGGTGACCCTCACTTGCTGGGGCAGGAGCTGAGGGTTAGATGAGTCAGAGCAGAGGACAAGCTGGTGACTCTGGGCTCCTGATCCCCATCCGACAGGAGTTTTCACAATGGCCCATGTGCCACACACAGGGCCTATTTGCAAGGGGCTGGGCAGGGATAGCTGGAGGTGGAGACACGAGGTTCTAAACCTGTGCCCTTGTTGAGCTCCTCTGCCCAGACAAGCAGAGACTCCTTCCTAAACCTTTCTTTATCCTTTCTCTTCCCTTTTGTGCCTATTAACCAATCTCATCAGACTGTGAGGCCAAACTCCCACCAATGGAGAAGACACAATCACCAGTCACCACCTGCATCAGGGAGAGAAGAGTAAAGCCATGTTGGCCCCATGTGTCGCTGCCCAGCTTGGGCTCTAGACCACCTCTTTTGCTTGACAAGATGCTTTCACTTTGTTGCTGTGTTCCCATGTGGGACACTGATATTACACCAGCCCCTGCCCCACTCCCCACCGAGATCTGTAGTACAAACCCAGAGGCAGACAGCTCTGATGGACAGAGAAGAGGCCCGTCCATCAAAAACCAAAATCAAGGGCAAGTACATCTCTATGCTGGGGCCCAGTCTTCCTTCACTCCTGGGGCCTGATAGGAAGATCAAGTGGGTTTCTGTGACTGGTGAAAGGCTGGCCATACAGACCTCCTTTGCATGCATGCAAAGTCAGCAGCCCTAGCCTGACCTCAGCCTTCAACTAGGCACCTGGTCTTCTGTGCCCCACTGCAACCTGATGGGGTGCAAATCAGATGCACACCACAACAGGCCTGGGGCAAGGCCTCCTCCCACTCACACCCTCTGCAGCATGTGGCAGGCATCACCGGTGAAATGAGGGCCAGGGGTTGAGATAGGGAGGGTGAGCCATGGGGTCTCTGGAATCCTACCTCCTCCCAGGTCCCATCTAGCTTCCCTGAGTTGAGGCTCCTCCCTGGAGGTCCTCTTCCCCAGTGGAGCCTTCCTCCTGAGTGGCTGGTGCCCAAGTGAGCTTCCTATAAGAAACCACCTCAAACAGCGGGTCACTGCTTTGTCCTCTGCTCCCTCCTCCTTGCCTTTCTTGGAGCTCATGAAGAGTATGCTGACAGTGTGATCTTCACCACAGCCCAGGATGCTGGGGCTGTCGTCATGCCCATTTCCCACAGTCGATCACAGAGGCACAGAGAAGTGGATAGCTTTCCCAAAGGCACACAGCTACCAGCGAGTAGAGCCCAGATGCCAACCCAGAGTCCGTACATTACAGAATCCAGATGTTGGGACTGCTGCCACATCCTGGTTTCCTAGGACCCCTACTCTTTTTAGAAAACTATGAGAAGTCCCCTTCTCCCACTGGAGATACTGAGGCAGGGGAGCCATGTCTGAGAACTTCCCCTGCTCACCTACTCCTTGCATCTCACATCCCTGCAGAGATCTTAGCCATATGGACGTGGCTCCCACTCCCACATGAAGGCCGGAAGGATTCTGCCTCTGCCTCCAAGAGGGCAGCCTGGAGCAATTGTCTTCATTCCTCTCGAATCTCACACTCCCCGCACATAGAGCACAGCAGTCTGCATGTGGCTTAGAATGCCCCTGCCAGATCCCTTCTGGAGTTACAGCAAGACCATCCCTACATTGAAGAAGTGACCTGGTGCACACAGTTTAGCGGGGCCTAGAGGAAAACTGGGGAGACAAGGCAGCAGCATGTGCCCTTGGCTCTGCTCTCTGCATACGCTCCAGCTTACGTCACACGGTTCCCATTCACAGATTAGAAAAGCAAGACTCCTAGGTACCATTACTAGGACAAGGTGCCTTTTGAGCACAGACAAAGCTGAATTTGAATGTGAGTCTTGACACTACCCTACCCTGGCTCCAGTATATATAGATAGGGGCTTAGCAAACACCCCAAAGCCATTTAGACAGCTCTCACTGCCCAGAAGTCATGTTCTCCACCAATCTACCAGGACCTTCTCACTCACTACTGCAGATGGAGACTTGAAGCCCACTGGGGTTTTTAATAACCTCGTATTACTGAGCATCTCGGGCATTCTTTATACAATGGGTCCTTGATGTCAATGTTTCCCTCCACTAAGCAAATCAGCTGGGGATGTCGGCAGCATCAACGGGCTGTGCTGAGTCTCAGATGAATCAGCCTCTGTTTCTTGCCACTGGGCATCCACAGACATCACAGAGGCAGCCATCACCTTTACAGGATGAGATGTCACACCCTTCCTGGGGAAACTTCAACCACATCAGAGCCTGGGAATAGTGGGGCTGAGGTCTTCAGGAGAGAAAGGAAAGCCAAGCTGTTTCTGCTGGATAGGACAGCTGTCCCTAGGCACTAGTCACCTCCCCCAAAACCACCTACCAGCGGCTCATGGGTAGGAAGCCAAAGAGGGCTGAGCAAGGAAGAATGAGTCTATGTGAGGCACTAGTTCCCCCAATTGTGAGCAGATCCTTCCATTCCAGGCCCAGAAGACAAGGACAGGAACCCTGTCTCTGGTTCACTTCCTGATTTCTGTGTCCCTACGTGAGGAGTGGACCCAGAGGCCAGCTCTGCTAATGGCCAGCTCTCGGGTGATGATATCCATCTGAGCCTCAGCATCTTCATCGCTACAGTATCTGTCTGTGCCACAGAGCACGCTGTGTCTTTTGTGAGTAGGGACAGGCAGAGCAACAGGCTCAGAGTCGGGCAGGAGATGCCCCAAGAGGAGCTGTTGCTAGTTAACATGTGCCAGTAGCCATGCCCTCTCAGGGCCTCAACCCTGACCAGCTATTTGCTTCTTCACCCCCAGGCCCATTTTACCACCTCTGGGCACAGACCATGGAGGACTCTTTCTGAACAAGCGTGTGTAGCAGAGGTTTGTGTGTGATGCATGCATGTAAGTGTGTGCGTGCACGTGTGGAGAACAGAGCAGGACACTGCCTGTCATCCTTTTTTTTTTTTTTTTTTTTTTTTTTTTTTTTTTTTTTTTGGTTTTTCGAGACAGGGTTTCTCTGTAGCTTTGGAGTCTGTCCTGGAACTAGCTCTTGTAGACCAGGCTGGTCTCAAACTCACAGAGATCCGCCTGCCTCTGCCTCCCGAGTGCTGGGCTGCCTGTCATCCTTTATTGCTTGCTGCCTCATTGTCTTGAGTCAGGATCTCTCACGGAACTGGAAGTTCACCTCCTCTGCTAGACTGACTGACCACCGAGCTCTCGGGGTCTGCCTGACTCCTCCTCCTCAGTACCGGGGTTAGAAGCATGCACAACCTTGCCCAGCTTTTCACATAGGTGCCAAGGAGTCAATGCAGGTCCCTATGCTTACAGACAAGCACTCTTCTCCACCGAGTCATTTTCCCAACCCCATTAAAACTTTTGGGTTTTTTTTTTTTAGACAAAATCTCCTGTAGCCCAGGCTAGCCTCAAATTCACTATGTATTCAAAGCTGACTTGAACTCCTGATCTTCTCACCTCCATTTTTTTTAAGAATTGGGATTATAGGTCTGTTGCTACCATGCCCTGTTAGCATTCCAGAATTTTCCAGGTTTCTCTCTGTCTTCCAACTTGAGTTTCAATATCTCCCTTGGCCTTGAAGGCCTGCTAAGAATCAGCTCCAGCAAGTCATTATCATTCAACTACGGGGCCCCCCAAAGACCCAGTCCTGTCAATATTGAGGAGCGTGCAGCACAGCACACTCTAAGCCAGCCTCCATGGGCTATGACCTACTTGGCCACATATTGGCTACGTGGTTGAGTTGGCTTGTGGCAGAAAGGAGGAGGGTCCAGTTCACAGGATGGACCTGGAATCCTCCAAAAAAAATAGCATGAATTGGCTCAGATGTGGTGAGTATGGACTTGGCAGGGACCCTTAGCTGCTAGAAACAAAAGCTTGTGTGTCAGAGGGTCTGGGCTGAGGCTCATTGGCAGTGGTTGCAAATCTGGGAGTTGAGTCCGGGAGGATCTTTGCCCTGCTTACAGCCAGCATGTGCCAAGTTCTCCCTGCCAGAGCATTTCACAAGCAGGTTCTGGGAGCAAGCTGGCACCATTCAGGCTCCACGAGAGGGAGAGAAAGGCAAGTGGAACGTCCACATTCCTGGGCTTTGCTCTCAACCCCTGTAAAGCATCCCGGCCCTGTGAATGGAATTGGAAAGCACTCATGGATAACATGATGAAGAAGCTGGGCCTCAGTTTCCAAATCTAGCAGATATGCTAGATCTCACAGAAAGGAAAGCTGGCAGAATGTCATCACACAGAGCCATGGGAAATATGAAGCTGGCCATGCCCAGCCCTCAGGCCCTTGTCTTGGGTCAGCCTGGGACCTATTATCTCCCAGAGCCCCTGCCAGGACCTCATGGGCCCCCATCCCCTGACTGAGGGCAGTTGGTGACAGGACTTTAGTTGAGTTCCCATTGTTGTCATTCTTAGTGTATGAATGTCATGTCTGGTGAGATCCTGGTAGCAGTAGATGACAGTTAACTTCGTGTTTAAGAAGTGTGCAGCTCATATCAGCCCCATGACCCTCTCCACTCTCTCTGGCCTGAGTGCTGAGAACTCACTCGGACTGTTGGAAACTTGGACTCACCAAGGCAGTGGGGGATAGAGCACTCTCTCCACCTGGAGTACCCACGAGTCTACTGTCTTAGAGTCAGTAGTGGCTACCATCTAAAGCTCACTGCATAGTGCACACACACACATACACACACTCCAGGCTGCCTTGTCCCCACCTTGTCTTTCCTATGTAAAGCACTTTATCTGAAGGTATGACCCTAAGCTAGGTGCACAGCTGCTGGGCAGTCCCATCTACTCAGGAGGCCAAGGCAGGAGGATTGCTTAAGCCCAGAAGTTAGAGACCAACCTTGACAATTTAAAGAGATCTATATATCCCAACATCTATCTATCTATCTATCTATCTATCTATCTATCTATCTATCTCTTTCTCAGAAGTTTGGACCTGGACTGCATGCTTAGCACTGAAAAAACAACAAAATATAAGTGTTGTCCTAAATTATGACAAAGAGCCCTGGGTACTTGTGCAAGGTAGGCATATCAGTCAGAGGGGGACAGAACTTCCATTAGTGTGGCCCAGAGGTCCCTCTATCATCTTCCTCAAAACTTACCCATTCAAGGTCACATTCTGATGGGTTCTAGAAACTCTCTACTCTCCATCCCAAGCCTGCAGCCTTGGACCAGCCCCAACCCCATAGGCTAAGCATCCCACCCCACAGAAAGCATATGCACTCAGACAATCCTCAACCTCCATGTTGAACTTTCAGCCCGAAGCCATAGCGTTCTTTTCTCTGAAGGACATCCCCCAAATCTGTAGTCTCTGGGGACCCTCAGGCAGCCCTGTGGTGACTCTCCCCTTCCAGCTATGCCCAGCAAGTTTCCTACACAGTGGCCAGCATCACAAGTCTCTAGAGACAAGTGCTAGGCCTAGTATGCCTGTGTTCTTCCCTCTCTGGTTCCCTTGTGACGCCACACCAAGGAAAGAGTACCATTGAGTCACACGTGGCCCTGGGCTACCTCTCAGGGACTAGAGACAGACAGCCATTGTCCTGCTTAGAGCTGAGGACAGTGCTGGGGAGATGTCCATTCCCTGCATGTCCTGAAGCCATCTGAGTGTCTACCTGTCATCGGCGCCAATGTATGTTACTAAACTGACAACTCCATGCTGAGCATGGACAAGGAGAGGGAACTTTCCACTGCTTTCATGGACTCCAAGTTAGTGATGGAGCTCAGCAAACTCATAAGCAGAGGTTTCTAACGTATGTGTCTGTGTCACACAGCAAATCAAGCTGGGGTGGATGGAGCTGGTGCAGGCCAGATCCTCAGGATGGATGCTGGGACCTGAGAGCCCTGCAAGTCGGAGAGTGGGCTGGAGAGCCGGAGAACATTTAAGGAGGATTCAGGGGGTAGTGAGTGCAAAAACTGTGGGGTGGGAGTGAGCTACCTGGTCGGGCAGATAGAACCCCAGAGAGGAGTGTCACACAGTACCCTGGACGGTATCAGTAGAGCCAGGTGGAGAGGGAGGGGCTAAAGAAGCCGCAGATGAGAGTCTACCAAAGACAGGTGAGTCAGGGAAACCTCTGACCTCCCACCCGCCTTTCCTCTCGGCTCTGGCCATACAACTTCCCTTCGGTTGCCTCCTGTAACATAACTCAGCACCACTGCTGGTCCTGTGCTTTGATGGTTCACGTTCCAGGCAAAACAAGAGTCAGACCCTAATGGTACAGGACAGTCGACTTTCCACAGCTCAGGCTATGTAGTTCCTTTGCCAGTGACCCATTCATGGGTAGAAAGAGGGTGGGCTCCTCTGAGCAGGTTTTCAGACCCCCTCATGTAGGCACATACCTCCCATGTGAACACATTGGCATCACTAAGTGGAGCATCCGTGGCACCCCCAGTGCGTCACGCAGGTATTCCCAAACCCTTCCTCCTTGGCCCTCAGAGGTCTGCCAGCCATTTATACCCATCACTCAGGGGGAAATAATGTCATTTCTATAACACTCACCCTCTCCACAGAAGTGCTGTAACCATGCAGAGATGACATTGCGGGCAGCTCAGCTCGTGTGAGTGATGTAATCTCGGGGCGTTGCCTAGCAACCCCAACAACGTTTGGGAGACTCTGATTCTTGAGTGGGGTAAAGTCACATTTACACAGCTCAGTTAATCAGCTTCCTGGCAACTCCGCCAGGATGATCTCATTTTATTCATGATTATTTTATGTGAAACGCGCTTTTAGCTCTAAGAGAACACAAAGATTTAATTCAGCACCCGCTATTGCTCTATGTTTCCAGGGTGTCATTAACACGGCGTCCATGCAGATAACCATGGCAACACATGGGTAATTAGTGTATATGACGGGAGGTATTAATACAGAGCCGGCAGGCTCCCAATCAGCCCGATTACCACGTGTCATTACTGCAGTAATTACCTGCACTAACACGCAAATTGAACTAAATGGTCAATTGAAGTAAAGTGAATGGCTTTTTATTCTAGTCCCTAAATAATGTGTCTGCTTGGCTGAGTAGTTCAAGGTAAATAAAACTCTTAAATTGATGGCCTTGCCGCTACCCCTCCCTGAGTGGGAGAACTAGGCTCCGAGGGTCCCCAAGGGTCCTCACTGTTTTAGCAGGAGGTAATGTTCCCCTCCCCCAGGCTCTGTACCACCTCCCCATGAGAGGAAAACCGCCTCCACTGTCCATGCAGAGCTCTGGTCCTCATTAACTATTCTCAGCTATCCCGCAAGGGTATCTCAGTCACCCCCAGGGGAGGGCATGGAACTTTCCAGAATGAGGGTGGAGGGCAAAAGGCAATGGCCTTCCTCCCAGGGATGTTTCCTTGCTCCCCTCGAATAGGTGGGGCAGAAGCGAATCTCTGGCTTCCTGTTACAGGATGTTGAGGGGGAAAGGTCAAAGGTCACCCTGCCTTTATTAACAGAGCGTTTCTGAAATTCCATAAACTTAGAAGATCTTCAAACAGGAAGTCACACTGGACCTCTAAGAGAAGCACGCACATTCCAAGTCTGAACGCTGATCAGAGGGGACAGAGGAGAGGGGGTAGGGACATTAGCCAGGGCCCTGGTGAGGAGACAATGAAGTCAACCTTGTTCCCCTTGTGACACAGCAATGGTGTCTGAACATGGCAGTTTAGTGCAAAGCATGGAGTCACTAGGTTTCTCCCAATAGCCCTGTCCCTGAGGCCACCTTCAGGGCTGGCCTAGAGGCCTAATACCTTGAAGGCAAGGGTCCAGGCCTCTCGGAGGGACTCTGTTTAAGCTGGAACAAGGATGAGGGTGGATAAAGAGCAGGAGAGGGCTAGAGAAATGAGGTCTCCATCAGGTAAAGGCAGTGACCAGGTGTCCTGACATAGAGTGTGCAAACTCTACCACAGCCCTGAGGCACAAGTCCTAGTGCACACACAGATAGTGACACCCCAGAGCTCACAGGGGTACTTACAGCAGTGCCATCCTCCCCACAGACCAAGAGCAGAAGACCTCCCACAAGGGGTAGGGACATCAGCCTACAGGCTCCAGGTTAAGGAGCAGGTGAGGCAGGACTTAGGGCATGCCCTACGATCAGTGGGGCCTGTTACCAGTGACACACAGCAAAAACTTGGGAAAGAAGAGAACAGAAAGGCCAGCAGCTCTGACTTTACATGTGACATCTAGGGACACATGAGTGGGTAGCCACACAGAGGAAGACTGACACCACTTCCAAGAGAGAGGCCTCTGCCCATGGGACAGGTCTACTCTGTGCCCAGAATCACAGCCCTGCACAACACAGTGGCCACTGATGCCAGATGTGGGGCCCAGGAGCTAGGCTGGTGCTACCAAACATTAAATGTTCTCCACAGGCCCTTGTGTGGAACTCTTGGTCCCCAGATGGTGGCACAGCAAGGTGGGGCCTTGCTGGAGAAAGTCACTAGCGGGTATCATGTTCTGGCCCCTCCCTGTCCCTCAGCTTTCTGGGAGTGGAGCTGAACAGTTCTGCTCCACATGTTCCAAGTGACCAGAGACTAAACCCCCAGAACTGTCAGTTCAAATGAACCCTCTTCCCTTTGGTTGTTTCTAGCAGGGGTTTAGGTCACATGACTTGAAAGTCAATTAATAGCAATCAGGGATTGCCAAACTAGCTAGGGCTAAGCAGGGCAGGATAAATAAAGCAGGTAGAGCCAGCCCCAACATCTTCCAAACCAGAAAGAGAAAGAAAAGTTTTAAAACTCAAGAAACACCGGGAGCTGAGAAGATGGCTCCCTTGTGAAAGCGACTGTCACATCAGCATGAGGCCCTGAGTTTGGAGCCCCTGCATCCATGTGAAAGTCAGGCATGGCAGATCTCTAGATCCAGTTCTGGGGCATAGGGACAGGCAGATGCCTGGCGCTCATTGACTAACCAGCCTTGCCAAATTGACGAGTTCTTAAAAAATGAGGTAGAAAGATTCAGAAAGAGCGCAGCAGTTAAGGGCACTGACTGCTCTTTTACAAAGGAC
>JAQHUG010000064.1:7947623-7966818 GCA_028555095.1 Dicrostonyx torquatus
GAGGAGGATGGTGATAATGATGACGTTTTTAAGTTAAGAATTAGAGAACGAGGGCTGGAGAAATGGCTCAGAGGTTAAGAGCACTGACTGCTCTTCCAGAGGTCCTGAGTTCAATTCCCAGCAACCACATGGTGGCTCACAGCCATCTGTAATGAGATCTGATGCCCTCTTCTGGCCTGCAGGGA
The DNA here is from genome assembly GCA_028555095.1 of Dicrostonyx torquatus. Classification (NCBI taxonomy): domain Eukaryota; kingdom Metazoa; phylum Chordata; class Mammalia; order Rodentia; family Cricetidae; genus Dicrostonyx; species Dicrostonyx torquatus. The sequence continues at coordinate 7,947,809 of JAQHUG010000064.1, forward strand.
TACAGACAGAACATTGTATACATAATAAATAAATAAATAAAAACCAATTTCTTTAAAAAAAAAAAAAAGAATTAGAGAACGAGGCCGGGCGGTGGTGCCGGGCGGTGGTGGCGCACGCCTTTAATCCCAGCACACGGGAGGCAGAGGCAGGCAGATCATTGTGAGTTCGAGGCCAGCCTGGTCTACAAGAGCTAGTTCCAGGAGGCTCCAAAGCCACAGAGAAACCCTGTCTCAACCCCCCCCCCAAAAAAAAGAATTAGAGAACGTGGAAGAATGATGTGAAATGCAGTCTTCTGGCCATGAACTCACTGTGGTTATGCTTAAACCTACACAAGATGAAGCCAATAGGATCAGTCAACATTTCAACAGGCAGCACTAATTGGACTCTGTGAGAGAAAACAAAAACAAGAAGAGGACATGAAGAGAGGAGGGAGACATGGGGGGGGGGTTCAGTTGTTTAGGAGCAGTAAGGGAAGGGACTAATTAATACCCACTGTTCACACGTATGAACTTCTCAGGGCTGAGGAACGGCTGAGTGGTAAGAGCACTTACACTACTCTTTCTTTTTCCTGGTTTTTCGAGACAGGGTTTCTTTGTAGTTTTGGAGCCTGTTCTGGAACTCTTTCTGTAGACCAGGCTGGCCGTAAACTCACAGAAATCTGCCTGTCTCTGCCTCCTGAGTGCTGGGATTAAAAGCATGCGCCACCACTACCTGACTTGCTACTCTTTCAGAGGACCTGGGTTCTGTTTTCAGCACCCTCAGGGCAGCTGACAACCATACCTAACTCAGGTTCCAGATGGTCTTGTACCCAGTCACTCAGCTGGGACCAGGCACTCATGCAGTCCATTTACACACATGCAGGCAAAATATGCACATAAACAATATTTTTATATTTTTAAAGAATAAATGAAAGATGCTCTATTTAAAAGGAAAGAAATCTGAAGAAGCAGTCTTCGGTGGGAGCATTTGACAGCTTTCCCCTTTGAGCCCAGAAGGGAAGTATTTCACTTCATACCATGTCTCTTCAGCACCGCAGGAGCAGCTGTGGCCAATGCAATAAGATAAGAAAAACAAACAAAAGGTGGAAAGACTCCCAGAAAGGCAGGGACAAAACTGTCATTTTTCACAGGTGACAGGATTGTGCACATGGACCTGAAATGACCTACTGACCAGTCGCCGGAAATACTGAGTAGAACAGAATGTTGAATACAAAATCAACACACAGTCACTGCCATATTTTCACATAATAGGGAAGACTCGGCAGCCAAGAGTGCTACTGCTCTTTCAGATGGCTGACGTTTAGTCCTCAGCACCATGTCGGGTGGCTCACAGCCACCTATAGCACCAGCTCCAGGGGATCTGATGCCCTGTTCTGGCCTCAAGAGTGCTTACACACATGCAACATACAAAATCACACAGACAACCACTTGTATAAATAAATAATAAAATAAATCTTTAAAATATAGAACTAAACAAATAGGCATTTTTTTTCAAGGTTAGGGCTAGGATGTCAGTGAGGAAATGATTATTAATAGGCTTGGAGCCCTGGATTTGATCTTTGACATAAATTAGGTAGATAGATAGATAGATAGATAGATAGATAAATAGATGGATGGATGGATGGATGGATGGATGATGGATGGATGAATGGATAGATATAGATATATAGATATAGATACACAACTTACCACAATATCAATATATCTCCTCTTCCTAGAAATAAATCTGATTGAAGACTTAGGAAATTATATGAAACTTTAGTGACCGATGCCAATGAACACGTGAGTAAATGGGGAACATGTATCATAGTCACACTGCAAGAAGTTAAACACCATGTACATGGTATTTTTGGGGGGGTAAGGTTTTGTTTTTTATTATTATTTCATGTGTATAGTTGTTTTGCCTGCATGTATGTCTGTGCATGATATGCATGCCAGGTGCCCAAGAAGGCCAACAGAAAGGGCATCAGATCTCCTGGAATTGGAGTTACAATCATGAGCCACCATGTGGGTGCTGAGAATCAAACCCAGGTCCTTTGGAAGAGCAGCCAATGCTTTTAATTCCTGAGCCATCTCTCCTGCCTTTTTCAAGTATTTATTTATTTTTAAGACAAGGACTTCTGTAGTCCAAGATGGCCTCAAAAATCACTATGTGACCGAGGACGACCTTGAACTTCTTTAGTATGAGGTGAGGGGAGGTATGGGCACCACTGTGTATCTGTGGAGGTCAGAGGACATCTGTCGGGGATAGAATCTCCTTACACAGAGGCCTCTGGGGATTAAACCCCAGTGTGCTCAGCCATATCGCTGGCCCATCCTTGAACGTCTGACTCTCCTACCTTCACCTCTCAGGCCGGAATTACAGGCCTGCACCACTAGACCCAATTTACAAGATGCTGGGGAAAGAATGGGGGACTTTGTGTATGCACAGCTGCTGCTCTGCCCACTTAGCTACAGCCCCAACTCAATTAACACCCTTTTCCTCCCTTCTGAAGGTCATTAAGATCATTGGTCTCTCTTTTTTTTTTTTTTTTGTCTTTTTTTGGTTTTTTGAGACAGGGTTTCTCTGTGGCTTTGGAGCCTGTCCTGGAACTAGCTCTTGTAGACCAGGCTGGTCTCGAACTCACAGAGATCCACCTGCCTCTGCCTCCCTAGTGCTGGGATTAAAGGCGTACGCCACCACCGCCCGGCCATTGGTCTCTTTTTAATACAATCGTTTCCTCCTATGAACTTTCCTTCATTTATTCTTTTGTGGCACCAAAACATTACACATTTTCATTAGCGTGGAATGTTTTGTCAAGTTTCTTGTCTTAGCCATTTCCCTGAACAAGCTGTGTGGTCTTAGGCAGATAGGATGGAGGAAGTTGCTTCTGGAGGGGCATCTGGGATTGTGAAGCTTAAAGCCCAGGATTCTGACTGAAGGTGTACACAGCCCTGGACCAGTCAGCTCAGAGGAAAGCCGAATGCCACTTCATCAGGCCATCCTGATGTCCTCTTCAGCTCACACCTCCGAGTGTGACATTAGGACCCCAACCTTGCTGTTTCCGAACATCTCTTAGTTACCAAGAACCCACAGAAAGGAACTTCTCACTTCTGTGTCTGTTTCTACTGGCCCCACCCCCAAAATAGTGACAATGGTAGGAAGCTTTGAATGTCTATCTGTGACTATGGGTGAGGACTTTCAGTCACCCCCAGCCCACATTAGCCAAGATTACCCAGCCAAAAAGGTCGTGAGTGAGAGTGGATGTGCAGGGATTGTGTGCCTGGTTGACTCACAGAGGTGACCAGAGCTCAGGGAATGCTTGTTGAAGAATGAAGTGAAATGAGGGAGATCTAGGGGTGGGGGTGAGCTGTGGCTCTGGGGCATAGCTCAGAACCACCTCCCTGTAGATTCCCTACCCAGTTCCTTTCACCTAGAATGAAGGTGGGGTTTATGCTACTGAACCAAGATGCAGGGATGCCTTTTTTTTTTTCCAGGACAGGGTTTCTCTGTGGCTTTGGAGTCTGTCCTGGAACTAGCTCTTGTAGACCAGGCTGGCCTCAAACTCACAGAGATCCACCTGCCTCAGCCTCCCTAGTGCTGGGATTAAAGGCGTATGCCACCACCGCCCAGCCCAGGGATGCCTTTAAAGAGGAATGTCAAGTCCTGACTCTCAGTTTCTTCCTACCACCTGCTGTGGCCTGGCCAAGGGGGCTGCCTCTGTCTTTCTGCTCCTTGGGGCCTCCTGCTCTTCCCAGTGCAAGGGGTGAAAGTGCCAGGGGACAAGCAAACATGGGGGACTTAGAGCTCATGATGATGATGGATAGACACAGTCACAGCACTTGACCTCGACCCAGGTCCACTGCTCTCATTAAGCTAGGACCATTAACCCCTGTAGGCTGCAGGTGCCATGCCAGGGTCCTGTTCAGGAAGTGGCTGCCAGATCCCCGTCACTTCTATGCCCACACACCAAGCCCTTTGTCCACTACTCTCTCCTGCCCCCCTCCTTGCCACAAGAAACAGGCCTTGTACTGTCTCTTATTGTCTCCAAAATGCAAAATTACTGGTGGCATCGTGTTCTTGTACCAAATTAGGCACACTTAACTCAAGTGCCTGCCGCCGGCAGCTTCTGCGAGTCTGGGCACGCCTGAGCGCACTGTGGAAGCTGCTTCACTTGATTCCACTTGAAACCCCAGGCAACAGCAGCATCTAGTCTCTGCTCTGCCCTGGCCCATCATCCTGAGCCCCAAGCTCTGCAGTGTCTCACAGGGGCAGCAGCTCAGAATAAGAGAGTCTAAACACATCAGCAGGGCTCTGGGAGCTCCACCTCTAGTCTCTTAAATGCCAGGTAACCTAGCACCAACAAAAAAGACACAAGATCCCCAAGGGAGGGGTGGGCAAGCACTCAGACTTTGTCTAGTGAGAGTAGGGCTGCAAGGAGAAAGAGGGGAGAAGAGCCTTCCCTAGGGAGGGCCGACGCTGGCCTCTGTAGCTCACTTTGTCAGAAACTTGGTTTTGGTGACATGGTAACATGCGAAAGGGGAAGGACAAGGGGACTTTCTCCAGGGATGTCCAGAAAAGGAGAGCACCAGCCTCACTCCTTCCATTGGCCATCCCTCTGCCTCCAAGTATATCCGCAGCTCACCTGCCTCCTGCCTCTAGATCATTCAGGCTCTGACCTCCGAGATTTCCCACTTAGAGAATCTTACCACCATGGGAATCTCTCCACAATCTGTCTGAGCAGAATTCTCTGATTCCTATTACTCCTGGGAACCTTTGAGTCTCTGAGCTAGCATCTGTACTCTCTCCATCTGCAGGGCTACCTCCCTCGGAAGCAAGCCTGGATGCCTGACACAAGGAGGCCCCTCAGTATACTTCGTCAGTTCTGCCAGGCCTCTCTCATTCACTCACACCTTGGTGGGTTTTCTCATGTCTCTGGCAGGGAACGTGAGTGTATTACAGTGAAGCTCCCCACATCTCCCTTTCTTGGACAGCTGAGCCCACAGCCCTGCTAAAGAGCTCAGAGACGTGGAAGCATCTGGGACACGGGAAGCAAGCTGGGAGCGAGCCAGGGCTTAGCCATATGCTCTGAAGGGTACTCTCCAGGATGAGGCGCCTCTCCTGCTGAATGCCAGGCTTGCACATCCCTGAGCTCAGCAAAGGCCCTGCCTCTAGAAGAAAGCCAGGACCCTGGACTACAAGCTTGGGAGACATGACCCTGCTGGCCATGCCTTGCACCCAACACACACTAAGTCCTTGACAAGCACATGCCCTGTTAGACACCACATCTGAGAGACTGGAGTCAGCCTTGGGGAGGGAACCAGAGAAGCCTTGAAGGCATCACCAAGGCTCAGATGTAAGGTCATGAAGGGAACACACTGCAAGTTTCAGGAAACCCAGGAGAGGCCCTGGTAGCTTGAGTCTGAGGGTGCTGGGGAGCAATGGAAGGCTTGGCACGGGGGGTGGGGGTGGGGTAAAGGTCAAGCCAGACAGCTTCTGCAAACCCACTTCTCATCACCTATCTATCACCAATCCAGAGGCACCCTCACTTGGACAGTCCAGCTCTAGCTGATCTGGCAGATGACTCCAGGGTCAGCAGTGGCTCTGATTCTAGACACTCCAAGAACTGCACAAGCCCACACCACATTTAAAACCAGTCCCTTCCCTCCAGGACCCAGCTCCACTCAGGCTGCCCAATCTGAGTCAACAAAGGGATCCAGGGCTCTGCCCAGAGCTGAGGTGGTGACAAAGATGATGATTATTTCCCATTGCCTGGTTGTCCGGGTCCAAAGTTAGTTCCTTGGAGTTTGCTGATCTCTCCAGTTGAGGTATAGGATAAAAAAGATGAAGCTTAAAATTCAGCATTGTGGGTTCTTCCTCTTCTTGGAGTCACCCACAGTCCCAACTGTGCCAGTATCTGAACTATAAGTAAGAAAGAACCTTTTCCGGCCGGGCAGCGATGGCACACACCTTTAGTCCAGCACCAGGAGGCAGGCAGGCAGATATCTGTGAGCTCAAGGCCAGCCTGGTCTACAGAGCAAGTTCCAGGACAGCTAGGACTGTTACACAGAGAAACCTTGTCTCAAAAAACCAAAAACTGGTGTGGCAGGTGTGCCATCAGAACCGAACAAATGCTGAGCCTGGCAAGTCTTGGGCCTTGACTGCAGATCCAGAGCCTGGTAGCGGAGCCATGGTACCTGCCATTCAGCCTCAGGCACCAGCAGGGACCAGCCATGTGTAGAAGCTGTAGTCAGAGACTTGACAGGAACACCCTACAGAAGGTGGTCCCTCTCTGTCCTGGACTAGGTGGCCACAGTGGGGAATTCTAGGTGCTTGGACTTTATTAGGGACCCTGTCTCACCCATTTCTCTTTTGTTTCTTGTGAGACTTCTCAGCGGTTCCCATGCCCTAGGTTGGGACCCTGTGAGGATTACTGTTATCTCTCAGCTTGTAGGAATCTAGAATCATCCAGGAGATGGGCCTCTGAGTACGCTTTGGGAGAATTATCTTGATTACATTAATCCATATGGGAAGGACTCATTTTAACTATAGGTGGCGCCATTCCCTAAACTGAGGTTCAGAAAAAGGGCTCAGAGAAGCAGCATGTGTTCATCACTGTCTGCTTCCTGATTGTGGATTCAACACGACCAGCTGCAGTAAGTTCCTACAGCCTTGACTTCCCCACCCAATGGTTCGGACCTTGAACTGTGATCTGAATTAAACATATCCTACCTTAAGTGGCTTTTGTCAGAGGGTTTTAATACAGTAACAGAAAAAAAAAATTTTTTTTAAAGGCCCAGGTGAGAAGTTTAGGGGTATGGAGGTATCTGGACCTCAGGATAAGGAGACAGAGAACAAGGCTCAGGGACATATCTGAAGGCACAAAGTCAAGCAGGGCAGGATGTGGCCTCAGGGAAGACCTCGCTCACAGCCCTCAGGAACATGGTCAGTCCCTGTGTGTCTCTCCACCTTGACAAACTCTTCTCCCATTCTTCTGGGCCCTGGGCCCACCACGAGGTGCCTGGTCGGGGCCTGCTTCATCATGCCTTGCTTTGTGCTGGAGAGGGAGAGGGAGGGACAAAGCCAAAGGAGCCTCATCCAGCCTCAGGGCCGGAAGCCAAGCTACCCCCAGCTGCTGCAGGACCAGTAGTGACACCTGCCGCTCTGTGGACACCCTCCAGACAGCCAGAGACAATAAAGAGCCAATTAGCACGCATCTTCCAGAGATCCTGCTACAGATCTGCTGTGCTGTAGTTCTGACTTCTCACACCCCCTGGCTCTAGTCCACCTCTCTGTCTGCCTTGGCAGGGGGTACAGGGATGCCACAGATGCTCCCCTCTCTTCCTCTGCCCTCTGTCTCCCTCTCGCCCATCTAACGGCACCAGCTGAGAGGGCAGCCACAGCACACAGTCACAAATCTTCCATGTTATTCCCTCTCCTTTATTTACACCGGGCGCACAGTAGCAATTCAATCTGAAAAAAGCACCGTGTTTTCAGAGGCGTGCGGCCCAAGAAATTGATGTTTGCGTTAATCAATCTTGTAGGAGCCTGCAGGGCTCAGAGAGGTGCCACACGAAAGATTTCCTCTCTTGATTGATTGGAGCCCAAGTAGGGAGGGAAGGGGAGAAATCAACGCTCCCAGAGCCTGAACGCCAGAGAACTAGGTCAGAGTACTCTGGAGTTCTGCCACACTCTGGGAGCCCCGTAGTGTCTCCTCATCCAAAGTTAGAACAGGCTGACTGACGGGACTCCTGGCTCCAAAGGTAGGTCTCTATGTCACCTGTTTCCCATCCAAGAGACCTGGGGACATCTCTACCTTGTGTCATAATCCTCCCACTGTCCACCTGGGTGGCTCTTTGACCTCCCAAGGTTCCAGAGCTAAAAGTTCTGAAAGGACCCTGCACCCATGCAGCAGGAGATTGGGCTGTGGACAGAACAGCTCCCGGATCTCAGTTGGGCTCCTCCACCGGGGAAAGTCCTTGGGTACTGGCCTGGAGCAGACTATCTGCTGGCTCAGCTGGAAGTGGGGGTGGCACGCAGGCAATGAAGCCAGCCTGGTCAACTCTGTACCAGCAGCAAACCCAGAGGCCTGGTCCCTTGCAGCAGGAGGCCTAGACAGGGACTCCATGGTTAGCTTTGGGAGGTTTTTTTTGTTTGTTTTTTGTTGTTTTTTTTAACGATTTATTTATTTGTATTTATGTACATTGGTGTTTTGCCTGCATGTCCGTGTGAGGGTGTCGGATCCCCTGGAAATGGAACTACAGACGTTGTGAGCTGCCATGTGGGTGCTGGGAATTGAACTCGGGTCCTCTGAAAGAACCGTGGCTCTTAGCCACTGAGCCATGTCTCCAGCCCCGCTTTGGGAGTTTTAATAACTCCTTCCTGGATCCTGGAAAAAACAAAGGGGACACAAGGGGGACAAAGAGAAGTGACTATGACACAGAAAGGCCAGACCGTGCACCCATGCCAAATACTCTGAATTGGGGAGGAGGTTAATAAGCTATGAGTGACCACAAAATCTAACTATAGTTCATGGTGTCCCCTAACTTATGAGAGGACCCCACTGTGCTCCCTAGATCCATGTTAGGGAGAGGAACCCTCAGTTCCCATAGGTGACCACTCACCTGCAGAAGGGCAGATTCAGGGCCTAAAGCTAGGGCCTAGATCCCTGGGCCAACACATTTGTTTCCAAAAACTGGGTTGGTGCCTGGACACTGACCACAGACCAGCAGTCTGACCACTTCTCAAACAGTCAGAGCATTACACCTGGTTGGAGGTTGGAGAGAGATCAGTTTCCAGAGTTTACAAGAAGTCCTCCTCTAGCTAGAACATCTGTTTCACCCACCCACCCCCAGGACACTCAGACCATCACAGCACACAAATGAGGCTCATGTCCACCGTAATCCTGGTCTTCGTTGTGTGCCAGGAACTGAGTTCTCAGTAGCTAATACAATGTAGGAAGCAAGGACCATGTCCAGGAGCCATGTCCCATCTCACAGGGCAAAAGCTGGACACCAGAATGGCCATGTCTCCTCTGTGGGAAACTAGGTCCACAGGAGGGACACCCTCTTTAGGACCCTGTCCCTAGAGATCTGACAGCTGCCCTAGAACTCTGTTGCCTGCCTGTGAGGCACTCTGGGCAGGAAAGGCACTGGCAGGTGATCTTGGGTGGTTAGCTCCAGTCTGCCTTGCTACTCTACCCAGAATGCTAAAGTGGAGGATCACTTGGGCTCTGGGAGTTTGAGACTAACCTGGGCCTAGACCCCAGCTAAAAACAAAAACCTACATGTACGGGTGAACTAGGAATTTGGATACCTGCGGGCTGCCTCAGCCAATCCCTCACACTATGGGCCCTTCCGGTGGGCCCTTCATGATGCCTGTGGGCTGAGCCCTCAGCAAAGGCACTCCGCCACTCAGCAAACACGAGAGGAAATAGATTCTTGGGAATGGTCAAAGGCTACAGTGAGCCTGCTAATTGGGTGACTTTTGCCCCATTTCCTCACACACACATATACACACGGTCATATCTTGTTGATTTTCCAGCAAACAAACACGATTTCTGGTTCTGTAACAGAATGTCCTGTTTAGGTCCGCAGGAGCCAAAGGGGTGACCCTGACCATTCACCACAGGACTCACTTCCAGGAAGAGTTCACTAGACCCGGCAGGAGCCCCAGAGCACAGAGCCTGTCTCAAAGGCCAGCAGCATTGCCTGCAGTGCAGTCACTGTGCCTTGTCCAGGTCTCTGCCTCCAGCCTAAGCCACACACAGCACAACCACCAGCAAGAAAGCAGCCTGGACTGTGTAAATAAGACTGCCGCGTGGAGCTGGAAAGATGGGCTGAGTAGGGAGTGAGTACTGCTCATGCAGGTCGTGGGAGGACACACCTTTAATCCTGAAGAAGGCAGAGACAAGTGAGTTCCAGGCCAGTCTCATTTACATAGTGAGTTCCAAGAGAGCCAGGACTACAACATAGTGACACCATGTTTTCAAAAGACAGAAACAAACAAACAAACAAACAAAAGAATGAGGAACGCTGTTGTAGAAGATCCAAGTTAAGTTCCCAGGTTATAGACACTAGGTGGCTTCACTACTGTCTATAACTCTAGGGGACCCAACACACTCTTATGGGTTCCACAGGCACCTGCACTCAGGACACATCAGGACACATACACACACAGTATACACATAACTGAAAACAAATCTTAAAAAAAAAAAAAGTTAACTGGGCAGTGATGGCACATGCCTTTAATCACTGAGCTTGGGAGACAGAGGCAGGCATATCCCTGTGTGTTCAAGGTTAGCTTGGTCTACACATGGTACACATACATATAAACAAAACACTCAAACATGTGAAATACGATAAGTCGTCTTTTTTTATTTTAATATGGGTTTCAGCTGTCAAGAATAAACTACTCTTCCAGAGGACCCAAGTTTGGTTTCTAGCACCCATGTCAGACAGTTGACAACCGCCTGCAACTCCTGCCCTGGGGGATTCACCACCCTTTTCTGGCCTCCAAGGGCACCTGCAGGCATGTGTACCTACTCACAAGTAGACACGAAATTTAAAAGAAAATAAATCTTAAAATGCAAAATAAAATTTTTAATGAAAGTTGTCATGGGCTGGGGCGATAATAATTCAGGTGTAGAAGCGCCTGCTGTGCAAGCATGAGGAGCTATGTGTGACCCGCAGTGCCCGTAAAGAACTGGCGGTGCACACTGGAGGCCTGGCGTTAGGGAGCAGGAAAGAGAAGGACACTTGAAGCTTGGTGGCCAGCAAGCCCAATCCAATGAGTGAGCCCCCCCAGGCCCCAGTGAGAGACCCTGTGACAAAGACTCGGAGATCAAGGTGGGGACTGCTGGAGAATGACACCTGAGATTGACCCCTGACCTTCCCATCACACACACACACACCACACACAAATGCGTGCATGCGCACATTTACTTGCACATACACACATTAAAAAAATCGACATGGAAAACAAAAATATATAAATCAAGAGGCTCAGCCAACAAAGGAAAGGCAAACTGGAGAAAAGAAAAACAAAGTTTTCACAAGAGATAACAGAAAGAGATTTTATTGACATACCCGAAATTCCAACAAACGCACACAGAAGGAGGCTCTTCTGCTAGAGGGAAAGTCTGTCGCAGGCAAAGCTGACCGCAGCATGTTTGCAATAGTTTTAACGTCTCAAAATGCAAAATGTAAAAATTGAGAGGCTAAAGCTGTGGAGACTGGGAGCAGGTGTGAGTGCATGCCGACAGTCCCAGCACTTGGGAGGCTGAGGTGGGAGGACGGAGAGTTTGAGCCCATTCTTAGCAGCACAGTAAAAACAAAAGCATACTAAAGGGGCTGATACCTCTTTACCTCCGCCCAGCTGACAACACCTTTGGCCAATCTAAAAATCAACAAGAAGTGGTATCCGGTGTTGTGTCTGGGGAAGGAGCTGCAGTCATTACTGCTATTACCAAACACCGACAAGAAGCAGCTTAAGGGAGGAAAGGTATGTTTAGGCTCACAGGTCAGCGCATCCAGCGCAGCATGGTGGAAAGGGTCTGGTGGCGGGAGGCTGCCGTCTCATGCCTTGGTAGATCAGGAAGCATCAAAAGGACATGCTAGCATGAAGGTGGTTTTCTTTCCCTCTCCCTTTTCATTCACTCTGAGACTCTAGCCCCATGGGATGGTGCCACCCGTATTCACAGTGGGTCTTCCTTCCCCCATTGAGCCTCTGTAGAAACACATCACAGACACATGCAGAGGTGTGTCTCCCAGGTGATTCCAAGTCCTGTGAAGTTGACAATGAAGCTAGTCATCACAAGTCCACTCCTTGTCAAGTTGACACCCAAACATATCACTCTTAAACAGTAACAATCTAATTTTGGTTACCATCCAAAGTGTGTTCACTTTGAACTTATTTATTTTTGTCTTATGGGTTTGAGTGTTTTACCTTCATGTATGCATGTGCACTATGTGTGTGCCTGGTGCCCATGGGGGTCAGAAGAGGGCATCAGATTCCCAGGATCAGATAGGTGTGGGGAACCATGTGGGTGCTAGGAATCCAATTTGGTTCTCGCAGGGGCAACAAGTACTCTGCAGCCCAAAGTTACATTTTTGAAAATGAATCCTGGCTTTGTTTGTTTGTTTGTTTTAACTTTTATTGATTCTTTGCAGATTTCACATCATGCATCCCGATCTTACCCATATCCCCATTGTCATTCTACCCCCCACCTGCCCTCCACCCTTGCAACCTCCCCCTAAAACAAAACAAAATTTAAAAGAAAAACTAAAAACCAAACAAAGCAAACAAACAAAACACAAAACAACAAAAACAACAACAACAAACAAAAAAGGAGAAGATTCTCATCATGGAAGCTGTAGTGTGGGCCGCTGAGTCACACACACAGTGCACCCTTTAGTCCATATGCCCTTACTCGCAAGTGTTCATTCCCATGAGTCATCCATCTGGCTTGAGCCCTCCTGCTTCCACTACACCATCAACAGCAGGCTCTCACTGGGCCTCCTCTTGGATATCCTATTGTTGTCCTGTGTTGTGGGGATCCTGCAGTTTTGGATTTGTAGGTTTGTCCCGTTCATGTGTTCCAACGGTTCATGGATGAGGTGTATGTTGGGGTGTACCAACTCATAGTCCTGGTTCTGGGCCTGGGTGATATCTGGGCTGGGCAACCCGCCAGGTTCACCCCATTGTCACCACCCAGGTGAGCTCTCCAGCACTGTCTCGGCCAGCCCACCCAATACACCCTGCAACAAAGAGCAGAGCCAGTTCCCTTGCTCTCGGGCCCTTGGGTCCAGCTCATCCACACTCACACCATCAGGGCCAGCTTCACTGTCTCGCCCAGGTGAGGTGCAGGGCCCACTCTCTATTGCTGTAGGAGGCATGGGGCACAGAGGTCAGCTCTCAGGCCCTCGGGGCTGTCTCACCTGCACTCCCAACAAGAGGCAGCTCTAGTGTGCTGTCCAAGTGAGGTGTAGGGTCTGCTGTCCTGTGTGCTTCAGCGGGGGAGGGACAGAGCTAGTTCTCCAACTCTCATGATCCCGGCGCCAGCCCTCTCACCCACCTTGGGAAACAAAGGGTGGGAGGGGAGGTCATCTTTCCCTCACCCATGCCACCACATGGCTTGGGGTCTTGCCTTCAAGGAACTTTTCGCATTGTTTACCCAGAGCCAAGTGTGAGGCTTTTTAATTGTGAGCATCTCCGCAGCCATCACAGATGCTTGTGCACCCTGCTTGTCTGTAACTTTAAACACTCCTTGCCAAACTGTACATATGTTGTGTCTCTCGCTCCCCTCGATGCTCTCCACCACTGCTGACCTGGGTGAGAGCAGTGCTTATGACTCGGTCAGATTCTTTACCAGAATGTAACAAGAATGGTCTCTAGCCCAATTCCTTTTTTCCCGTTGAAAACCCATGGGCCACAACTTTCCGATCCATGTTTCTGTATTGATTGCTTTTCTCACTGTTGTGACCTACAGCAGATGATCGGGCCACAGGGCTGGAGAATGAGTTCCTCAAACCCACCCTACACAGAGACTCCAGAATCCCAAGGCCATGGCGAGTGTGGGCTCCCACTAAGCAGAGACAGCTGCAAAGGACTATTTCTGGCAGACTAAGAGCTTGCACGGAGGGACAAAAGAAACAAACACCCTATTAGGAACTTTGACAGTGCCTAGGACAGATGCTGACCCTGTGCTGAAGGGAAGGGCCCACAAAAAGAACATCTGGGCACAGGTGTTACAGAGGACAGCAGTCCCCACCCTCCCAGCCCTACCTGGGCTCTCTATGCCACAAAGAAGGCCTGAGTCCAGATCTTTCTAGTGGACCCTGGGGTGGTGGCTTTGCCTCTTTAAGATGTTGTCTGTCACAAAATGAGTCCCCTGATGCTCAGCTGCAAGAAGAAGGGAAAGAACAGGCTGTCGGATTTATCCCCACTTGAGGCATGACTTTCGGCTGAGGAAGTTAGACCATTTCAACATCCCTAGAGACCAGTGTACAGGGGAAACTGCAAAGGGCTGGCCTGGAAATGGTACTTTGTCCTCTGCACCTTCAGGCCATGCTCTAGTGGGCATAACTCCTCATGGGGCAGCCCTGCAGTTCGTGGGCAGCCCCCAGGCAAACCTAGCCCACCCTCCATCTGTTACGTTCATTCCCAACAGTTGCCACACCCGCTCCAGTTGTGGTCCTGATGTCCCCTGGATCCTGTATTTGCCAAAAGGCTCTGCAGTGCCTACCAGAGGCACAGTGGACAGGGACATACCTAGCCATGGGTTGGCTGGGAGATGAGCTCAGAGAGCATCCTTATATAGAGACCCTGAGGTGGGGAAAGTCGAACATTCTAGCAGGGAAGGAAGGTTAGGGCCAAGGATGAGCTATGCAGGGCTTGTGGCCTGTCAGGCTGGCTACCTCAATGTTCCACTTGGGTCAACAGTCAACTTACAGTACATCTGAAACATGGAATGAGCCCAGGTTGTTATGTCCCAAAGCCCTTGGAGTCATGTATGGTCACAGCTGTACTCTTCCAGGAATGCGGACTTCCCCCAGACTGGAAAAAGCAGTCCCTGTATCTCACACACAGGAGCTGGCCACAGAGAAGAGCACTGGATTCTGACTCGCAGGAAGGAGTTGCTTCACCTGGAGGGACAGACCTAGAGAAGAGACATAGAACTGCAGCCACATCACTGACTGCACGTCATCTGTGGTCTCACGATACCCCATTTTACAGATGACATACGTGAAAATGGAGACATAGAGAGTAGTGGGCTGAATGTCGCCCCCTCCCAAAGATACATCCTTGGAAACCTTCATCTGTCTGTGCTTGGGAAAAGGGACTTTGCAAATGTGAATGGGTACAGGATCATGAAGAGATCGGTGTGGATTGAAGGCCCTAAATCAAACAACAAATAGGAGACACACAACACACAGGGAAGCAAGAAGAGGCTTTAAGAGGAAGAAAAAGAAATTTATTGGCGGGGAGCGGGAGGGCCGGGAACAAGGAGAGTAAATGTAAATTTTTCTTTCAACAATAAAAAAAAAAAGAAATTTATTGGCACATTCTCAACCCCAGGAGTACCTGGGAGAGACCAGAAAGACCATCTCTCCAGGAATCTTGGGAAGAGTCAGCCCCTCAACCGCCAAGCCTTGATATTGAACTCTGACCTTCAGAACAGGAGAGAATGCATTTGCCGTGAACCACTCAGTTCTTGCTTGTGGACCTTTGATGATGTGGTCTCAGGATGCTCAGAAATCTTTATCTGCTCCAGGAAAAAACATCCAGCCTGGATGGGGCCTGTGCCCCAAGTTCCACACCTCACCCAAATGGGAAGTTTAGGTGAGCAGAGCCAGGCCCATTTTGCCTTCACTTCAGGTCTCTGAGCACACCAGTGTCCAGCTGTTCCAGGACGTGTCCTGGAACCCAGGGATCCCACAGCTCTTTCAGTCTGGTGTTGGCACTTCCCCTGTGGCTCAGTGAGTGTGGGGCTAGCAGGGAGCAGGCATAAACAGGCAGGCCCCAGTTCAACAGAATGGGAAATAACAGGGTCTACCAGGGACCACAGGAGAAGGTCACTGTCACTGAGTCAGGATTAGGGCACTAGGGAGAACACAAAAGGAACAGGCTGGCTTCAGGAGATAACTGCGTGCGACTCCAGAGCAGTGACTCTCAACATGTGGGTCACGACCCCTTTGGAGGTTCACCAACCCTTTCACAGGGGTCTCCTAAGACCATCAGAAAACATGGATATTTGCATTACAATTCATAACAGTAGCAAAATGATAGTTATGAAGTAGCAACGAAAATCATTTCATGGTGGGGAGCATCACAACATGAGGACCAGTATCAAAGGGTTGAAGCATTAAGAAGGTTGAGAAACGCTGCTCTAGATAGATGATAGAAATTTGGTCTATTCCCTGGATCTCAGCCTTCCTGCTTCTCCAGTACAGCTAGGCCTCCAAAGCTAGAAGGAAGTTGTCTCCCTGTCTGTCCCCAGTCAATAGCCACCAACTCCACAAAAACAACTGAATGAGAGAGAAACAAAGTGAGCCCACTCATCCAGACTGCCTCTGGTTCCACTAACAGAACTACCAGAGTAGCCCAAGAAGATTCCGGAACAGCCTGGAGGGTAGATGACTTGTATCTGAGTCATGCCTGGTCTCAAGGGCCTGGGGCCCTGTCCCTCCCTCCTTCAGACCCTTAGGACTCTCCCAGGGAGCTGGTAGTGGGATATTTATATATTGGAGGAAGGGCAGCCCCAGCTTGGTCCATGCAGAACTTCCGGTCCTTCAGCCAAGGGGCCAGAGCAGGATGGGAGCACTCCAGAGGCGGCTGGGTCAGGCACGAAAGGTCTCTGGACAAACGCCGACCCTGGGAATGCTGTGTCCCCTCATTTGCCTGCACGTCCGGGGGTCAGTGGTTGTTTTATTAATAGAGGACCCCAAGGAGAAGCTTCACCCCACTGCATGGTCATTCACCTCCCTGTAGAAGCGGAAAAGCATCCAGGGCAGGCTGGACCAGAGACACAGGGGCATCCCCTGGAGGGAGCACAGCCTCAGTTGCTCTCAGGGGGCATCTCCCAGAGAGAGCTTGATCTCAATCATCCTCTGGTATGAGAAATAAAAAGCTAATTTGCCAGATCTCTGGCTCCCTCAGACAGCAGCTACTCCCCAAACCAACACCAGTCTCACTGAGACATGGGAAGGCAACACGTTGCCTGTATAGTCATATAACAACACATAGTCAGCAAAGTCCGGGCAAGGGCCTATCTGCAGGACACTGGTATGGTCAGAGGTGTCCTTAGATAAGGTCCTGTTAAGCCACGTGAACCAACCATTCAGAACAAGAATCTCTAGTTCAGCCCTTTGTCCCCTGCAGGGACTCGGCTGAGCCTTCAAAGCCACTAGTTGGTAATATCTTTCCAGGGCTACTCACAAGAAACAGATGATCCGGTTTACAGAAACACAAGCTGTGTCCCTCAGAAAATCTGGTGACTGCATTGGACTTTTCGGTTCACATCTCTTTGGTTTCCATCTGTCGCCTGGGTGGCATGAAAAACAAATGGCATATTCCTTATTTTCTTTGTTGCTGTATGACAAAACACCTGACAAAAGCAATTTAAGGAAGGAAGTGTTTGGGGGGCTCACAGTTTGAGGGTACAATCCGTCATAGCGGGGAAGACATGGCAATGGGAGTGTGAGGCAGTTGGTCACGGGGCATCCATATTGAGGAAGCAGAAAGAGATGGATGCTGGGGCTCTTCTGCTTTCTCCTTTTTATTCAGTCTGAGACCCCAGACCACTTTCGGGGTGGATCTTCCTACCTGGATTAACACAATCTAGAAGATTCCTCACAGACATGCCCTGAGGTTTGTCTCATAGGTAGCACTAGATCCTGTCAAGTTGACAGTCAACAGTAGTCATTACACATGGGAATTGCACGTATACACAACACAGATGCAATAGGATGTGACTGGTTCAAGGCAGCATTTACCGGGGATCCAAACCACAGGTCCAGGACATTTCCTAGCATTCCAGGGACTTCTGAGACTGTAGACCCGTTTGGGTCCTGCGCATCAGCCGAGGTGCTAGAACAGGATCAGAAGACTCCAAAAGTGTCTGGTGTTGTCTCCCACCACCCTGTGAGCATTCCAAGTCTTAGTTTTTCTATCTAGAAAATAGGACAGCCCCATAGCTGGCTGTCCTGAGCCTGAGCCTACCCTAGAGACAAGCCACATTATGTAGCTATCTGATCAAGTCCCTCTGGGAAAGAAACTAAAGCACAATCTGGGTAGGCAACTTGTCCCAGCCAGAAAGAAGAGGGAGTCGACAAATGCAGCCATGCCCAAGGCCTGAGGCTCAGAGGTTGGGAGCAAAAGCCCCTTTGCCCAGGACCCAGGCAGGACCCAGGACTAGGTTAATTTTTCCAGAGCCTCTGCACCCTGAGTGGTGCAAGCCCGCCCCCAAGTGGAGACTGGTGGAATTTCTGGGTCAGAAGTCCTAGGAAGTACGACAGTCTCCATCAATAGAGGGGTAAAGCAGACAACCAGCCACCACCAGTCAGGGGTGACCTGGTTCTAAAAGTCACTCTTCAGTGTGGCAGCCTTGCAATGGTCTTGAAGCTGATCCACGGCTCCAGTGGTCATCCTGAAAGGCTTGTGACAGCACAAGGAGGAACTCAGATAATCAAGGTCTTCTATTTGAAGAGGCAGTGAGTGGGTCCTTAGGGTCTGTCTCACGTTACCCTGACTCTGAACCTCTCAGGAATTCTGGGGTGTCCTGAGACTGGTTGGTGGTGGAGTGCTGTGAGGTGGGCTCTCTTCCCTCTGCCTCACCTGTGCAGCCCACAGACATTGCCAGGAATCTAGTCTCCCAGAGAAATTCCCCAAGATTAGCCTCACCAGCAGCCTCTACTTGAGCAGGATGACTCAAGGCCTTGGGCTCCAGCCTCCTTGGTAGGTGCACAGAGCTTCAAGTTAAGAGGTACACCTAGGCCATCTGTAGGATGGCCTCAACTACCTCCCTCCAGGCCCACACTGGCCTCCAACTTCCCTCCAGTTACCTGAGCCCTGATTCATTAACCTTTCTCCAGATCAAGGGCAGAAACTGCATCTGAGATCTGGGAAATTCAGACTCCCCAAAGTATGGAGGTAAGTATTGTTAAGAGGCTGAAAGAGCTTTCTCATCTGAATGATTCAGGCCCCATGTGCTGGTTCAAAAAAAAATTGTCCCCAAGGGGAGTGGCACTACTAGGAGATGTGGCTTTGTTGAAATAGGTGTGGCCTTGTTGGAGGTGTGTCTCTGTGTGTCACTGTGTCACTGTGGGGGTGGGCTTTGAGGTCTCCTATGCTCAAGCTGCACACAGTGTGGCACTCAGATCACTTCCTGTTGCCTGTGGATCAAGAGGTAGAACTCTCAGCTCCTTCTCCAGCAACATGTCTGCCTGTATGCCACCATATGCTGCCATAATAATAATGGACTAAACCTCTGAAACTATAAGTCACCCCAATCAAATGTTTTCCTTTGTAA
>JAQHUG010000064.1:7987738-8000901 GCA_028555095.1 Dicrostonyx torquatus
ACCATGCGGTTGCTGGGAGCTGAACTCAGGACCTCTGAAAGAGCAGCCAGTTCTCTTAACTGTTGAGTCATCTCTTCAACCCTGATTTGGATCTTGAGGCCGGAAGACATACCTTTAATCTAGACCACACTGGAAGCCTATATAAGGACAATGGAGAAGGTTGGCCTTTGCCTGCCTGCCCTGCCCTTGTCAGCACAACCATCCCCTACTTGTGGGGCATTTGTATACTATATGCAGGTGTATTGCTGTGATTGTTGTAATAAAAAGCTAACCAGCCAATAGCTAGGCAGGAGGAATAGGTGGGATTTCCAGGGAGAGAAAGATGAGGAATCAAGGCACGCAGGAGACCCCAAGATGGAAGAGGTAACGACACACAGGGCTAAGAAGAATTCTTATGTCTTTAAAAGAAATTATTCTTTTTTATAATTTATTTGTATTTTATGTACATTGGTGTTTTGCCTGCATGTATGTCTGTGTGAGGGCATTGGATCCCCTGGAACAGGAATTACAGACAGTTGTGACCTGCCATGTGGATGCAGGGAATTGAACTCAGGTGCTCTGGAAGAGCAGCCAGTGTTCTTAATCCCTGAGCCATCTCGCCAGCCCCAGAAATGATATTCTTATATAAGAAATTAAGGGCTAAGAAATTCATCAAAGTGAGCTGGGCAGTGTTAGCACTCAGGAGGCAGAAGCAGGCAGATCTCTGAGTTCAAGGCCAGCCTTTTCTACACATCAAAGTGACTCAACTGGTAACAACTTGCCACCAAGCCTGGTGAAGAGTCCTATCCCAGGACACATATGGTGGGAGAAGGGAACAATAGGTTGTCCTCTGACCTCCAACATGCAACAACACATCTATGTACACAAGATGAATCTTTAGAAAAGAGTTATATGGGACAAAATTACAAGACATGAAAACCTTTATTTTCAAAAAGAGAATGCATTTTTACATAAATCTACAACAGAGTTCAACTGTAGAAAAAATAAACTATACTTGGGGATACTGCGCTCAGCATGGCAAGCAAGCTCCCTCCCTTAGGAGGAAGCCGCACACCAGGCCACAGCTGGAAGGACCTTAACACCCCTCCAGAAACCCCACAGCAACATGCCCACAATGCTGACCAGAACCCAGGCATATCTAACCAACAGATGCCAGGGGCTTCAGAACCCACAGACCAGGATGACCTGGCTCTATAGTAGGCTGTGGCAGCCACAACAGACCCAGAACCTCTCTGCAGCCTGTGCCTGTGTACATCAGCCTGACCCATCTATCTGGACCAGAAATATCCATAGAACCTCTGCACTGTTCCACATCAGGCCACTCTGGATATGGCTAGAAGTTGTAAAAATACTGTGCAGCTGAGTCTGGCCATCACCTCTTTCCAGTCCTGGTCACACAAAAGCCAGGACAGAGGATCCATTTGGGGCAGGGACCAAGAGAGGCTAGTAGTTAGAGGCCAAGGCAGGAGGCTGTACCTGCTGGGATAAGTACCACGTTGAACCCCTCCCTCCTACACAGATGACTCTGAGCCGTATGCAGAATGGAGAGGACCAGGAAGTCTGTCTAAGAGGTCCACTCTCAACTGAGGGTCCTCTTCTAAAAACAGTCAGTGCCCACAGCAGCAATTAGGAAAGAGGCACAGCAAGGGTCCATCTTCCCAGAGACCTTTCCAACCCCTGCCCTAAATGCAGGTATAGATGGGATGAGCACCCATCCCATCAGAACTCAGGGTCACAGAGGGTTCAAACCCACCTTTTATTACAGTGTGTGTAGCTTACTGAGTGACACCAGAAAGACAAGGGGACACTGTGCAACCACTGAGAGGTCAGTGTTGACCTATGAACTCCAAAAACACAAAGGAACTTGACACAGATACAACTTAAAACCTTTCTGTTTCCACAAATTCCTGGAAACACACTGGGTACTATTACAGGCAGGGAACAAGAAGAAGCAGGCTAAGGCTGGAGGTAGGGAGCGGGAGTGGGGCTGTAGGTCCTGCTCCAGTGTGTGCACTGGACAATACAATACCAAAAAAATACAGAACAATTATTGGGAAAAACAACCCATGATGAGTTGAACTCACTCTTGTAATAAAAAATTAAAAATTTGTGGCCTCTGAGCACAGAACAGACCATGAACTCCCTAGGCAGGGACAGAATTGGCAAGAAATATCACAGTGGCTATCAAGACTCGGTAGTGCGCACTCTCCTGACCCGACATCTTCAGAGAGGAGGTGCACCAGGCCTGTCGCCCCAGCCTGGCCCCATACCTCTGCCCCCCATGCGTTTCTTGCCAATCTGGGCGGCTTCCTGAAGTCTCTTGTGGAGCCAGGACTTAGCAGTCACTCTTCCACAGTTTGATGGTTTTGTCATTCTCTAATGCTGCCGAGGCAATGATGTTCTCTGTCGGATGACAAGCCGTGGAAATCACAACATCTGAAATAGTCAGGGGAGTGTCAGAATGTCAGAAATAGTACTAAGCACCAGTCTTCATCTGCTGGGTGAAGGGAACTTGGTGGGTGTCCAGCAGGGTCCTCATACTGTATGTCTACATGCTCTCCACACTGGTCTCAGGGCTGACTACTCCCACTGCCTCCTACCACCCAACACAACTTGTATCTGGTTGATCCCCCTAAGCAAGAAGTAACCATACACCTGGGCTGGGCTAGGATACTAGCATTAATAAGATGGCACGTGAGGTTCACTAACTCTGCCCGTACCCTGGGTGCTCAGGAACCACAGCAAATGTGACCAACTCATTCCCAGATGAAGGCAACTGCTCTGTCAGAACACCCTCCCCCCCAAAGCTGCAAAGGGGCACAATATCCTTGCCCTCACACAGAAAGTGGACAGGCAGAAGAACTAGAATGAGGTTAACCCATAGCTACACCTCAGAATCAGATGCTGGCCTCACTCAAGGCTGAGCTCTGCTTGGGAAATGGAAACCAGCATTTCTGAAAGAGGCTGGAACCTCCAGGAAATGCAGCTCACCATGTATGTTAGACACTTTCCATATTCACTTTTGGGTCCCAGATGCATGGTCTCCAATAAGGAAAATAAGCTATACTCCCAGGAGGCCTGGGTCTTAGTCAATATCTATAAACAACCGGGCCCAGAACCCCAGACAAGAGCCCTTGATTCCACTTCCAAGATAGTCGCATGCTGTGTCAGGCCTCAGGGCTGGGATGGCAGGCAGAACAGAGTAGCAACGCCTGTCTGTGTGCCCCTAAATCCCAGAGACAACCAAGCAATTGGAGAACTCAGCAGCTACCCTGGGTGGCTTCACCCCGTGTGGTCCATCCCCAAAGGACTGCCCACCTGTGTGACCCTGCAACTTCTGCACAATCTCCTTGGTCTGCAGGTTCCAGATATACACCAGGTTATCTTCAGAACCAGACACGATCCACTGCAGCAGCACAGCAGGCAGTCAATGAGAACAGGCAAGACACCGGGAAGTTATGTGCTGACTAGGTGGTAGCAACAGGCAAGCTGCCTGGCACCACTCTGACCCCTTGTTCCCCTAACTTGGGGACATGTCAAATGCCTCCCATGCCACATATACCCCCGACACCCCCTTGAGTTTCTATCCAGTCACCACCTGCTCTTAGATCTTCAACCGGATTCAAGTTTAAGACACCACAGTTCCACACAGAAGGGCATGTATTGGTTTATTCCCCAGCCTCAGGGAAGCTTCCCAAAGACACGAAGCCACATGTGATGGGTGGCCTCTCAGGAGAGAGCTGGGCAGGGTGACAGCAGCTCAGTGGAAGACTCACCTTCCCACCTGTCACAGAAAAGTTGGCAAATATGCAGTACTTCTCGTTCTTGTGGCCAGTGTATGTCTTCAAGCACTGAAAAGGTGGGTGTGCATTGTTAGCACCTGTTTCCCTTTCATCCCAGGATACCAAGTTCTGGGCACACACATCTGACCACTGCCTAAATATACTCTGAAAATACTCTAAATACATACAAGAGAGTCCATAGACTCAAACTTTGACCTGCAGGCTAGCCATTCATAAAACACGTCTTTAAAGGGAGTTATACCAAACTTGCTTATCAAAAGAAGATGGCTCTTAGTCTCTCCTGTTTCAACTCCTGGGTCTGCTGCACCACCCCTCAATCTGTTACCTGGGGCTGGCATGCAGATGGCCAGGCCAGCCGCGTGCCTGAAGCTCACCTTCCCCTTGCTGTAGTCCCAGAGCTTCAGTGTGCTGAAAGAGAGAGAGTGGGAGTGAGGAGCAGCCTATCTTTGGCCATGCCCCACCTCTGACACCATCATTTCTCAACAACCACAGGTGTCAGGATAAAGGATCCTTCAGCACATCAGGTTCAGCCACTCCATGACACAAAAGAGCAAACATAAGGAGCCTAGTACTGTTAGTTCAGAGACAGACTAAAGAAAAGAGGTTGCTGGCTGTTCTTCCCAAAGCCAGTGGTTAGCCACAAGTAGAATGTGAAATATGCAGAACCATCCAGGACAAACTTCAAGGGAAGCATCTTCTGCTCGTCCTTGGGACAAAGGTTCTTGCCGACCATGGGGAGAAGTGGTAGCTTAAATGAGCACCTAGAAGGGGGTCAGCATGTGTAACAGTGAGATTCTGCTGTATACATGAAGGTGCTCAGAGACTGAGAACTGGCTTAAAGCCAGCCTAGCACATGTGAACTCATGGGCTCCAGCCCTGCACAGAAAGCAAACAAACCAAAAGTCAAGGAGCTCAGAGGCCCATGAAGGTCTTCAGAGGTCACCTGTCCTACCTCACCTCTGTGGAGGAAATCGTTGGCCTGCCTTACAGGAACAGCCTAGGCCTCAAATCCTTCTCATACCAGAACTAGCTGGGGTGGACAGTCAGACTTTGTTTAGCCCCTCAGCCCACTGTCCAAGGCTAAGCTCTAATGCAAATGTAAAACACCTCAACTAAGCTACTGGAAGAAGGCAACAGAACAGGAGAGTAACCCACCAATGAAGGCTGCCAAAGCACTCACTTGTCCAAAGTTGCAGCCAGGATATATTTGCCATTTGGAGAGAATTTCACGAAGGACACTGGAGGATTGTCATCATCTACACAGAACAAAGATAGGGTGACTCTTGGCAGAGTAGAGAGGCAGGACAGCTCCCTGTCACCCATGCAGGACATCTGTGTAAGGCCCTGCCACCTGTACTGTCACCACTGCCCTCCAACAGCCTGATATTCCATCTCCCAACACCTTCTTTATTATTCTGTCTTCACCCCAGTGCCCTGCCAATTCGAGGTTTCACCACTTGTGAAAGGAGGCCCAAAGCTCCCCAGCAGAGCTGAACAACTGACCCCCTGGAGAGAGTTGCCTGGCCTAGGGTAGTCCTACAGACACATTCCCATTCTGTATGGTCATGTCTCTGCCTGCTGAAGACCAGGCTGCTAACTTTAGTCTCAGCATTTGGAGAGGGGTGCGGATGGGCTGCTGCACTGCTAAAGGGCTTCTACAAATTCCCACATAAAAGCTGCTTTTCAGGACACAGCAATACCATATCCTCCTCCAGAGTGGACCCTCGGGCATCTGACCCTCGCCTGGGTGACGGGTGAGAAGGGTGTGTCTTGGAGTGGGTCTACCTGGCCAGCCAAGGAAGCCTACCAAGTCTACCAGGCCCTAAAGTGTGCATACAAAGACTGGTGCATCCTGACACACACATTACCACCGGGGGTTCGCGGGGGACTCTGTTCCTTGGGACTGATCACATACACTGAAAGGGACACAAGAGAGTGAGGCCAGTTGAGGTCACATAAGGCCAATAATTCAGTCTCAGTTGACATGGAACAGTATCTGTGCTCCTTACCCAGGTCACCTCTAAAACAGATCCCTGGAGAAACATCACTGAACTGTGTTGAGCAAGCCCTAATCATAATCTTAATTTCTAGCCAAGTGGTAGTGGCACAATCATTTAATCCCAGAACTGAAAGGTAGAGGCAGGAGGATCTCTTTGGTCTACAGAGTAAGTTTCAGGATTACATAGAAAAACTATTTTGAAATGCCAATCCCCTTCCAAACACCCCAAAGAAAAGAATCAGTTGCTAAACCTGAAGAGACATGGGGAAAAGAAACAGACCTTGGGCCAAATAGGCCTGCCTCCCTCATTCTAGCGCTTACTATCCACCTTAGTCTAGGGCTTCCTGACTGCCTCAGTCTGGGGCTTATCGCCCATTGCCTGCCCAAATTTAAATACTGGCCCTATACCTGGTTGTCATCAGGTGACCAAAGTTTAGCCAACAACTGATATAAAACAAAGCACTCCACAAATTTCAAAACCCCCAGCTGTCAAGACATGGGGAAGTGCTACAACCTGATACTCATAGGAGACTGCCCCTTCCTGGATGGAGATGGAAGAGGAGGGGATTCGGGGCTGGGGGTGAGGGAGAAGGGAGGGTCTGGGGAGAGTGGGAGCTGTAGTTGAGTCGTAAGATAAATTAAAACAAACAAGCCCCAGGGCTGGTGAGATGGCTCCTGCACTTACTGCACAGGCCTGACAACTTAAAAGTTCAGAACCCACAATAGATCTAACTCCTGAAAGCTGTCCTCTGACCTCTACACGTGTGCCAAGACACATACAGAAACACACATGTTGCATGTGTGTATTGGGGGGGTTGGTTTGTGGGCACACAATGTTTAAAAAAAAAAACACAGTATTTTCTGGCATAGCATTGCACACTTCTAACCTCAGCACTTCAGAAACAGGTGGATCTCTTGACCAGCTTGGACTACAAAGCAAGCTCCAGGCAAGCCAGAGATCTACACAGTTGAGATCCTGTCACAGACAATGGCTGAACTTAAGTGAGTATAGTAACTCTAGCATTCCCCACCCCATGGCAACCTCTTTGAGCTGCCTATAATGGCTTCACCTGAACTGGATGTGTACCTGCCTACTGCACATCATTTCAACAGTGCAGTAGAGCAACAGCCCCTGGCCACTAGTTTTTCTAACAGCCCCAGAGAGGTAGCAACTCACCACAACAGCCTATCAACCCACAAAGCCAGACAGGCAAAGAATGTCCTGCCAAACCTTCACATTGCTAACTGAAAGCTCTGAACTCCAGCAGGGCCAAGTAACACCCTTCCGACACCCCACCTGTGAAGTCAGATCTGTCCTGCTTCTGACACTCTGCCCCCACACTGCAGTACCCCAGTAGGTGAGTATGTATCCCCAACTCCAGGGGCAGGCTGAGGCTGATACACACAGTGGAGTACAGGGCCCCAAATACCCATAGAGGACAAAGGACCTCATATGAGCATGAGAGATGGGGAGGGGGGTCCTCACAGGCAGCTTTATTACTATTAGTCAGGAAGGAGAGCAAGGTGGACACACCATGAGTCCTCCAGAGTAGTAAGGAGGCCAGGACAGAAGTGAAAGATGACTTCTTGAAAACAGATACTCCTGTGAGGACCACTAGGACATGGCAGGTCTGGGGAAAGCTGCCCCTGCCCACATCTACCCACCTCCACAACCCCTACCAGGCAGACCAGAGCACTCACCGATGAGCGTCTTCAGGCACTGGCCAGAGGCAGTGTCCCAGATGCGGCTGTCAAGCAAGAACATAGGTAAGGAAGCAGATTGCCGTGAGTGCTGTCACCAATCCCAGTGAGCTCTGAGAGGGCACTTCTCCCAGTCCCGTAGCACCATACGGAACCCACAGCTTTAACAATTACTCTGTCTCTAGAGACTGAGTGAAAGCTCCATATGCACACACAGGCAGGCTCCACTGTTGCAGACTATCTCCCAGTCTGGCATAAAGGATACCTGTCCTCTAGACAAAGGATTCCATAGAAAAACCCTACCTCAAAAAGAAAAAAAGCTACAGAGAAACCCTGTCTCGAAAAACAAAAAACAAAAAGAAAAAAAAAAAGAAAAAAAGAAAAGAAAAGAAAAAGAAAAACAAACAAATAAGCAAAAACTCCAGACTGGAGTGATGGTTTAGGTTAAGAGCACTGGTTGTTTTCCAGAGGTCCTGAGTTCAATTCCCAGCAAACACATAGTGGTTCACAACCATCTATAATGAGATTTTGTGCCCTCTTCTGTCCTGCAGGGATACATGCAAGTAGAACACTGTATACATAATAATTTTAAAAAAATTTTCTAGACACAGTTTCTCCACATAGCCTTGGCTGTCCTGGGACTCACTATATACACCAGGTTGGTCTCGAACTCAGAGATTCATCTGCCTCTGCTTCCCAAGTGCTGGGATTAAATGAGTGTGCCACTACCGCCCGGTTAGCCAGTACTCTTAACCAATGAGCCATCTCTTCAGCCCCAATAAATAAAAATCTTAGGAAAAAAAAGAGCCAGGCAGTGGTGGTGTATGCCTTTAATTCAAGTACTCCGGAGGCAGAGGCAATCTGCTCTACAGAATGAATTCTGGGTCAGGGCTACACAGAGAAACCACGTCTTGAAAAACTCCTCCCCAACACCAGCCTCTCCACAGCCCCCAAAGCTTCCACTCTTAGAACAAGCTTGTCTGGTCCAGAAGCAACAGCCCTTTCTTCCTCTCTACACATGCCCAGTCTCTGCAGGCTCTGTTTTTATTTTTGATCCTCATGCCTAGGTGACAGACATATGCTGCCACAACCGGAACCCTCTGTGGATTTCTCTTTTGTTTTGTTTTTGAGACAGTCTACTACAGCTCCCTACCTAGCTCTAGCTGGCCTTGAACTCACAAAGACCTGACTTCCCAGTGCTGGGATTAAAGGCTTAAAGACTGCACCACCTGCTGGCCTCTTTTAAATTCACTTTTGCACAATAGCAAAAACACCCTGAGAGACTGAAACCTAATTAACTGCTTACTGGCAGAGGTTGGGTGACTGCTGGTGACTTCTGACTCTACCCTGAACTCCCTAGGGTGTGTGCTCAGTCTCAATCTCCATAGCTCCAGCCTTCTCCTATCAAAGCATTGCTAAACATCTTAGCATTTAATTGTCAGAGATCTCTACCACGATCTACCCAGGCATATCACCTTAAATCCAGGCCAATGCATAATCCTGAATCTCAAGAGAACAGGTGCTGTTGAGGTTCCAAAGGCAATGCAGCGAACTCAGAAGCAGGATCCTGGTCTGTCACTTACTGGTTAAGGGACAACTGGCAAGTATTGCTTACTATACTTCCCAGTGACAAGCAAGGACGACAAGGGGAAAAGGACCAAATGAGTGACTTTTTAGTTTCTGTTTTTAAATTTGTTTTTACTTGTGAGTGCCTGCATTTGAGTCTCAGGGCTACAAAATGGGACCCTGCCTCTAATAAACTAATTTTAAGGTCCCAGGACCCCAAGAGTACTCTATTAATCACTTCCTCCGGCTCTTTAGGGTGGCTACCTCCAGCGCACATCTCCAGAGTCCACCTAAGAAAAGAGGGGTCAAGTGCAGTACACTGTCCAGTCCTCTCTGGGCTCAGACACCCACCTCCCTATTGTTTACCTTGCTCGTCTTTACTTTTCAGTCACAAGTTTTACCTATCAAACATGCCTTACATACTGGTTCCTATTTCTGTCTTCCTTTCTGACATGGTCTCAGCATAAAGCCCTGGCTGTCTTCAAATTATGAACTGTGCCAGCTTCTGTCCCCAGAGTGCTGGGATGAGGGTATGCTCGATCTCCTTTAACTTTCCAAGCTCCTTCCTGCCAGCTTCTTCAATAAACTGTTTCCAACTTTTTGGAAAGTTCCTTAAACCTAAGTCTACACATGGTCTGAAGCCTATCCTAGGTTCTAGGTCATTGTCTAAGCACCACAGGGTGGTCAACATACATAGGTGCTAGGAGGGCAGGACACTTGGGGGTGCAGGGACTCTGTGTGCCCAGACTCTCTCTAGCATCTCTGCCACCTGATGTTATTCTTTGTGGCAAACAGAAGAATGGTCTCAAGTGGATTATGGCTTTTACTTTGGCCACTTGTGACAAGTACAGAGTCCCAGGAGGACGGGAGTGTCTTTGTGCTATAGCACACCCAGGTAACCACAGCCCCAAATGCTATAACCACCTGGGCAGAGTCAGGTGCACCATGCCAGACAAGAGCCAGGGCTCAGGTAGTCATTTCCCATCAGTATATCCAGTCCCATGATGGGGCTGTGTGCTGGTTGCAGACTGGCATCTGGGGATCCAGCCAACCCACTCTCACAGACCTGTGGTTCTCCTGGTACCATTTCCCCAACCTCCCATGTACTGGACTCATTCTGGAAAATTCAAGTTTCAAGCGTACTTCTACCTGAGGTCTCTTGGAGTCACTCTGCCTATAACAGTGACAGCACAGTAAACACAGACTGGCAGAACTGAAACAAGCTTTAAGGGCTTCATCTTTCGAGAGAACTATATTTTTGGTAAAGTTTGTGCCACACCCAAAGCGAAAGAAAATGTTTAGTTCACATCACTCCATATATGCCCAGTAAACAAATAATATTGCCAAGGGCTTCACTAAGTCCCAGCCTAGCCCTGTTCAGTCAAAGTGGCAAAGTTCCAACTAAGCAACTGCAAGGCTTGGTTCTACCTGCGGCACCACAAAAAAATAAGTAAAAATTTAAGTCACTTTCTGTTATCTTTAGACTTTACTCTCTGCCTTTTGGTCATAGCACTGCTTGGGGCACAGAAGTTTCTAGCTCCTTTGGTTCACTCCAGGCCACTCTTCCCTGTCCTATCCTTCAAATCAGTTCTTGGGATTTTGCTACAGAGACTTCAGTCAACTGCCCTGCTCAAACATTTCATTTTAGGTATCTAGTTTTAGGTACATTTAAATGCATCCAAGGTCTTTTTAGCCTCAAAGTCATAGATGGCGTTTAGTGAGGTATGCAGGGAGCCCATGACCCCTGCTATACACCAACACTGTGCTTCACTCACCAGCATGGCTCACCTCATTCTCTATCAGCCTCTATTCCTGCTCAACACAGAACATCAACAGTGATGATCTCCTAGCACTGTATTCTCAAGTCTGCCTCTTGTGCCCCATACTCTCCCTTGTCTCTCAAAGAACCCTGAGCACTTCTACCTAGCAGTCACATCTACAATGGCATGCACTGTTGGAAGCACTGCAGACCACGCCCCTGGTCTTCTCTCTTCCACAATGGGATCTGGTTGATTCACCTGCCCAGAATTCATGGGTTCTGTGGACAGAGCCACTGCATTTACAAGGATTCAGTCCCTTTACTATCTTTCTACAACTCTGTAAGGGCACTCACACACCCAGGGGTATGAAAAGAGCTCTCAGTTCTCAACCTTGCCCTGGGTGGTCTCGCCTCTCAGCCATCACCTCCACCACCTCCGTTTACAGCTTTTCACCCCCTGGACTATGTAATACATGGCTGTCAATGACCTGCAACCAGAGGGGCACAGGCTTCTGGAAGGGAGGCACATGTCCCTTCTTTTTGCTATACCAGAGTTGGAACAATAGCACAACATTTGTTCACTAGTGAAGACTCTTACTTACCAGAGGCCATCGTAGCTACTGGACACGATTAACGATCCATCGCGGTTAAAATGAACCTACAAACGAGAGAGAGGAAAAGCAGCTGACTTCCTAATCAGTAGCATATGGCTCTGGATCCCAACGGCATCCTACCCACAGAAATTACCACACACCTTCACTTTGGGCACCCAAAAAGGCCAATACGGGGGGGGGGGAGACATGGCGACAGGACAGACCTTTTCCCACCAGCAAAAAGCAAGACTTTGAAGAAGTCAGTGTCTTGGAGTAGCTCCCAGGTGCTGTGGTACTCACTCACTATGCCTGAGTCCGGATACCCAGATCACTGCCACTCCACATTCTCAGTGGGACAGACCAGCCATGAGATTCAGACCACTATGGGACCTTATGTAACAGCAGTTGACTCTGAATTCACTATGTAGCTGTAACTTAAAAGTTACAGCTTCCTGCTTCCTGCTTCTGCCAGTGCTGGGATTACACTGTATCCCAGTACATAGTGTATATCACTATGCCTGTACTTATATTAGTGACAAAACCCAAAAACTGGTGTAGGTTGGGCAAACACTAACTGGCCTACATCTCCAGAATTTCTATAACTTTCAGAGTCTTCCGCAGGTGTGGCTGAAGACAAAGCTTTTGACAGATGAACTCTCAATGCACCTGGCATGGTGACATGCTTAAGAAATGCTCTTACAGCCGGGAGGTGGTGGCGCACGCCTCTAATTCCAGCACTCAGGAGGCAGAGGCAGACGGATCATTGTGAGTTCGAGACCAGCCTGGTCTACAAGAGCTAGTTCCAGCGCAGGCTTCAAAGCCACAGAGAAACCCTGTCTCGAAAAGCCAAAAAAAAAAAAAAGAAAAAAAAATGCTCCTACCTCAGTTTCCTAAGTGCTAGGCTCACAGGCATGCAGAAAAACAAGCAACCTTTAGATTCCAGGGACTCTTGCCATCATGGACTTAAGAGACCAAGCTGGACTCTACAGCACTGGAATCACAGAGGTCACTTTCTACTGCTGCCAAGTACATGCCAGATCCCAGTCATTCAACCATAACTGCGAGCAGCTTAGGCCTCCTTCCTTAATTCAAGATAACCCAACTAGCCGGGTGGTGGTGGCGCCCACCTTTAATCCCAGCACTCGGGAGGCAGAGGCAGGCGGATCTTTGTGAGTTCAAGACCAGCCTGTTCTACAAGAGCTGGTTTCAGTGCAGGCTCCAAAGACACAGATAAACCCTGCCTTGAAAAAAAAAAAAAAAAGAAAAAAGATAACCCAACTACCCACATTGATCCCTCTCTTTAATACCCAAAACAAATTTGTATCAGGACATTATGGGGTAAGGCGCTGATATGGGCACCTGAATTCCATGCAGCTAATGTGCAGGTAGCACCTTGGAGAAGAAAATTAGCAAGTTCACATGGTACCCAGACCCACCTTGGACCAATTAACAGGACTCTCTGCTGGAGGTGAGACACAGCAAACAGTTAAGGGTCCCATCAACACTATTAGGAGGTATGGCCATCCTTATTGGAGGAAGTGTGTCACTGGGAGGTAGGCTTTGAGGTTTCAAAAGATCAAGCCAAGCCCAGTGTCATTCTCTTCTAAATGCCTGTCTATCCAGATAAAGATTTCTCTGCTTCAGCCAGGCGGTGGTGTCGCACGCCTTTAATCCCAGCACTCGGGAGGCAGAGGCAGGCGGATCTTTGTGAGTTCGAGACCAGCCTGGTCTACAAGAGCTAG